>CM067170.1:117338962-117411462 GCA_034093135.1 Erigeron breviscapus
AGGGGGAGATGGTTGTAGGGAAACTGAGTTGAAGAGGAAAGAGGATGAAGATGATGATGAGGATGCGAATGCTGATGGTGAGCCAAGAACTGAAGCTCAAGCAGAAGCATCGACTCAGGGGGAGACACCATTTCAAACAGAGTCAGAGATTGCTGGTACAGCTGGTGCTAGTACGTCTGAGACTCAGAAAGATTCAGGAAAAGCTGTGATGGTGGCTCCAGATGTAGTTCTTGATGATGATGATAGTGATTCCAATTCAGGTAACTCAAATTTTGATTCTACTACCAATAAGTCTTCAGAGTCAGAGTGCACCCATTAATAGTGCATAGACTAGAGAAGAGATTGGGATATGATTCACAAGCTCATTTGAGAGCTATGGCAGATTTTATGGATCCTGATGATTATTATGATCCAGGATCATATAAGGATCAAGTAAAAGAGCAGTTAGGGTTAACTTGTACATCTTCAGAGTCAGAGTCGGATTCGTCGGATTCAGATTTTGATCTTGAATCTTAAGAGATTAATGATTTGTGTACTTTAGATGTAAATAAGATAAAAATTATAAGATAAATATTGGTGTACTTAATTGTTACATTATATTTATGATATAGTTTATTGAATTTATGCTATCTTTTATGCCTTGATGTTGATTGTCTTTGCATATTTGAAATATTTGAACTTTTAAATTTCAGATAAGCTTCAAAAGATAGGTGCAGGTACATCTGAGGTACAAAATGATGATTCTGAAAATGATGAAAGTTTGGAAGAAGGTGAAATGATAAAAATATTGAGCACCTTGAAGTTGATCAAATAAATCGTCGATCCTAGGAAGAGGATAACGATTCTTCACCGTTAGCTTATTCAATTCTCTATAATCAATACACATTCGAAACGATCCATCCTTCTTTTTGACAAATAAGACCGGTGTGCCCCAAGGTGATTGACTAGGGCGGATGAAACCCTTTTCTTGAAGTTCTTTGAGTTGGGCGGCCAACTCTTGCATTTCGGTCATAGCTAAGCGATAGGGCGCTTTCGCCACGGGAGTAGCATTAGGGATGAGGTCAATACGGAAATCTAGTTCACGAGATGGAGGCAAACCCGGTAGGTCATCCGGGAATACATCCGCGAAACCATTAACTATAGGCACGGTTTTTAATTCAACTTTGGCAACGTTTACATTATACACTTTCCCTTCACATGGCTCGGTTGTCTCCCCTTGGACCACTAATTCTTCCCTGTTTTCTAGAGGTATCCTCACCACCCTACTACCACAATCGATCACCGCATTCATAGCCGACAACCAATCCATACCCACGATCACATCAAAACTACCGATGTCAAAAGGCATTAAGTGTATGTAAAATGGGTGGTCACACAACTCTAACGTACAATCACGAATAATTTGACTAATCCTAGTTAATCCACCATTTACCATTTCAAGTTCAAAACAATATGACAATGGGCTAGGACTAGCATCGATCAATTGAATAAAATCATTGGAAATGAGGCTATAATCGGCCCCGGAATCAAATAACATGGTAGTAAATTGGTGATTGAGAAGAAAAATACCCGCTACAACATTTGGGTCCACACGAGCCTCGACCGCATTCACGGGAGCTAGTTGTTGTTGAGGGGCTTGTTGTTGTTGGCCTTGTTGTCCCCAGTTTTGATTGGGACCGGCAATTTGCAATTGATTCGACTTCACGGTCACTTGAACTTGTTGGCCAATGAGATTAGGGCACCTATTCCGATAGTGGTCTTGGCCACCACACTCGTAACAAGTACCCCGGGCCATTGGGGGATATCGAACATTGAGGGGCATAGCATTCAAAGGAACGACACGAGGATTGGTAGGACACATTCTTGATATATGACCCACTTGATTACAATGAAAACAAGCATCACATCGAGTGTGAGACATATGATGACGATTACACCGAGAGCATAAAGGAATAACCCCGGTGTTAACCTCCTTGCCGGCACAACCGCCGCAAACACCTTCCCACCTCTAGTTGGCTTCTTATGATGATGCCTCTCGTCTTTCTTGGTACCACTAGACTCAGCCACATCCTTCTTCTTACCATCATTCTTACCTAGTTCACCACCCTTCACAAGCTCCATGGTGACACTAGCGGTTCGGTTAATGGCTTCATTAATAGTCAATGGCATGGTAGGATGAGAAACAAGCATTCTCACCTTATGAGGCAAACCGACAACATATTTCTCCACCTTCCGATCTTCGGGTCTCACTAGATGAGGGATGAGTCTAGAAAGTTGATTGAACCAACGAGTATACCCCACATGGTCGGATCCTTCCATGGAGAGGCTAGTAAATTGATCTTGTAGATTCCTCATTTCATGCGGCGGGAAATACTTAGCGATAATCATTTGTTTGAAGTTTTCCCAAGGTATGGAGTTAGCAAGATCAATCCCCAAAGCATCCACTTCCACATTCCACCATTCTAGAGCATCACCCCCTAACATGCCGGTGGCGTGAGAAACTCTTTGATCATGAGTACACTCACTTCTAGCAACAACGACTTCAATCTTCTCTAGCCACTCCAAACAACTGGTGGTCCACCTTCTCCCTTCCACTCCGGAGCTCCACAAGGCTTAAAGTCTTTGAATATGCAACCTTGTCGGTAAGTAATGTTGATTCTTGGACCAACAAATTCTCCTCTCCCGTTCTCACCTCCATTCACATTCACATTCTCCTCCTCCTCATCCTCCACATGAACCGCTTCAACCTCCGGTTCCTCTTGTTCACCCCTATTTTCCATGGCCGCCGAGATTCGGGCCACAAGATCTGGCATAAGTTCATTAAATGCTTAGGTGATAACCTCGGTCATTACCGGGGGATTTGCACCACCCCGGCCACATCGGCCACCACGACCACCGCGACCTCCTCGATTGCCCCTACCTCCTTTACCACCTCTACCGCCACGATTTCCACCTTGATTTTCTTCAACAACCTCCTCTACTAATTCTGTTATAATGGGTTTCTTCTTTGGTAGGATGAGAGGAAGAAGTGTAAAATGTATCGTTTTTTGGATGAAGAACTTCCAAGTGAATACTACAAAGAATTGGTATTTGATTTGCATAATGAGATAGAGGGATTGAAATCTACTGGCATCTCTGAAGAAATTAAGGATTCAAGGGTTGAAACATTGAATTTGAAACAAGATAACCAAGTGGTCGTCGCCAAATTGCAGATTTATGAAAGGTTTTTAGCCTTCATGTTACTAGTTGTAGTTTTATTGTGTATTTTGTTGGGTATATTGGCCTTACATTGATGTCAGTGTTGGGTATATTGTGTAATTTGACATGCAATGGAAATGCAAACACTTTTCTAGTCTATATTGTTTCATCTGCAAATGACATATTATATATTGTTTCATCTGCAAAACAATTAACATGAAAATTGTACCCAATACACGGTTAAGTAAGCCCTAACAAGATTCATCCTTTGCATTTCACCAAAAATTGGGCATAAGTTCTACATACCAAGCAGTTTCATAACCTACATATTACAGTCAACCTAGCAGTTTCATAACCTAGATATTACATACTAAAGTATCAAGTTCATAGCAAAAGACATTAAACAAAAGCCTAGTTGATTTGACAGACTGCTATCCAAGATTACTCCACTCCATTGCATTCTGCTTTGATTCCCCTGGGCCAGGAACAGACATTGCCAACTTCTTCTTCAGGATCCTCTCACTTGGGTTCCTCTTATTTATCAATCTTGGACTCTTTCTTTGGGGCATCACATTAGTTGTTTCTGCTTGAGCATTGGTTGTCTTTTTAGGTGTTGACTGCTCTACTACAATTTCCTTTTCCTTTCCCCTTTCAGCTTGTTTCTGCTTGAGCATTTCAGCTTGTTCCCGCTTGAGCATTTCAGAAGCACTTGGTATTGGCACATTGGGTGGCCAAACAGGGACTGGCACTCCATCACTCCCACCTAAAAATGTTTTCCCAGTCTTTGGATCAACACAAACTCCAGCTCCCCACCAACTTGGTAGTTTTCTTGGACCTGTCATGCCATGAACAAACAACTTGACTTGTCTTACTGACATAATAACTTGTAAACACAGTTTTATGAAATTAAAATGGACAAAAAACATACCTTTCACTCCAAATAATTTGGGACTGCTAAAGCCAGTACTGGATACCCCTAAGGCCACACCAGATTTTGTTGTAGCAGTACAAGAACCTAGAACAAAGTTACCTTCAAAACCACTTGATTCACGTGCTTTCTTCTTTGGACTCAAAACCTTGTCCACATAAATGGATTTCCTTGTCCAACCTTTTGTAGAACTTGAAGCAGCTGGTCCGGACTGGTTTTGGCTTGAAAAGCCACCCACATTAGGGTTTTGGCTAGCATTTTGACTGCTTTCACCCACATTAGGGTTTTGACTTGCATTAGGGTTTTGACCTGCATTCTGACTGTTTTGTCCAGCATTAAGGTTTTGACCTGCATTATGACTGTTTTGTCCAGCATTCTTTGGTGGTCTGCCAAGCTTCTTGTAAACCTTCTCTTTTGGCTTTTCTACTGGCTCATTTTTACAACTTTTCTTGTTGCATCCTGTCTGTATGCATCTTTGACAAGTCATTTGCACCCCATGTCTTGTCACCCTCTTCCTATTGCCAGGACTTGCTACATGACTCTCATGACTTGCCCTTATTCTTTGCTTTTTGGGTCTGCCTGCATGACCCTAGGTTTTGGTGGCAGAGGCTTGTTACCCATATGTTCCTCCCAAGTAGTCATTCCACCAACTGCATGTATGTGAAAACCATATGTTTCATTGTACAAACTCTTCTTGAACCAGTTGGGAACATAATCTTCCACATTCTTAGCCTTCTAGTTTCATTAACTTTGAACCCTTCATTCCCCTACCTCACTTCCCATTCATCTAGACCACAGTGAAATGGTTTCCAATAACTGTATGATTGACAAAGTATAAAGTTAATAAAAGCATAAAGAAAGTTCAAACAATGGTCATATATCAGTTGGTTTTTACCTTTGTTGATCCTTGCACCACTCAATTCTTTTAATAATTGATGGGCATATATCAGTTGGCCACTTCTCTGCCATTCTTCTTAATGTATTCATTCTTTCCAAAACAATTGTCCTAATTGCTTCCAACATTTTTATTATGGGCTTGTTCCTTACAAGTAAGATAACAAAGTTGAAGCATTCTGAGAAACCATTTTCCACATTCTCACAACCTCTATGAAGTTCAAAAAAGGCTCATGACCAGGTTCTAGGGTTCTTCAAACAGCCCAAAAGATGCTTTTGGACCATGATCCAAACCTGAAATTCCTCACACAATTGTGCACATCATTCAAAGAGACAATCTGCATTGAGTTCTCATTATCCATTTTCTTAGCATAACACCTCCAGGGACATTTTGGTTCCTCTCCTCTTTCAGTTGCAGGATACCTTTGCTATTTTTTTTGTTTCCCCAACTCAGGATTTTCAAGTCTTGGAGCTCTCTAACCACACCTTGCAACACACTTAAGTTGTGTTGATTTCTCAAACCAGAGTGAGAAACCATTTGCAACAGCAAAGTAAGTCAACATGTCCCTGAATTGATGATGGTCAACAAACCTCTCACCTACATTTGGATGTTTCATCCTCCAATGTATATTGGCATTGTGAACTGGCCACTTCTCAATATTCTGTATTGCTTTAAATGGATCCTCATCTACTAATTCAGGTGATTTCAACTTCTCACATAACTCCTTCATGAATTCTTCATGTTCAGCCACTACATCATTGAGATCAGGGTTGGAAACATTTACCCTAGGAACTAGATCACCTAGTTTTGGTTGTGCTTTGGCCTTTGGCTTATTCTTACTAGCTTGTTTCATCAACCTAAATTCCCTTAACTCATCTTCTCCTTCAGAGAGATAGTCAACTGAATGGGTCTCACTCTCAGTATCACTTTCAGAAGGTTCATAGTCACTATCATCACTAGAATGCATGTGATCTTCCCCTACTACATTTTCTTTAAGTGGTTCATTTTGGTTAACTAGTTCATTATCAGCTACATTTTCTTTAAGTGGTTCATTGTGGTTAACTGGTTCATTATCAACTACATTTTGAGTACTTGGGGGCACTTGACTCTGAACACCTAAACTAGCAGCAGGTTGGCTTTGACTTATGAGATACTCATCTACATTAAAACCATCAGTCTCTTGCTCATCTAATATATCTCCATCATTAGGTTTTGCAGGTATCACTAGAAATTCACTTAGGTCATCCATGAAATGATCAAACAACATATCTACCTCCCTTTGGCTTTCAATTTTTACCAAACCATTATGAAGTCCCTTTTCAGGAAGTACAAAGTACATAAAATTGAAAGACGCTTGAATTAACTCTTCTAAATACTTAACAATTCCCTTATGATCTAGAGCACTTATGCAAATAGGCATAACAATGTCATGTTCATACCTAATAGGAGGCCAGGCAAACGCACCATCAAAGTGCACATCAAACTCGAAGAACCGTTCCCGCATTCTGAATATAAAATTAATAAAATTTATTAAATTATTTATATACACATAATATTAATAAAATATAACATCTTGATTTCCAAAAAAAACCATGCAACCAGAATGATAAAACCCTAATTATGCAAAGACTATAGAAGAAGGAAAATTAATATAATAAACATACCTTACACAACGATTAGCATGCAACGATCGAAGATTATTACAAAAAATGATTGATTTCGAATATGGATTGAAGGTTTTTGGTCGAATACGTTCTAGGGTTTACAGAAAGACAAAGGGGAGACAAAAAGGGGGTGTGGGGTTGGGATGTTTGATCGATAGAAACGTTTGTTATATAATGTTAAAGATAATGGAAATCTGATGTGGAAATTGAAAAGGGGTATTTGATGACATGGATTATCCATGTATGAAATTCACTGATATAAAATAAACGAAAATTATTTAAAAAAGCCATTTTAACCGGCTACTTACACGAGGCCCCACAACAGTAATATTAACCGTTTCAATGCCCTTTAAAAGAAATTTTTTTTGTACGAGCCTCACAATAACAAAAGTGTCAAAGTACAGGTACTTCCCATGCAATTAGCATAGTTATAGAGGGAGGGATTATTGAAATCTAATTAATTTCGATGATAGGTGCTGAAACGACAACTCTTACCATATAGGTCAGCGGCATCAGCAGTTGAAGAAGTTGACGGCCGGCAAAAAATGGGATAACCTGAGAAGGAGAGGTCTCCTTTCTATATGAAAGACGGAGATCTGGCTTTGAAGCCTCCTTAAGTCCGGCTTGAGGCTGTTTTCTCATTATTTTGAAAATTAACCATCTTTTGTTTGCAGTAATCTATTAGTGACGTTTGTTTATCTTAATGTTATGTGGTTGAATTGACATAAGAATTTGATCAAATTAATGCTTTATATAAGACTTATATTAGGGATATACAGTTAATCCTAACATAGAAATGTTTAATCTCGACTAGAAATGTTTTCAAAGGCTTTACAAAGATTCATTGTTTAATCTCGATGCTAAACCAATTGTTCCCATTTTAGTAATAAGAGATCAAACATTGTTTGTAGCTTGAAAAAAGTGTTACTTTACATTTTTGCGGTGGTTGTAACTTGAAAAAAGGTGATGTTTATCAAACATTTCGAGTTCAAGGTAATCAAGCTCAAAATAGGACAGTCAATCAACGCTCTTTGTTTCCTTTTATTTTCTTTCACTAGTGAAAATGGTAACTTTTACATCTATGTATTGTAGTTTAGGATCAAGGTAATCAAGCTGCAAAAGTACTTTTAGAGGCTCCCAAATACATAGACTCATCCTCAGAAGGACTAGTCTCAGTCAGCGCCACCTCAGCAAAAACCAACCCAAGGACTAATCCCCCCAAAACATACCTAATGCAAAAGACTAGTCTTGGACCCACCAATTATTTAATTCTACCCTCTTATCTAAACTTTACACTTTTAACTCTCTAAAATTATAACAAAATCTATATAAAACACATACTTCATTAATAACAAAATCTAATAAAACACATACTTCATTTTATTTTACAAACTAAAACATACATAATAAAACATTAATACAGACTAAAAAACATACATAATAATTATAAAACACATAATACTACAACATTACATAATACTAACACTCGGAATAGTCCGAGTCCACAGTATTGTCGCCGTCATTGCGATGAATGTATCGATAGGGTTCAGGAGACCCGGCAGTGTCGTCGGGTTGATGAGATGCGCACTCCTCTCCAAGGTCAGTCTGGTAATCTACGGGGCGACCACCACCGACATTGTCTTGCCAGAATTCCGCGTAGTCTAGCGTGGCTGTTGAAGTGGAAGAGGCAGCGGTAGGCTGAAAATAATTTGATTCAGCCAATCGATCTTTTGTCGAAGATAAATAGCATACCCATCTTCGACGGCGTTACGAATCCGGCCTACAGCTTCAAGTCGTCCAATTTCGGCTACGTAAGCCGCCTTGTCGGAAGTTACGCTCTGAATCACATTGTTTACTTCAGATCTGTCTCTGTCATCGTTAAGCATGTGATTCTACATCGTCATCTTTGCATCAAAGACGGTCATATTTGGTCTATTTTTTGCCATCGAAAATGTGTGTGTGTATAGAAGTATAGCTGAATATATGAATATATGAAAGAGTAGTATGAATTTTAATGAAATGGATGTGTATATATAGGATTTTAGAAAAACTAGCCATTAGGGACTAAATCTGCCAAAATCTGAAAGTTGTTTGAACTGATTTTGGTCAAAAGATCCGTTAGAGGGACCTGTTTTGCCAAAACTTAAAACTTGCGTTTTGTCTTCTTTTTCCTTAAATCTAGCCGTTAATATTCAAAACAAAAAAAACAACACAAAGGCTCGTCCCTCGGCGAAAGAATGGCAAGAATGAATGGCAAGAACGAGTGGGGGACGAGTCCCACCCAATGGTGTGGACTCGTCTGTCCCTCTGGAACGAGGGGGAACGAACCCATTGGTTACCCTTTTACATCTTGTTTTTCCAACTGAAAGTAGTAACTTTTTAGTTGTTTGAAAGATCTTTATATGTAACAACCTTCTGACTTTGTATTTTTTGTGCAAGTAAATATAGGTATTGTGGTTAAAACTTTTAAACGTAATGTCCGTGGTTAATTAGTTCTACAACAAGTGAAGTGACTCTTGGAGAATTGAAACCATATACAGATGCTATCAATAATGAGCGAGTTCCTTATCTTCTTGCTCTTTATTTTGGTTGTTAACTTTACCAAAAAGTAGTATATGCATGAGAAAGTAATTTTTTTTAGCAGTAAATCAAACAACTTTTATTCCATCAACATGACACTCCTTAGCAAGATGCTAAAAAAGTGGCCACCAATACAAAACTCCAAAAAAGAACAGATTACCTCTACAATTACAACAAACAAATTACATCAAATATTTATATTAAAATAGTACCAATTCTCCAATGTGATACTATTATACTTTGACCTTTTAGTCACCCACCAAAATGAAGCTTCCTTGATATTCTCCACCAGTTTTGCTACTGTTCCTCTGACTCCTTCAAACACCTTCTCATTTCTGAAATTCCAAATCTTCCAGATTGTAGTAAGATAAATAGCATACACCATTTGCTTTCTGGCTTGGGAACCACCTGATGCTTAATGAGCGAGTCAATTCTGATTGGTGAGAAAGTAGAGTTGACAAGACTGAAAGCAAAAATATCTCATATGGTATCTTTATCATGTCGGGTAGTTATATTTGCACCTAGATGATCGAAGGCACTCCCACAATAGTTTTAAATACATATTGGTATCTCATGCGAATGATTAAATTGGTCGATTTAGTTTGTTTCCTCTTTTTTTTCTTTAACGGGTCAAATATGTGAAATAAAAAAATCAGGTTAGAGAGTTACAGGGAGGTGTTAATTCCAATGGGTCATATGCATTCTGTTTAGGTAATGGGTCAAGACAAACTTGATCAAGGTCTAAACAAGCATACTTTTTATATGATATTAAATGGGCCTGGTGTGGTAATGCTAGTCCATCAACTTTTTTTGCGGTGTCTAATTAATTTTGATTCTTGGTGTATGATATAAGATTACAAACTAAATTTGTTAGTAAGAGTTAATAATTATATATTCCATGAAGCTTTTATGAACTGAAAGGTGCCAGGGATGAATAAAGGCTCTATTGTGGCATAAGTGGCATGCATTGTGATCTTTTGTGGGTGTAGACCACGTTATTATGCTTTAAACAAAGAAGGGTTTGGTATGAAAGCTCTATGCATGGTAAGAGAGACACTTTTAACTCATTTACTTATAAATGGGTCGATTTATGGTTCTGTTTCATTTTAAGGATTTATCATTTTCTTTAGATAAAACACATTATTATTTTCTTTTCCATGTGGACCAGAAATAGAAAAATTAAATAATTTTACTAAACTTTTAAATACGTGGTATAATGTAAGGCTAGTAGTTTTTTGATAAATAAATTTGCTAACATAAATGAACATTTCTAACCTACCCACTTACCCCATCTCTCTCACCCACATACAATAATTTCAAATTTCCAACCATCCTCTAACAAAATGATTGATCAAATAATCGCATTATGGATAAACCGAAGGTGTGAGTGGGGTTTTAGGTGTTTTGTTGGCGATTCCCTTCCGGTCACAGGGTCGTAGGCCGCTTTATGCCTGTTGTTGTTATTCTAAGCCAATCGGTCGGGCTTAGGGATTCGGATATCGAATATGTTGGTGATTTAGGTTTTGATGTGTTGACTATGATCAGGGTTTAATATGTCGAATGTGATGATGATCTGCCGTATGGCACATCCTCTATTTATATAGAGGGTAAAGCCTTGGAGAGGAAGATAGAAATTAGGGTAAATCCCTTCCTCCTTTCGTGATATCTTCTAAGTATGGAAGATATGTTTAGGACTCTTAGAACCGTGTCCTAGTTTATAGGAGTGTTTGATATCATTCCCTTATTGGGAGGTCGGATAAACATGGAAAGGATTTATGTGTATCCGTTTGTTATTATCTTTGAGAGCTCCGGGGTTACGGAGGTATACATCGTAGCTTTGGCTACGGATGCGCCTGATTGGTGCAATGTATTAAGACTTTCGCTGTTACGAAGGGTCCTTCGTATTCGTTCCTTTATACGGAGGTAAAGCTCCGTATATGGTATATCATCAAGCCCCCCAGTCTGATGGGAGAGTCTATCTGTAGAGTATCGCATTAGACTTCAAAAATAATCCAAAAAATAAATATAAATAAAGGCGTACCTGTATAACCGGAGCTTGAAAGAGCTTTGGTTATGTTTGCTCCGTTGTTTTTCCGTAACTCGTTTTAAGGGTAATATTGACATTTCACTGTGCCGCGTATATATCCCATCAACAATTAATTTGGGCGCGCTTATCCCTTGGAGAAAACTAATCGACGGTTTGGGTCGGTTATGCGCCAGTTTTTCAAACCATCCGTTTTGTCTCTTATTTAATCCGTGACGGCTCCGAAGATCTTCTCTTCTTTTTTTTGTTTTTGATCTTCCCTCTTTACTCTATTTTCTTCTTTATCGAAAACATTCACTCCCCCTGTTCGATCTTCTCCGTACTATGGATCGTAATCATTTTCGTATTATTAGTACCACGTATTCCGAGATGACCGAGGACGATGTCGCGTGGTTTCGTCAGTGCTTCTGCCGCCCTACCGATCCTGAGATTAGGGTTCCGGGCCGATCGAAATCAATTCTTGATGTGCCTCCTGGGTTCATAGGTATGTACACCGCTCCTTTTTCCGGTGGTAATCTTAGGTTTCCTTTGTCCCCTTGGTTATTAGGGTTGCTTGATTACCACAACTTGTATCTATCTGTGGTGCACCCTTTAGCGATTACTATGATAATGTCGTTTATCGTTGTTTGTCGTGCATATGAGATAAAGCCCAGGATAAGTGTTTTTCGATATTTTTTCAAGTTTGGTGTTCGTGATGGTTGGGTTATAGTGGAGGAGAGGCCTGGTAGGTTATTTTTTGATGTAGGCGATTCTGATATGTTGAACTGGAGGCCTGGGTTTTTGTTTTTCAGTCAAGAATATATTCATCCGATGTTTATGGGTATGTTGGATACGAGTAGGTTGGTGTCGGGGATGTCGTTTGAGGATAATGTGCATGACTGGGTTACTCTTGATAATGCGTTGGTCCGTCAGGTGCATAGGTCTCCATTTGAGTTGATCGCTTATCCCTCTGTGATTCTGTATCTTTGTGGAATCACCATGTCATGGAAGGGTTCTCCTGATCAGCCGGTTTTGATATGGTGTTGTGAAGGTACCATTCTTTGTTATTTCGTCTTTTTACTATTGATTGTACTTTTTCCTGACGTCTTCATATTGTGTTTGCAGAGTTAACACTTAGAGAGGCTGTGACCATGAATCCTCGGGGATGGTCGTTGGTAGAAGGCCCCTGTCTCTTTCTGATGATGGGGAAGGTCCCCTTTTTGCTGGTGTTTCTGTTCTTGAGCCACCTCCGAAGAGGCAGAGGGTGATTGGTCGCCCTTCTGGTGAGACGGACTGTAACATCCCAAACTTTTTAATTAACGGTTGACTTGAGTCGTTAAGTCAACATAACGTGTCCGTTAAGTCTATGGTAGATTTAATGCTTAGACGTGGTTAATGTGTCATATGTGTGAGGCTTGAATGCCTTAATGATTGATGTAGTAATATGTTTAAGGTGTAGTTATATGCCTTTTGAGGTGCTTGAAGTGTTTAATAAGTTGTATGTAGTCCCTATAGGTGTTTTGGGCTAATAATGTGACGTTTGGAAGCCTAGGGACTAGTTTTGACGTAGGGTGAATCTTAAAAACGGGATTAGGAGTTTAATTAGACCCTAATCACTATCACAATCAGTTTCTTCTCCCTTGTATCAAGCCCTAACCGCCCCCCTTGATCCCCATCAATTTCCTAAGCTAAAATCCATCAAAACGTGTGATTCAAGTGTGTTTGATCAAGTCTTTTGCATCCTCGTTGTGATCTACAGGTAGTAAAGGTATATTAACGTTGATGTTATATCTTTTCAATCATATAAGTCATTTGAAATTAGATCTAGGTCATTAGAGGATCAATTGATGTCAAAAAACAATTGTTTTTATGATGCAAATCATGTATGGATTAATCAAAGATTTTATTGCATCATTATGGTCTTAATATGGTGGATTTTAAGGTTCAAAGGTTGTTCATAAGGTTTGGGGTCGTTTGGGTTGAGTTTGGTTAAGTTTTGGAGGTTAAAAGATGATTGTTGTGCTGATTCGTAGCCAGTTGCGGCGCAACTACATAGTTGCGGCGCAATTGGAGATCAGAGAGATAAGTTGCGGCTCAATAAGTCATTGCGGCGCAACAGCGACTGAATTTTCAAATGGCCATAACTTTTGAACCGTAACTCCGTTTTTGACAAATAAGCTATCTACGGAATCGTGAGAGAGTCTATTTTCTAATGGTAATGCTTTTAAAAGATGATCTTGATGTCAAGTTTCCTGAAAGGTTGAATTAGTGAGTGAAGGTCGAGTTTCGTCGGATTCTATGAGTCCTAATGTATTAATCAAACCTCCAATGCATAAAGCATTGTCATGGGTCGTGTTTATAGGTGTTTAGGTCTGAGTTATGACCTTAATGATGTGAGTATTAGCTTGTCTAATGATCGTTTAATGATTATAGGAGGTCAGGAATACTTGCTTTGCACGGTAACGTAGTTATCATTTGTCGTGCGCTTCTTTAAGGTAAGATACACTACTTTGAGACGCTGAGGGATTCAACAAAAGCATGGTTTTTAGAATATAACTTATCTAATCTTATCTTGTATACTTAAGGGTATTCAGGCTGTATGGGAGGTTATATGGGATATGTATTTGACTTATGAGACCTGAAATGCATTCCCCTTTATATGCAATGCAAATTTATGTTATGAAATGATATGCAATGTAATGAAATGTGATGCAAGTATATGTTGATTATGATGCATGTATGTGTGGCTTGGTCATCTAGTTCACTAGACTTTATAGGTTGCCATGACACGTGCACGTTTAAGGGCCCAAACGTAAAAGATGATTATATGTTATGTTTAGGTAACTTTGTCACCTAAACTATATGTGATGAAATCGAGCTCGTATATATGATGAAGTGTTAAGCTTAACCCGTATTCACCTTAGCCGGGTGGGTGCGTATATGTTGTTGCTTGGGTGGCTCCTTGCAACGTAATTACGATGTTAGAGTATCTCCGGGTGAGGTGATTACCCACCAATGTCTCGAACATACGGACTACTCCTGGAGTGGCTTGCCATTCCTTAACGACACTTGATGGACCGCCGTATGGCTCATCTATCTAGTCGGGTGTGAGGTTCCCGTTAGGTCTTATGACCGCCTACACACAAACTTACACCTTATATGATATGCGTGACTTATGTCACACCTAATGTGATGATATGTGATGATGAAATGATGATTAGGCACATTTAGGATGGTTAATCCTACCATGAAAGATGTTGATGCTGTGATATGTATGTGATGATATGCGAAATGTGTTTTTAATATGAAAAGCTGCTTTACCAAGTTTTAATTGGACAAACGTTTTATTAACTTAGTGTTATCTTACTTAGCTAATTCGTTAGCTAACACTTGTTTCTTGATGTGAAAACACGTTTACAACGTGTGTTGATCGTAAATCGAGATCTATCCTAAACTAGATGTGCGAAATCCATCTAGATTAGTTATTAGGGTTCTTGTAGAATACAAAGATAAGAAGGGAGAAATAATATTCATTATCATTAGTCATATGATTACAATACAAAACGAATTCGTATGATTACATCTTGAAGACTACGAATCACAATCAACAAGACGACTAACAATCATGAATATGGTGGACTTATGACTGAAGGTTTGTGCAATCCTTCAGCCAGCCATGGACGAATTACATAGCTATTCTTTCATCACTGAAATCTGAAACCTAAATCCTATATTTATAGGAACAAATGGGCTGGGCTGTCAAATTCGTTCATAATGGGTTGGGCCTTACGAACTTAGGGTTCTAACGAACTTGAAGTTCGTAAGGCATATATGTACGAACTTAAAGTTCGTTCTGCATATATGTACGAATTTCTCAGCCTTTTAGAATTATTGCATCGGACAACAATTTGTGCACTTAATGTGCTTCAACACATTTAAAGCATTCAAGATTAGACTTGTCAATAGAAGCGCTGGAAGCAAAAGGTTTGCCAGCTCGATTTGATTTGGCCTTAAAACGATTGAACGTTTTAGCCAGCATGGCAACCAGATCATCATTGTCATCCTCATCACAATCATGAGAAACTTTACCAGAGACACCAGTTTTTAACATTTCAGAAACCATCTTCTTCATCGAGTCAGAAATGTCACTCTCAGAAGATAGTAGAGCAGTACTATGTGGTTCAGAATACTGAACCATACCAGAACCGGTAGAAACATGATTTTTGGCATCTTGCTCAGCCAAAGCTCTCTCAGCTTTGTTCTCTTCAGTATATCTGAAGGCTCCATAAAGGGAAGCAAGAGTGTGACTGTGCAAGGTTTTTCCTTGTCTTAAAACCAAGATCAAATTTTCCCATTTGGAAGGTAAAATGTCACAAAATTTTTCCAACAAAATTTCTTTATCTTTGGTTACACCCAGGGCTTTTAGTTGATTTACCAGATTTGTGAATCTGATGTAAGTTTGAGTTAAGGTTTCCCCAGGGATAGCAAAGAAAGACTCATATCTTTTGTTTAAAGCAACTTTTCTTGTGACAATTGTCTCATTTGTGCCTTCAAACTGTGTCATTAGTTCCTCCCACATTAATTTGGAATTTTCAAGTAAAACAAGAGTGGGCATAAGGGTTTCAGGAACTGCATATAAAATCATATTTTGTAACTTAGTGTCAAGGTCTACAAGTCTATGATCTTCCTCAGACCAATGATCCTTCTCCTTAGGTGACTGCCTAGGAGTCCCATCGGTATTTCTGACAACAGTAGAAGCATTCATGGGGACAAAGGGTCCTTCTTTTAAGATATCGGGCAAATGTCTCTCAACACCAGCAATATACTTTAGCATGCATGCTTTCCATGTTTGAAAGTTTTCACTGTTCCCATCAAACTTGGGAACAGGATTATTTGGAAAGTGTACGTGTACATTATGTGATGGTATATTGTTGTTGATGACAGGGGGTGGAGTAGTGTTATTAGGGTCAGGACGTTCTTGTGAAAGTCAGCCATCTATGCAGATCAAAGGTTAATGAATTGGAATAATTCAACCTTGCTGCTCTGATACCAATTGTGAGTCCCAAATATAGATGATTAACTAAACCCGACTGGCAAGTACAACTAATCTTGATGGACAAGTTAAGTTTACGATCCAGATATGGATAACAAGAAACAATTGACTTAAAGTAAAATGCAAGAACTAAATGGCAGAAACTATATAAGATATATATATGTATAATCAAGTATGTAGCATTGAGACACGTTGTTTTCTTTCTAATGTATTTGATTTATTGATATATAAACAAATACAAGAATTGTTGCGGAACAAAGATAAACACCCAAGTGTAAGTATCTAAACAATCCTGAAAAACAAGTGATCTAATTAACTTAGAAATACTCGTAAGTTTACTTAGAGTATATCTCACAAGTTGCAATGCAATAGTTTCAAGCAGTTTGCAAGTTGTGAGAAGACTTTGTATTTATAGACCAAGTCCATGATGATGTGGACAAGATCGTACAAATGTGGTTGTGAGCATTTAAGGAATTAAACCTAATTCCTTGCATGCTCATACTAGGAAGAGTATATAAGTCAGTTGATGTGACTTATAGTACTATGTTCCAAACCTATACTTTTTACCTTGTACCTTTTATTAATAGATAAAATCTATTAACTGGGTAAAGGTATGTAAAGTAAAAAGTCTTCCTCGTAATCAGTGTAAAGTGTTGTAAATACTTTACTCTGAGATGCTTCAGTCTTCGATCTGGTAGAATCACTCTTTGCTCGCTTCTGAGATGATTCTCTTCTTCATACTTCAGTCTTTGACTTCAGAATGAATGCTTTAGATTTATCTCGATCTGAACTGAAGTGAAGCTTCAGTGAAGGAATTCTGAGACATCTCAGAATTCTGTACAAGCGTCTTCACTAAACTTCAAGCTATTTCTGAACAAATTATACTTGGTTGATTTCCGACCTAACACTATGCTATGAAGCTGCAAGCAAGAAGAGCACGAGTACAAAGAAAATCACCATTTCGTAAGCAAGCTCAAATCGCAAGGAGTGTTCCAAGGAAGCGCAGAAAGCATCTTGGGAGAGAAACCGAATGAAAAGAAGTATGATTGGAGGTATGGCGAGCAGAAAATAGCCAAGAAAGAACTAAAAAGTGAGGAAGAAGTCGAATCGTGCAAAATCGCAAAATCGAATACTGTCACGGAGCCACCAGCGCCGCTGGTAACACCACCCAGCGCCGCTGGCAACCCTCCAGGTGATGCCCAGCGCCGCTGGCACCCTTCCATGTGAGATCCAGCGCCGCTCGGGCATACCCAGCGCCGCTGGTACCACCTGCAGCTCTGATTTTCGCGAAATCAAATCCGTCACCACCCGAACCAGCCCTGGAAATCAAACACCGATCGACGTGGAGATGGTTGAAGCTACTGAAGCACGAAGGAACTCAGAAAACTTGGAGGAGAGAAAAGGAACGAATGTCAAGGAAGCCATAAGTCACTTCGAACGTTACCCAACGGGAACCGACCCCCGGCCTACCCCGTATTCTTCCTCAACCTAGTTCCTAGGCCGAGTCCGCTGAAGACTCGTTAAACTTAGCGCTTCTTGGGAGGCAACCCAAGCCGTATTTTTATTTTTATTTTTATTTTTATTTTTTTTTTAGGAATATGTGACTAATTGCAATTGAGTGATTGTTTTAAATTTTATCATTTGTGATCTTTTTATGAGTATGTCTTTAGAATCA
This sequence comes from Erigeron breviscapus, assembly GCA_034093135.1. NCBI lineage: Eukaryota > Viridiplantae > Streptophyta > Magnoliopsida > Asterales > Asteraceae > Erigeron > Erigeron breviscapus. Next base: position 117,356,979 of record CM067170.1, read on the forward strand.
CAGATGCAAGCTTTCAATGGATCAAGGAAACAAGTAACTTATTGCAATCGTATTTTGTTTTTATTTTTATTTTTATGTTTTAGCTTGTTATTTTCCATTTTTATATTATGATTGAAGTGTGCAGGAGTATTTTGCTTTGTAGTCTGAAGGAAAACAGGCACTTGGCCAAAGCTAAGTGTGGGGGAGTTCAAACATCAAATCGTTGAAGAAATCAGACGTCGAAACACGTACAGGAGTCAATAGCGCCGCTAGAGGACCTCCAGCGCCGTTGGGACTGCTTATGGGCAGCCCAGCGCCGCTCAGCACCTCCCAGCGCCGCTGGACCTGCACCTGTGCAAAGCCAGTGCCGCTCAGGCACCCGCCAGCGCCGCTACCTACTTGCCAGCGCCGCTCCCAGCTCCAGTCTGCACAACAGATCGCGAAAAATCCAAAAAAAAAAATCAGAAAAACCCAAAAATCCAAAAAAATCCAAAAAAATCAAAAAAATCAGAAAATACCAAAAAGAAAAGAAGATGGAGACGTATCAATGGATCGCCATCAAATGGAGACGACAGAAGTTTTTGAAAATTCAATATCATTCAAGTCGCTCCGCAAATGCCATCTTCAGCAACAATCATGCAACATAAGCCCGAGAAGTTTCGTTAATCCTTTTACTTTTCGTGTTTTTCCTATTACCCTGTTATGTTAGGTTCTAGTACAACGAGGACGTTGTACAATTTAAGTGTGGGGGGATGGAATAGGAAAAACCCGTGGTTTAATTGCTTGATTTATCCCAAGTTTTCTACTACTTAATTCATGCAAATTTTAAGTTTTTCTTGTGTCGGAAAACCATTTTGAGAATATAAGCTTTGCAAGTAGACAAAAGATGACGATAACTAAGCAATATTAGCTTTGGTAGATGAACGGTTAGTTAGGACTGTTAGCTTAACTATAGATTTGTGGCTGTTCATTCTTCCAACTGGATTAGAGCTTAGACTGAAACTATATGCGATTATGTTTGCCATAGCACATTTAACCGGACTTTAATATGCCTAGCAATTAGAGCTTTAGTCATTAGTATAGGTGTATTAATTGGACTTAATGATATACGTGCTTGTGTAGGAACTAGTTTAGATGTATGGTTAGCCTTAATTCTTACACTATTTAATGTAAACTAGTTGCATGCGGAGTAGGAGTATGAGTCATCTGGGGTCTCTGATAATGTCTATTGCATGAATAATGTAGTATCTTAAGAAAAGGCAATCAGTAGATTAATTAAAAGAGTTCAAAGAACTATTAACGAGTAAAATCTATACGCATCAAGTTATGTCGCTTTGCGCGTGGGGAACCACCGACCTGTCGCCGCTGTCTTGATGTAAGGTATAAACTCTAACCATTAGTTGAGTTATGTCGCTCTGCGAGTGGGGAACCACCGACCTGTCACCGCTGTCTCAACTATTAAAGATGATAATATCGTATTAACTGCTTTAGTGTTTAGCTAGTGAGCATGACTGTAGTGTGAGAGTATGTCTAAGTAGTGACTCACAAGTACACAAACGATGAAATGTAAATGCCTTGCTAGTAGCTAGTAGTTCTGATTGCTATACAAACCTTATTAAGTGCTTAACTAGTCAGCAGAAAGAAGTAAGATTGAGCTGTAAGACATGTGGAAGTATAGAACTGTTTTAGAGGTATAACAGAATAAAAAGTTAGCTTAGTTTTGATTGACCAATTATCTTGCCTCTAGCTATAGCTTACTGATTTTGTCTAAAGCTTTCTCAAATCATTTTGCATGACTAATCTTTCAAATGTTTTAACAAAGTGGAATACTTTAACGCATAAGTTATCCGCTCATCATTGTTTTATTTTTCTTGGACTATTTGCTTGAGGACAAGCAAAGACTTAAGTGTGGGGGTATATGATGAGCGTCCATATTGTGATAAAAACCCCTATCGAAAGGCTTCATTTCTATATCTAAATGAGTTAATATTCCGGAACTATCGGTACTTAATGGATCGTATGTTTACGCAGGTTCACGGAAGATGCGAGAGAGGGTAAATGGCATCAAGTGACTCAAGAAGGAAGCCTATGAAGTTACAAGACACAAGAAGGTGATTCGGGAGCCGAACGAAGAAGTACGAGAAGCAGCAGGAGCTGCCAGCGCCGCTGGCAACCTTGCCAGTGTCGCTGGCCCATGTCCAGCGCCGCTGGAGCCCATCCAGCGCCGCTGGGCGGCCCAGTTCAGCAACCGACTTATTCACCTATTTAAGTCGAACTAACCCTCAAAACCCTAAGAGAGAGCCGATTCAGCAGCCCTAGCCGCCCATATTCAACTCTAGGTCGACTTTGCAGATTCCAAGGAGGTTTTGGAGCTTCTAACACCTTCCGATCTTCATCCTTAGCCTAGATCTACTTTTTATTTTACTTTCAGTTGGTAAACAATGTCTTTCATCTTTTCAGACTTTGTTATTCCTTTAATAATGTCAGGCTAGTAGGCTAAATACTTGTTTGGATCGATGTGATCATGTAGACGTTTATCTATTTTACTTTATTTGTTAGATCTGTTGGAGTGTGTTTTACTGTTTATCGTAGATCCATGTTTTACTAATTCTTCATATTAATATCGGTTCTATATCTGAATGTATTAGTTTAATTCTGATGATCGGTCTATAATCATACACTAGGATTAATACATAAGGATGGAAAACACTAGTCGGTCTTTAACTAGTGTAAAAGGTGATTCACTTGTAACCGAGGGATCCAGAACCATAGTAATTAGGATGAATAGAACATGATGCTTAAAATGTCAGACGCGATCCTTTGACTTGGAAACGAGCACTGTGGTCACCGGAGATAATTACTATCTGGCCATGGCTTAAGAGTCGGGTAACTTAAAGATGAACTAGTAACACAAACTTAGGTCATTAATGCTTAAACAATGAATCTAACGAGAATTTGTTTATAGGGTAGTGTGAGTCTAGCGACAGCACTAGTTATTTAGGCAAAGTGAATCTAACGAGAATCTGAGCCGTGATTAAGTTTCCAACAGTCTAGCAAGTAGGTAGGATGATATCTGGTCGTGTCATGAGATCTGAGATGCCAAACAAGTATTTTAATTTAATTACTGTTATTTGATTTTTCAAACTATTTTCAGACTAAGCCTCTCGCTGAATAAGCGGTTGCGGCTTCTATTTACTTTTCAGTTTTTAATTAGTTTAATAGGAAATCGTGATAACCCCACAACCGCTAGAATTACACATATTACTAGATTAGGTAAAGCAACGCGTCCCTGCGAATGATCCTGTTCTTATCACTAAACTATACTACATCTGATCGGGTCCCCTGTCCGTTAAGGTGTGTGTGTTTTTGAGATAATAACTTGTACAACTTTTATAAATTTAAACACTAAAAAAAAAACCATCAGTTGTCCACTAAAGAAGTCCAAAATTTCTAGCAATAAATCTCCAGTTGAGTCTGTGGATATTGTTGGATCTTCTGAAAGTAATGGGAAGGGTAAGCTAGTTGAGAAAGTTAGTTCAAGAGAATTTATGAGTGCATATAAAAGGAAATATTATGAGGATTATGCTAGAAGACATCCAGATAATATAGATGCACAGAATTATGTAAAATTCATAAATTCAATGTCATATGGTGAGTCTAGTATCTTAGATCATGTAAATGAACAGAATCAGTCATCTCAAGATTTGAGGAATTCCTTCTCTCAAAAGTTGAAATCTAGAGATGTCTCGCCTCGAGATAAGTCTAGTGATCATGACAAGTTTGTTCCTAGCAATCGATCTAAGACCCCTAAACAACAGGTCATTCACAAAATGCTACTACTAGTAGTCATGGAAGTGGAAGTCCGAGTCGATCTCGAACACCTCATAGGAGTAATTCACCTAGGAATAAGCATGTTCAACAGAATCGGTCACCCCCTCGTAGAAATGAAAATGTTTCTAAGTTTTTTGATCGATTAGAAACTCAGCCTAGGTTTGGTCCTCACTCACCAAAGAATTCTCCTCCTAAAGCTCGTTTCATTTCACCAAGTAAAAGAAAGACTGTTACACCACAGTTATCCAAGGCTCCATCAAAGAGTAATGGATATTGGACCGAATTGATTATGAAAGATGAGTTCGGTAAACCTAAACCTCAGAAGGTTTGGGTGTCCTACAGAAACTAACTTAATATTTGTCTATTGTGCAGGGAGAACCAAGGAAGCCTATCAGTCTTTGGTATGTTGACAGTGGATGCTCTCGGCACATGACAGGGGACAAGAATCTCTTGTCCAATTATGTTGATATTAATGGTTCATATGTTAGTTTCGCTGGTCCCAAGGGCAGCAATATCTCAAGTCAAGGTGATGTTGTCAATGGGAAAATTACATTGGAGAAAATTATGTGGAACAGCTATCTCATAATCTTATGAGTGTTTCTCAGATTTGTGACAAGGGTAATCATGTCCATTTTACTGAGAAAGAAGCACTTATTTTGAAGCCGGGATATGTTATTCCTGAAGACTGGATCATTGAAAGCTCCTAGGAAGAAAGACATCTATGGCCTTATGTTAGGTGTTGATGATTCGAAGGAGCCAATTTGCTTATTAAGTAAAGCAAATGAATCTGAATCTTATTATGGCATAGAAGAATGGGACATATTCATTTCCGAAAGATGAATCATATTGTGAGACATGGTTTGGTTGAAGGTGTTCCGATGAAAAGGTTTGAAATGGAAGATAAATGTGTACCTTGTCTGAAAGGTAAACAACAAAAGTCTTCTCATAAACCTAAGAAAGAAAATTCTATTGCCAACCCATTTGAGTTACTTCACATGGATCTGTTTGGCCCTGTGAATGAAAGAAGTATAGGTGGGATGTACTACTGTTTAGTGGTTACTGATGATTACTCGAGATTCTCATGGGTATTCTTTCTACAATCGAAAGATGAAACTCCACAGATTTTGATAAATTTCTTTGTTGAAACTGAAAATGTTTATGGAGTTCGTGTTAAGAGAATCAGGAGTGATAACGGAACTGAATTCAAGAATAAAACATTGGAAGTCTTTTGTTTATCCAAAGGAATCCAACATCAATTCAGTGCACCGTATGAGCCACAACAAAATGGAGTTGCTGAAAGAAAGAATAGGACTCTAATCGAAAACAGCCAGAACAATGCTTGCTGATTCAGGGCTCCTACTATGTTTTGGGGGGAGGCAGTGAATACAGCATGTCATATTTTAAATCGGGTTTTGATTGTGAAACGTCTCAATAAAACATGTTATGAGCTTTTACATAAGAGGAAACCAAATTTACAGAATGTTGAACCATTTGGTGTACCGTGTACTTTCTTGAAATATCTACCTCAGTCAAAGTTTGATCCAAAAGTTGAAGAGGGATTTTTCATGGGTTATAAACCGGGAACTCCAATTCGTCGGGTTTATAATAAACAGACAGGCAAAGTTGACTTGGCAACAAATGTCAAGATTGTCAGTCATAAACCTGCTATTCATTCTGGAACTGGCAAGAATTTCGATTATGATAGTGTGTTTAGTTCGTTGCACGGTCCTTCTTCTGATTCAGGTCCAGTTGACAATGTGATCATATTAAGAGATCATATGGACTATGCTCCTATTCCTACATCTCCTCCTGCTCAGACTGTTGATACTAGTCCAACCAAGGTTCAGTCTACTACTGTTGTTGGTGAAAGTAGTAAGAACAATGATAAGTCTTTAGATTCAGAAGTTATTGAACCCGAGAACACTGCTCCAACTACTCCTTCAAAGGTTCCATTGCCAGATGATGATCCTATTTCTGAACAGTCGGAAGATGATTTTGGTTCTCCTGAATTACAGATTCAATCGAATTTAGGGGATAAGTTGAATGTTGATTCGGCTCCTCAGTATAGAATAAATAAGGCTCATCCTGTTGAGAATATTCTTGGTGATGCTTCAGAGCCTGTTCGAACTAGAAATCAATTAAATAAGGAGATGACTAGTTTATTTTGTAAAGTGAAGGATTCAGGACTAATTACTGAATGTCTGTATTCATGTTTCATTTCACAAGAAGAACCTAAGAATGTTCAGATCGCGCTTAAGGATCCTTTTTGGGTTGCAGCTACGCAAGAAGAATTAGCTCAATTCGAGAAACTTGGAGTATGGGAGTTGGTAGATGTGCCTAGAGGTAAAGAACCGATTGGAACCCGTTGGGTATTCAAATGCAAACGAGATAACAAAGGGATCGTTACAAGGAATAAAGCGCGTTTGGTTGTTCAGGGGTTTGCACAATGAGAAGGATATGACTATAACGAAACTTTTGCGCCAGTTGCCCGGATTGAAGCTATAAGGTTATTTTTAGCCTATGCAAGTTTCAAAGGTATAAAGGTGTATCAGTTAGACTTTAAGAGTGCCTTCTTGTATGGTGAAGTTAAAGAGGAAGTTTATGTGTTTCAACCACCTGGGTTTGAAGATCCTAACTATCCAAGACGAGCATATCGACTTGATAAGGCTCTTTATGGATTGCATCAGGCACCCAGAGTGTGGTATGAAAAGTTGTCAACACATTTCTTGACGAATGGTTTTACAAGAGGATCGATAGACAGCACATTGTTTATCAAATGGCGGAAGCGAGATTATTTAATTGTACAAGTTTACGTAGATGATATCATTTTTGGGTCATCTAATGTAAAGATGTGCAAAGAATTTGAAATGAGCATGAAAAAGCAGTTTGAAATGAGTGCTATGGGAGAACTTCAATTCTTCTTAGGTTTGCAGGTTGATAAGAGGAAAGATGGATTTTTCATTCACCAATCTAAGTATGTCGATGACATCTTAGAGAGGTTTCAAATGTTAGATTCCAAGACATATGGTACTCCTATTCAGCAGAATCATGGGTTAGGAGTTCTTGATCCTAAGGATCTGCCTGTTGATGCTACTTATTATCGTGCTATCATTGGCTCATTAATGTATCTGACTGCTTCGCGTCGGATATTATGTTCGCTGTTTGTCTTTGTGCTAGATTTCAAGCTAGTCCGAAAGAGACACATTTAGTTGCAGCGAAGCGTATCCTACGTTATTTACGAGGAAACCAAGGGCTTGGTCTATGGTATCCTTTGGGAGGTACGTTTGATTTTGTTGCCTATACTGATTCAGACTTTGACGGTTATAACGAAGACAGGAAGTCTACTACTGGAGGATGTCAGTTCTTAGGGGGGAGATTAGTATCGTGGCAGTGTAAGAAGCAGACATCTGTTGCTCAGTCTTCTTGTGAGGCAGAGTACATGGCTGCAGGTAGCTGTTGTTCCCAGGTATTGTGGATTCAGCAACAACTACGAGACTACGGTATGGATTTTCTTGACACACCTATTAGAATAGACAATAAGTCAGCTATAGACATTACAAATAACCCTGTCATGCATAAAGTCACCAAGCATATTGATATTAGACATCATTTCTTACGTGACTGTGCCCAAAAGAAGCTAATTCATTTGGAAAAGGTTATAACTGATGATAATCTAGCTGATCTGTATACTAAAGCATTTGATAAGACTCGCTTTGATAAGCTGATTCTTCTCAATGGTATGAAGAATGCAGATTCATATTAAGTCTCTCAAAGAACTATTTTTGTATATTTATTTGTGTCTTAGTTAAGTCTTTAAATAGCTAGAGTCATAAAAATACAAAAAGAGTGTCTAGTTTAAGTTTGTAAATAGCTAGAGTCATAAAAATACAAAAAGAGTATCTAGTTTAAGTTTCTATATAGTTAGTTTCATAAAAATTATAAAAGTTGAAAAATGAGAAAATAAAATAAATAAAATAGAGATTTAAGTTGATGCATTAAGACGATTAGAAGTGAGGATAACTTTAGCTTTTAGGCCTGCTTAATCGTAATATATCTGCTTAGTTCAGTGATTACAATTTAGGGTGTATAGGTAGGCACAAAGTACCAAGGTTTCCTTCAATCTGAACTTAAACTTATACAATGTTCTTGTGGGAAACATATTCTGATATATGGATGAGAATGCCTGCTCTTCGTTTACGAATTGAGACTGGTCCTTAAATTCTGTGAAAGATCTAGCATTATTATAGGATTTATTCAGTATGTATGCAAAAACCTCTACAAGTCATGAGCATGAAAGTTAAATTTAGTTATAATGTGATTCTGTTTATGCGAATGAAATGAAAGTAATTAAGGGGCTAATGTGGTCTTTGAGATTCGGACAAGTATGTCCTTGGGGTGTCTTTGTATACCTAGCCTACCTAAAGCTTCCAACTTGGGATAGGTTGTCAGAAAGTTCGCTACATGGGTCTCATCGAAAATCACGGGTTCCCAATATAAAGAAATGCAAAAGCAAATAAAATTAAATCGCAAGATACTAAATTCACTTAATTTTATAAATCTTAAAAAGTGTCTCATGGTTTGTTCAAGGAAGTTTTTGAATATATATTGAATATTTGTTATCTTAGTGCTTGTGTCGATTGCGGAAGTATATCTGAATGTGGGTCACATAAGTTCGCAAACTAAAATGTGGCATGAGTAACTTACTAAGTTACATGGTGACTGTCCTTGGCTCAAGTAATACGAAAGTGTCACACTAAAGGAAGCTGGAAGTACCGAGTGTTTAAGAGGACAAACATACCGGTAATCGTTGTTGGGTCACTGTTCATAACTAATAATAAGGGGATCAATTTCTCACCCGCGGGCTTATGTAATTGCTAATCTGATCTAATCAGCAGAAACTTAGAATTTCTTGTACATAAATAATGTAGTTTAGATTTAAAATTTTATTTTTATTTTTGTACTAACATTTTAGTTTTGTGTCAGTTTGTAGTGTCAAACTAGTTCTTATTGCACGAGAGATTTGATAAGCATCTGATGATTCCATTGAAAGATATATGGTCCTTTATTGGATTATATGAGTCTTGTTGCTTATAGTATTTGTGTTTAAAAGATGGATTTTCTAATATGGACATTAATTTGTTTAAATTTAGAAAATGATTTGTTTTGGATATTGAAATCTCAAAAATATAAGATTTCAATTGGTGTTGATTGATGAGTATGCTTGACAAAGATGTGACTTGACTTAGATTTTTAATTTAGTTGCTAAGTTAAGATTTTTGATTGTTTTTGCATGCTTATTAATATTTGTTGATTTTGATGCATTAATCAAGTTTGTTAAGTGTGCAGATTACAGGTATCAAATTTCATTTCTGCTTGAAGGAATAGTTTATAGAATTTTGCTTGAAGGAATTTTTAACCCTCCTTTTTCTCTGCAAAAAAAATCTGTATGAACAGCCTTTGTTAGGTTAGAATATCTCTACATTTGTGTGGCATGGGATATAGATCTTTGCTACAAGGATGAATGGTTTTGAAATCATTAACCCTAATTTGTAACCTAAGATTTCTTATGATAGGTTGAGGGTTAGATAAAATTTAGAATTTGTGATAAATTGATGAATTTTTATGCATTATACATTGAATGTGTTTCTATTTAAGTTTACATATTTTGAGGTTAAGCATCAATGGAAAATTGATCGATTTTATGTCAAGATTGTAATGTAAGATTAGTTTTTACATTATTTTGGTGACATGTGTTTGTACGGATGATCATCTTTGGTAAGATTATATTTTCGAGCAGATACAATGTTCAGGTAACAAGTATCTACAGGTTTATGTTTTCTGAAAATTTTGTAATTTTTCTTGTTGAATTTTCTGAAAAATTGACAAAATTTGAAGTGTGCAGCTCGTGCGTGCTAACGTCAGCATGCCTCGCGCTGACGTCAGCCAGAAGCCCATGAATTCGTCTTCGGCCCGGCCCACGAACTTCGAATATATATACGGGTTTTACTATTTTCTTTTTACCTTAAATCGAAAATTAACCCTAAAAATTCACCACGCGAACTACCCTCTTTGTGCTACTGTTCATCCGAACCTAATTTCGATCTTTTCATCATCTTTTTGTGTTAATTATCCAGATTTGTTGGTATATACTTGATCTTGGATAGTTTATTGATGTTTTAACTTCGAAAATCATCGATTACAAGTCGTTATGCTGCCCAAATTTTGACTTGTTCTTCGCGTGAATAGTAACTTGGACGAATTGACTTTTGAATCTTCGATTTCTGATGATTTGGACAAAAATTGGACTTAAAATTGGATTAAGATATGATATTTCAACTTAAATCTAACTAAATTTCGATTTAGCATGTATATAATCAAGATTAATTGAAGATTTTGTGTCACGGACACTATTCACTCGAGCCACTTCGTGCTTACGTCAACACGAAGTCGGCTTCGTATTTGATTTCTGGGCACGAATAATTAAGAACAAGATCAACATCGATGTTAAACTAGTCTTTTGATCTGTTTTAATGTCAATATGATAATGTTTTTGATGCTTTTTCTCGATTTCAAGGGTCAGCTCGTGCTAACGTCATCACGAAGAGGTCTTACCCTCGTGCTGACGTCACCACGAAGCCGATTATGAAATTTTTGAAAATTTTTAATTTTTGTTTTTCTTTTCGTTTCTTTTTGTTTTGCAGGTATGGCAGGACAAGGTGCAGGTGCTCGCGTCTTTGTGAAGGAACATAATGCTGCTATCAATATTAGCATTAATCAGCAAGGATGCACTTTAGAGTATCACGGTGTCCTACATTATCTTGCACGCTTGCGTATTCGTTGTGATCTTACCGAGAAACCTTCGTTGATCAGAAGCTATATTACTCAGTTCTGGAACTCTGCTAGATTAGTGCCAGAGGGTGATCATACTATCATTCGCACTACTGTTCAGGGACGTAATATTCAGTTTTCTGCTGGAGAGTTAAGGACTATTTTGGACTTAGGAAGCGTCGAGATGGAGCAAGGTCCGACAGAGTTTGAAAAAAGCTTGGTGGATGGTGCTATAAGACGTATGGGGTACGTCAATGCTATTAAGTATCCTTATCCAAACACTCGCATTAGAGGCAAATGGAGATTGCTTGCCTACTATTTGTTGAGGTCCATTAGTCATCGAAATGCCGGTCATGATCAGATGAATATGAAGACTACTTCTCAGCTTGTTGCACTTGTATTAAACAAGCCTTACAGCTTCTCTCAGTACATTTATGATAGTTTTGTTAGGCAGTTGAGAGCTTTTGGAAGCGAGAAGAAGTTCTTTCTGTTTCCAAGATTTGTGATGATAATCATTCGGCATAAGGCAGCTAATTTACCTTATGATGGAGAGACTTTCAATTTGGGTCGTCTTACTTTTCGGGTGTTCAATGATATGATGAAACATGCTAGTGGTTATGGTGTTCCTGCTCATGTTGATAATCCACCATTGTTTGGACACTTGATTAATCCAAACTATGAGGCTCCAAGACAAGGTTGGGAAGATGAAGAACCTGTTGCTGCTGCTGCTGATGATGCTCAGGGTCAAGATGATCCTCAGGAAGAGCAAGCTGATCAGTTTGAGGGACTTAATGATGTTCCTTTATTTACTGATGTTCCGAAGCATGATCCGGAGATGGATGCTCTTGTGGAGGATATTGATGATCCGGGAAATCTTGTGCCTGCTACTGGAGTTTCTACTTCTACTACTGCTCCAGTAGGTGTTGTTGGTCCTTCTGAACCGAATGTTGATGATAATGATGATTCGGGTTCAGATAATGATGATGATGATGATGATGATGATATGATGCAGATAGACCACCAAAAAGAAGAAGAAGACAAGGAAAAGGGATTGATGCTGTGGAGAAGTTACAAGCTCTTCAGCGACCTCAGTCAGAGATTGATAGGTAGTTTGCTGAGTATAACGCTGCTATGGAGATGTCACTTACACCCATTCCAGTTGTTACACCCTCAGTTGCTGCCTTAAGAGCTTCTGTTACTGATGTTCCGGTTTTGGTGTCTACTACTTCAGTTGGTACTTCTGTTGGTGAAAAGAGGTCGAGAACCAAGTTTAAGATTCGACTAGGTGGTTCTCAAGCTAGAGTTGTCACTGAGGCTACAACTGTTAAGACTACTAGAGATCCAGAGTCTACAGTTCGTCCTGAGCCAGAGCTGACAGTTCCAGCTCCCAGGCCTCGCTCTACTCCGGTTCAGGCATTAGTTCCTGTTGCTACAGTCATGGATCGTCTGTTGGCACCATTACAAAGGCCATAGATGCCTACTCAAGGAACTACTAATGCTCGTATGCCTTCATTTGAGACTACGATGCCACCACCTGCTGCTACTTCTAACATTGCTTCTGATTCAGCTATACCGGTTCAAGTTCAGCTGAGTCGTATTGTTTCTGAAAAAAAGATGTTAGAGATGAGAGTGTCAGCCTTAGAACGACAGTTGAAGATTCAGGCTGAAGAACATCAGAAAGAGATGGACAAAATGACTACTCTTGTTCATTCTCTTGGAGATAAACTTGATCGATTGTTGTCTCATGGGGGAGATAAAGATGGACTTGGTTGTAAGGATGATGAGCTAGCAAGAAAAAAAAGAGATGATGATCATGAAGATCAAGATCCAGCTCAAGATCCAACTCAAGACCAACCCAGAGATGTTAGTGAGCCAGAGAATCGAGGTCAAAATGAAGATGCTGATGTTGCTGAGATAATGGCTTCAGAGACTGCACAGTTTCAGGGGGAGTCGCCAAGACAAAGAGAGTCAGAGATTGCTGGTCATATGGTGCTAGTACATCTGGGACTCAGAAAGGAAAAGCTGTGATGGTTGCTCCTGATGCAGATCCTGATGATCCAGATAATTCGTCAGATGAGGAAGATTCCAATTCAGGTAAATCCAATTCTAGTTATTCAAGTAGAAGTCATGATTATCACAATAAGCGAAGTGTGAGATCAGAACAGGAAAGACTAGAAAGGGAGATTGCAGAAAAGTTTGAGAATGATCCTCATTATCGAGTTGATGCATAATCATAAATATGGAAAAATCTTAGCATAGAGGTTAATCAGGCTAACATTGACCTTGATAGTGATCAATGGTCAGATTCAGATCGTCAGAAGAAAGAGAGGAGACGACAAAGGATTTTAAATCGATTGCCGTCTGACTCTGATTCTAGTTCTGATGAGTCTGAAGATTCAGATTATCAACCTTGATGTTAATGATTTTTGTACTTAGAATAGATAATAATTATAAGATAAATATTAATGTATTAAGTAGTTACATTATATTTATGATATAATATTATTTTATCTTGTTTTGTGTATTTATACTTGTTTTTATTTATGTCTTAACTTATATTTTATGTTCTTTATCTTTGTATGTTTGAAATTTTAAATTGCAGATAAGCTTCAAATAGGTGCTTTGGATGATATTGATGATATTGGTGATGATCTAGACAGTATCATTGATGAAGATTTGGAAGAAGGAGAATTAGTTCCTAATCCAGCATGGACAGAATTGTTGGATAAACCTTATGATTTTGATCGTGTCTTTGGAGAAGTTCAAGACATTCCTATAGAACCAAGAGGTGAAGAGGAACATTTCAGACTTAATCCAATCAGAGATAGTCCAGATGAACCGATAAATGCTGCAAAGTTGTATTTCAAAGTTTTTGCAAAGATAGTTCATGAAGAAAAGGACTTTATTGTTGACCTTGGCTGGGAAATTAATGCTACACGAGAGTTCGATATTAGATATTATAATATACCTCCGGCGCAGCAAGACCCTAACTTTTGCATTAATCGTTGGGTTCCAGCATATAGATGTCCTACTGGTATGCCTATGGGTGGATGTTTTAAGCCGTCAATGTTTTGGGAGTTTATCTCTGACAAGGATGCACCTACTTATTTCTCAGTGATACAAAGTTGGTTCTATGATCGAAGAATTAACTTATTTGTTATCAAGAGAAAAGAGGGTTGCCAGTACATGTCAGTGAGTTTAAGACATTTCCAAACTCTAAATGAAACAGATTTGATGGATTTGGGAAAGAGATGGTTTGTTAATCTTCAAAATGATGGAAATGCTGATTATTTCTGGCAAAGATTGCAAAGAGAAAGAAGTTGGCATTTTGGTGAAAAAGGTTTGAAACCTGAAGATAGGTTGTTTAAACCTAGACCGATGAAGAAGATTAAAAAGACCAGATGGCACAGTTGATTTGTTCAAAGGAAGATCAAATGTGTTAAAAGGGTTCCTGCTATCAAATGGGATCAAGATATGCTGACTACAATGACTTATTGGCAGATAGATATCAAGTCAGGTGAAGCACAAATGTTTGTTGATAATTCAAAGAGCAAGATGTTGCTTCGCATGTATGATCCAATGCAAGTTGTCAATTTGTCAAGAGGTGATCAAAGAAGATTGATTGAGACACCTTGTACAGCTGTTAGATTTTGGAAGACTGAAGTCACACGCTATCGTAAGATTCTCGAAGTTTGTTTAGCTGAGAGAATTCATGCGAATAGTACAAGACTACTTTTTGATGATCAAGCTTGAAGTTCAAAGTTAAAGAAATCTAGTCGCTAATGTCAAGGGGGAGTCTGTAGATGCAGATTTGTGTGACAGTAGCAACGTAGATTTGGTTAACGTTTTTGTTCTTAGGAATATATATGTAATCGTTGAATAATAAGTCGTTAGGACATACGTTTATGTTTAATGATTACGTTTGAACTTCAATATGATATGTGTTCTTGTTTATTATTGTGTTTGTGTATTATATTTATTGTTTTACAGGTACAAGAACGTAGAGCCAAGGTTATAAGTGTCATAGAATACTTAAACGATGGCTGAATGTTATGTACAATGCGAAATAGAGGTCCAAGACTACGCTCCTCGTGCTGACGTCAGCAGCACATTGAGTGGTCCTCGTGCTGACGTCAGCACGACCACACGAGGGTTTTGGTGGATCAGTTTAATACACTTCGTGTGAAGCCCAAGCCCACACGAATTAGAACACATCAAGTATAAATACTCACCCTAGTTACGAATTAAGTAACGAATTGGTGAATTAACGTCGAATTGTTGCTCGTGTGACCTCCTACATGAACTAGCACTTCGTGTGTAACCTTAGGCTTGATTAGTTACTTATTAATTGACAAAAGGCAATAGCAATCTAGTTATCTCAAGAGGATTCCGCACTCTTGACATAACAAATCACGTCTTATTTACGATCTATACGACTATAGGGACCTACACCTTAGACATAGGAATGTAATATTTGAATGTGAAAGGCTATTGAGTAAATATTTTTTGTAACCTTAGACATAGATATATCGTTTGAATATGAAAGGTTGTCAAATATGTGTTTTTAAAGCCTTAGATATAGAAACATATTTATGAATGTGAAAGGTGTTATGTCTTAAAATATTGATTATTTAGATCATATAGTTATGAAATGTTTTCATAAGAATATGAAGTTTGTAATCAATATTATGATTTATTTGAAATTGATATGACATAATGTTCATGAGAATTTCTGAATATTTTTTAATCATAGTTATGTATCCCAGTCATAAATTGAGGGGGAGTACATAAGAATGATTATTTTTATCATGATTAGTCATAGTTATACATCCTAGTCATAAAATTGAGGGGGAGTGTATAAGAATGTTGAATCAATTTTATAACTTTTTATTTTAAGTGTGTTCAGATCGGGAAAGCTCGTTTCTAGATTGTTTTGGAAAGATTGATCATGGAAAGGTTAAAGAATTTTTCGTAAGTTTATTAACTTTTCAGGTTTAAGACGAAGATTGAGGAAAAGATGAAACTTTGATGTCTACAAGTATAGTCATTTAATTTTTCATATTTCCAGGAAGTTCGTAATAAACATTGATCAATTATTCACAAACTTTGACGAAATTTTGATTTTAAAGTGTGCAGGAGGAATTACGACCTCGTAATTGAAGAAGGCAGAATACGACCTCGCATTTGGTAGATTGGGCCTTGTATCAATACGACCTCGTAATTGGGTCAAGTGGGTATATAAACCCATATTACCCTAATACGGCCTCACAATTAAAATATCAAAATTAGAGCATTACGACCCCGAAAAAGAACTTTGCTACCCCGATTTAGATTTGATTCGTACGCTTAGATCCAGAGTTTTTGATTGATATTTTTGTGTTCATCTCAAAATACTGAATCTAGGTATACTATCTGATCGTAATATAGTTAACCATGCAACAAGAAAATCATGAAAAAGGGATTCGAAATTTTCGAATTAGGTTTTCTAATTTTCATACGATTTTAATGTTTTTGGGTAATTAATTATTTGTTATTGATTACAGAAATGGCAAGAAATTTCATTGTTGGTCATAATTATGTGATGAACTTCGATGATAATCAGGAAGGAACGACATATTATCACGAGATATTTGCCTTCTTCAGAAGATCAAGGATTCATCACGTGTTGACTCACTCACCAGTCATCTATTTAGATTATCTAAGAGATTTTTGGAGTAATGCTGACTGTGTGAAAGCAGGGAATGTTTATATCTTTCATACCATAGTTGCTGGGCAGCAGATACAGTTCACAGCTGCAAATCTCATTGGCATACTTCTTTTGGGTACAGTTGAACAGGAAGGTGGTGCTATTGGTCTCACCAAGTTCCGTCATGAGTTAATTCAAGGTGCCTTCAGACGAATGGGGTTTGCTGCTGATCTGACAAGTAAAACCTTGTTCAAGAAAGGTTTTTATGGCAGATGGAGGTATCTTGCACATGTGTTGCTGGTTGGTTTGAGCAACAAGAAGTCTGGTTATGATACGTTGAACCAGGAAGCCCAAGCACAGATGGTGGGCTTAGTATTTAACAAGCCGTATAGTTTCTCGAACTTTTTCTTCAATGAGTTCAGAAAACAGATCAGAGCCGTGGGAACAAGGAGATTTTTGATGTTTCCTAGGTTCGTGATGATGATAATCAATGCTCGTCTTCAAAATTTGCCAGCTGTGGGAGAAGTGGAGCAAGTGAGCAGGATCATCAGACGTGGTTATGATGAGTTTTTGCAGAGGTATCCGAATGATCCAAATGCTCAAGACGTAGCATTATTTGGTGCGATCTTTAATGTCAACTACGTGGCACCTGCTGATGAGGTCATATCAGCATATGAAGGACCTCAGCCAGAGGATGGTGAAGCTGTTGAAGATAATGCTCTTCTAGATCAGCTTCATGATGTTGTAGTTGAAGGAGATGCACTAAATGAGCCTGAGAATTCTGTGAATGTTGCAGATGATATTATAAACCAACCAGGTGCTAATCCTGAGCTTGTTGAGCAAGTGCTAAACAAAGTAGCTGATCCAGGTGGTGTTTTAGCTCAAGTGCATCATTTCAATGCTAATGCTGAAGACCCAGAGAATGTTGATCTGGACCAGGAAATAGATGATTATGTAGCTGGAGCTGCGGTTGGTTCTGAAGCAGTTAGAGCTAGTGGGTCTGATGCTAAAGAAGCAAGTGGGCTAGGAGCTGGGCAGGCTAGTGGATCAGGTGTGGATACAGGAGATAGAGGAAAGGCTATTGCTGACATTGAGCAAGATAGAGAGCCTTCAGTACATTCTGATGATGATTCCAGCAGTGATGGTGATGATGATCCTTATAGATCACATGCATTTGTCAGAGTTGGATCCAGAATGGTTCCTAGATCTACTGTTGCCACTCAAGGAAGAAGAAGAGTGAGGGAAACTGATGAAGATTAGGTGCCAGAGCAGCCTATGCCTAAGAGAACAAGACTTGTCAGGGAACAAGAGACTTATGCTGCTGCTGGTGTATCTGAAAGAGTACCAGAGACTGTTGTACTAAAGACTACACAGCCACAGATGACAGAAAAGGCTAGTCTGAGCCTTGCTGACCTGCAGAGACAGATTTCTGAGCAGAGAGAGCAGCATGAGAAGGCTATGAACGAAATGAGAAGCCTAATCAACAAGTTGTTTGAGAACTTCAAGGAAGAAGCTCCCAGAAATAAAATGCTTACTGATAAGCTGAACAAGGCAGAGGTTGTTGTGTCTAATATGTACAAAAAGTATCTAGAACTTGATGGGAAAGTTGTCAAGATGGCAGATGCATTATAGAAGGGTGTTAAAATTCTAGATGAAAAAAAATGCATGAGCTGATAGACAACTATATGAAGTTGAGAGCTGAGAGAGATAGCTCAGGTTGCAAGGGTGATGAGTTAGCTAAGGTAAGGCATGACGATGATCAGAATGAAGATCCAGATGCTGCCAGAGCTACTTAAGAGCTAGGAGGAAGTTCTGTTTTGGTGACAGAGACTCAAGGGGAGTCTAGCCAGGCTGGTGTTGTTGGCAAGGTAACTTCTGAAGCTCCACAGGCTCAAGAACAGGTGTCTACAGAGATAAACATGGTAGTTGAGCCTGATGCACCACAAACCAAAACCCTTACAGAAGATGTTGACATTGATCGATTAGAAAAGGGTAAGGGTTTGGCAGAGCAGTCTGTAGTTGTTGCTCTTGATGCTGAAAATGCTAGTGTTCAGGGTAGTGAGTCTACCGAAACCATCTCTACTACAGGTACTTCTACAGAGTCACAATTGCATCCTAAAATTGTTCAGAGACTAGAGAAGAGACTTGGTTATGATCCAGAAGCTCATATGAGAGCTAGGGCAGAGATTGCAGATTATTATTATGAGTCAAAATCAGAATCTGAATATAAGACTGAGGAGGAGAAGGGCAAGAGCAAGAAGAAGCAAAAGAAGTAGATTGATGACAAAGACTAGACGAAGACATATTTATTTTAACGTCTAGAAGCTATTCCCAAGGGGGAGTCTGTAAGTGCACGTCTATGTCAATAGCAGTCTAGATTGTTTGGTCTTATATAGTAATATGTCTTTGTAACGTAATTGACATTAATGAACTTCGTATTATGCATAGAATACTAGATTAAGTTTGAGTATTAAATGTATAAAGTCTGCTAAGTGTGAATTTGTTAGAAATATAATTAGTAGTAGGTGATTTGTATTTCTATTGTATATTTGTACTTAGAATGTAAATGTCTAAGTATGGAAGGGGGCTTAGTGTAAATTAGTCATATGTATATAAACCCCCTCCATAATGAACTTTGTAACCTTTTACCCATTAATGCAAACTAATCTTCCCTGCCATCTCTACTTTCGTTCTCTACACTCTCTCACTAAAACCTCCATTAACACACACTAAAACTCGAATTCTATACTTTACATTTGGTATCAGAGCACAATCAGCATATCTGAACGATCCACAAGCTTAATTGAAGCTTAAATTGTGCTTAATTTCTGGAATTTTGAGTTTTTCTGGATATATCATTTGCCGAGATTACTGTTCAAGTAATTTCTGCAAAATTAGTGTGTTTTTCTTCAAAATTTGTTCACCGATCACTTTGTTATCAGTAAATCATCCTTCGTTATCAATTTCAGAGCTTAATTTCATCATTTGATTCGATTTTGAAAAAGCTCGGCGAATCGCATGTTTGTGAGGGTTTGATTTCTGGTGAAAATTAGCAGTTATTTTGTTTAAGGATTTGTGCGGAATTAGTTTCTGAGCATTTTGATATAAATTTCAAGCTTTAATTCGCAAAAATGAAAAAGATATCAATGATTTACAGAAAGCTCGGCGTTTGGGTGTTTGGCTGAACGAAGAAGAAGAACAGTAACCGACTATTTTGTCGTTTAGTGAATACTCGTGTTTGCAGAGGTTTTTGGCTAGTGTTGATCTTACTTGTTCTATTTGCAGAGCTTTTTGCTCGGCAAATACGTGGTTCAGCAAATTTTGGTTAAGTCTGGAGCTACTTGTTCTATTTGCAGAGATTATTTCTCGGCAAATAGTTGTTTCAAGAAAATTTGGTCAAGTGTGGTGCTACTTGTTCTGTTTGCAGAGATAAAAGCTCGGCAAACAAGTGTTTTTGGTTGATTCGACTAAGTACCATTCTCATTTGTGCTATTTGCAGAGATTTTTGCTCGGCAAATAGTTGATTTGGTTTTCTTCGACCAAGTAACAATCTCATTTGTGCTGTTTGCAGAGAATAAAGCTCGGCAAATACTTGTGTTGGCTGAAATTGGTTAAGTGTTGATTCTGTTTACACTGTTTGCAGAGATATTATCTCGGCAAATAGTTATTTCAACAAAATTCCACCAAGTATTTTGAGATAGATTTCTGTTTGTTCCATTTGCCGAAGAAAAAGCTCGGCAAACAGTTGAAGTTGGTTAATCAGTGTGATCGAGTTGTGTATTGGCTGTTTGTACTATTTGCCGAAGAAAAAGCTCGGCACTTAGTTGTATTAGACTTGACAAAATTTTCAATTTCAAGAAAATTGTTTCCAAATCATTTTTGAACAATATTCTTCAAGTGGGCAGAAAATAAAAAATTTCAAAAGTTTTGGTCCATTTGCCGAGATTTTTGCTCGGCAATCAATACAAGTAGAAAATAAATTTTTTTTTCTAAGTCTTTTGGAAATTGTTTGAAATGGCTTCAAGGGAAGCTTTAGCTCTTGGTTCTGAAGGAAGACCTCCTGTGTTGTTTAGAGGTTCTTATCCACAATGGAAGAAAAGGTTTCTGAACTGGATAGACAGACAGAAGAATGGAAAACTTCTAAGGAAATCTTACAAAGATGGTCCTGAAATTCCAAAGAATCCAGTGAATGGAGAAGCTTTACCAGAAGAAAGTTGGAATACTGATCAAAGAAATCGTGTTGAGGCTGATCAAATGTCCATTGCCTATCTTTACCAAGCACTTCCAGATGACATTTATTGCAATGTTGACTCATATGAAACAGGAAAGGATATATGGGATGAAGTGGAAAAGCAAATGGAAGGATCTGATGTTTCAAACACCATAAGATTGTCAACTGTTCTGAATATGTATGAGACATTCAAGCAGCAGAAGGGTGAACCATTGAATGAAGTATACATCAGATTCTGTAATGTAATCAATGAGCTGAGAAAGAATGATGTGAAAAGAACTAATATGGAGTTAAACATCAAGTTCATCAAAAATCTTGAGGAGGAATGGCAAGTGTATGGCACTCAACTCAATCAGCAATCAGATTTTGGAAAACTAACAATTCATACTTTGTATGAAAAGCTGAAGTTGAATGTTGATGATGTTCTGAGGATCCAAAAGAAGAAAGAAGAAAGTGTTCATTCTGATCCACTGGCCTTAGTAGCAGAAAAGAAGTCTTCAAGAGTTTCAAAACAGAGCTTTGTTGAATATGAAATAGATTCTGATTCAAGTGAAATGAGTGATTCTGATTTGGATGAAAGACAAAAAGAGATGTACAAGGAACTTGCTTATTTCACAAAGGCTTTCAAGAAGAAATTCTTCAAGAAGAAACCAACCAACAATCAGCTTAGGACTTCATCAGTGTCTTCTTATGCAAAGAATGCAAATGCTCCTAAGTTTGAAACCAAGAAGGAATATGTTGGTGGTGAGAAGAAATTTGATAATCAGAAGAAGTTTGAGAAGAGGGTCATGGATAAAAGGAATGAGGACAAGAAATGCTACAATTGTGGTCTTCCAGGACACTTTGCCATCAATTGCACTAAACCTCGTCAGAAGAACTCCGAGTACTACAAGTACAAATTTTTGCTCGCAAGACAAGAGGAAAGTGGAATTGCTCTTCTAGCTGAAGACGACAAATGGCTACATCTTTCTGATGAAGAGACAGACGAACTTGCAGCAAATGTGTGCTTCATGACGAAGATCAAGAATTCAAAGGAGTTAGAGGAGGATGATGAAGATTCTTCAGAAGATGATCAGGTAATCACTATTCCAAAGAAAGTTTTAGAATATTACATGAATTTGAGTGATGAAGCAATGGAACATGGGAGAGGGTTGAGTAAACAGATTTCAAAATTAACCAAAGATTTGGAAGACAAAGAAAACGAATTTCAAAATTATAAAGATAAATTTGATTTACTTCAAAAGGATTTTGACAATTTGAAATCTGAAAAAGTTGCGGTCACTTTTACTCCGAACTCCAAATTGCATCTTGAAAAACAAGAACTTGAGACCAAAGTTCTTGAGTTGAGCAAGACCGTCAGACAATTACAAGTTGAAAAGACCAATGAGATGTTTCGAGCAAATGCTTTGGCTGAGGACATTGAGTCTTTAAATGTGAAATTGAAAGAATCAATCCCTGATTTGAAGGAATTTGAAGACAAAATTTCTGACCTAAAATATGAGTGTTGTATAAAAGATTCTCTTAAACAAAAACTTGATAAAGAAAATGATGAGCTTAAAGCTGAAATCAAGTCTTATCAAGAAAAGTTGTATAAGATTAATCGATCATATCAACAAATATTTTTGAATAGGCCAAGAAATTCAAAAACTGTATTCACTTCAGGGTTGGGGTATGTCAATCCAAACCTTTTGCTCGAAGCACAAGAAGAAATCCCATCTTTATATAAGGAATCTTATTTAAGATGTGGGATGACTGACCAGTTTGTGAGACCGACTGATGGTGATTTTGAGGATGATGATTTTCTAAAGAAGGGTGCAAATGTCTATTTTAACTATGAGTTAATGGATGAGACATATGATTTTTTCAGTCACCCTGGTCATAAAAGTAACAAAGAAAATCATGAGGCTATAATTCCTGAAATTCTTGAGTGTTTTACTGAAAAACCATTGGAACAACCTATTTCAATTCCAAAACCTGCTGTTGAAAGACCTTATGTTCCACAAAGTGTTTTGGAAAAGGTAATAGAAGATTTGAAAAAGTCTCTTGATGAAAAACAATCTTTAATAGATAATTTGAAGACTCAAAATCACTGTGACCCACCCAAGAATCATGAAAATGATTGTGATCACCCCAATTGTCCCGTTTGTGAAGTAATGGCCACTCCAACTCCACCAAACCATTCTGTGTGTCAAAATGAGAAAACTTCACAAACTGCATGCTCTATTTGTGAAATTGTGAATGCATCTGTGCAAACTGAATGTGAAGTCATGCATGTTTCTGTTCAAACTGATGGTGATCTAGATGATGTATATGATGTTAATGATGTTGATGATTATTTCTTCCCGACTGCTTCTGAGACTGAGTCCTTTACCAAGTTTTCTGAGGGAACACAATCATACTTGAATGAAATTGATGCTTTCAAACAAAAGTTTGAAAAAGAAAAGGAACAAAAGTTGAATGTGCTAAAGGAACTTAATAAACTAAAAGTGGAATTCGAATTTCAGAAAATTGCACTTCAATCTTTTAAAGAGAAAGAAAAAGCATCAATTCCACTCAAGAGAAGTCCTTGTCCATTTAAGATAAGTGAAGCAAGTGTGAAATTGGAAACTGATGATATGTCAACATTTTTGGAAGGAAATCATGATTTTGCACCTGAATTTGAAAAACATTTTGTTCAAAAAGAGGATAAACATGATTTTTTTCTAAAGAAGATTCCAAAGTCACACTCTTCACAACCTTCCCCATTTGATAAGTTCCAAAGACCAAAGACCACCACACAACCAAAGTCCAATCAATCATCTAAGACGGACTCAAGACCAAAACCAAACAAAGGTCCCACAGTTTCTAAGAATTCAAAGACTTCTAGACAACCACAGATGTATAAGGTTAAAACAGAACCTAAGATTCAAAAAGAAGTCAAAACAAGTAGTGGTCCAAAGACTGTCAAGAATGAATCTTTCTCATTAGGTAACAAACAACCAAAGAATGTTAAGTATTCTAGTTTTCCTAGGTATTCTCAGACGACCTCTAAGTGCACTTTACAGAGAGTTAGAGATACAGTTTCAGGAATAACTAAATACAAAGATCAGTATGGTTGGTTGTCACCTAATAACATCAAGAAAGTGAACAAGACCACAGAACCCATCAAGAAGAAACCTGTTAAGAACGGAATTAACAAATTGTTTGCTAACTCAAAGAATGTTCGTGTTTCAGGTGACTTGTGCTTAACTAGTAGCAGTAAATGGATTCCAAAAGATAGATTTTTGCATGCTTCTAGAAAAGTCAAGCTTGATGGAAATACTACCCATGTCAAACAAGTGTGGATTGTCCGTAGATCAAATTCGTTAGATAGTGCTAATACATCTAGGACTAGTCCTGCTTGTCTCAAAACTTGTGTATAAACCTTTACATTTCTTTGCTTGTAATTCGTATTTCTCATTTGAACTCGTATGTGTGCTTATTTGTTATGTTGAATAAAATGTTTGTTTGTGTGTCCATTTTTGTTTTATGATTATTTTTGTTTTGTGTACTTGCATGTTATCCCTCTAACCTGCAAGGACCCAATCTATATGGGTACCTAAATCATATTCCTTGTCCTTGCAGGAATATCTCATTTGTGTATGGTATGTTGACTCGGGATGTTCTCGTCATATGACTGGAAACAAGTCCATTCTATCGAACTTTGTTGAGAAGTTTATGGGAACTGTCAGATTCGGAAATGATCATATTGCTCCTATTCTTGGTTATGGAGACATTGTTAAAAATGGAGTCACTATAAAGAGAGTTTCCTATGTTGAAGGATTAGGACACAATCTTTTTAGTGTTGGACAATTTTGTGACAATGATATTCAAGTATTATTCAGGAGATATGAATGCAAAGTGCAGACTGAAGATGGTGTGGATATTCTTACTGGAACAAGAGACAATAATTTGTTCACAATTGATCTCAACAACATTCCAACTCATTCTTCAGATATTTGTCTTCTTTCCAAAGCAACTGCACAAAATTCTTGGTTATGGCATCGCCGTCTTTCTCATCTTAATTTTCAAACGATTAATGCGCTCGTGGATAAACAACTTGTTGAAGGTCTTCCGGATTACAAGTATGAAAGTGAACATGTTTGTCCGGCTTGTGCAATTGGAAAGATGAAGAAAGCATCACACAAACCAAAGAAGTTTCTAAGTACAGAAGGTCCTTTGCACCTTATTCATATGGATTTGTGTGGACCAATGAAAGTTCAAAGTATCCATGGCAAGCGATACATTCTTGTGATTGTCGATGATTATTCTCGTTATACTTGGTATTCTTTCTTCATGCAAAGAGTGATGCTCCGAATGTGATAATTGATTTCATCAAGAAGACCCAAGTAAATCTTAAATCATCTGTTAGAATTGTTCGCTCAGACAATGGCACTGAATTCAAGAATTCAACAATTGATTCTTTCTTCAAGTCCATGGGTATTACTCATCAATTTTCCGCTGCCAGGACACCTCAACAGAATGGAGTAGTTGAACGTCGTAATCGAACTCTTGTTGAAGCAGCTAGAACAATGCTTGCTTATTCTAAGTTGCCTCCGAATCTATGGGCTGAAGCTGTTGCTACTGCTTGTTTCACTCAAAATAGATCAATCATAAACAAGAGGTTTGATAAAACTCCATATGAGGTGATTAACAAAAGAAAGCCCAATGTGAACTTCTTGCATATATTTGGATGTGTATGTTATGTTCTTAATGATCGAGATAATCTGGGCAAATTTGAACCAAAAGGCGATGAGGCATATTTCATCGGTTATTCGAGAGAATCAATAGCTTATCGTGTATATAACCGAAGAACCAAGAGAATCGAAGAGAGTATGAATGTTAGATTTGATGAACTCTCGGGAATAGTTCTTGAACAACACAGTTCAAGACCCGAACTTCAAAGTCCACAAGCTTCCGCAACAAAGACTGCATCAAGTGTCAAATCATCATTCTCAACTCCAACTTCACAAGATTTGGATATCTTGTTTGAAGAATTTTCAAAGTTTCTACAAAAGTTCCTGAATCTGAAGTGAATACAAATGAACCATCAAGTTCAAATTCAAAAGAAATGGACCCCAATGAGTCTTCACCATCACAATCATCAGATGTAAATTCTTCATCTGATTCTCCTCCACCTGCTGAAAATTCAGAGTTGCATACTCAACCTCAAAATATCTCTCAAGTGACAAATCCGTCAACCAATCCTGAAGATTATGAACCTGACGACTTTGTTGAACCAATTGCTACTTCATTTGAACAATTAACAGAACAGCATTCTCCTAATTTTATTGATTCTGAAGAATCTGGTGATCCACTTGATCCAATTCCTCACACAACCAAATGGACTAGAGCTCATCCAATTTCTCAAGTCATTGGTAATCTAACAACTGGAGTTCAGACAAGATCCGCATCCGCGAATGAATGTCTGTTTGTGAATTTTCTGAGTATTGTTGAACCAAAGACAGTGAATGAAGCTCTAAGTTGTCCAGATTGGGTGAAAGCAATGCAGGAAGAACTTAATCAGTTCGAACGTCTTGAGTTATGGAAATTGGTTCCTAATCCTTACAAGCATAAGGAGCCGATTAAGACCAAATGGATCTTCAAGAATAAAAAGGATGAAACTGGAGTTGTTGTACGAAACAAAGCACGATTGGTTGCAAAAGGATATTGTCAACAAGATGGAATTGATTACGATGAGACATTCGCACCAGTTGCACGAATTGAGGCCATTCGGATGTTTCTTGCCTATGCTGCCTACAAGAATTTCACAGTCTACCAAATGGATGTCAAAACTGCCTTCTTAAATGGGATTCTCAAAGAAGAAGTGTATGTTGAACAACCTGAGGGATTTGTGAATTCAAAACATCCGGACTATGTTTACAGGTTAGATAAGGCTTTATATGGTTTGAAACAAGCCCCTCGTGCATGGTATGATGCTCTCTCTTCTTATCTTGTGAAATCTGGTTTTAGCAAAGGTTCGATTGACACTACCTTGTTTATCAAACGACAAGGGAGTGACATCATTTTAATCCAGATTTATGTTGACGACATAATTTTCGGGTCAACTAACCCTAAATACTGCAAGAATTTTTTTGATTTAATGATCAGCAAAATTGAAATGAGCATGATGGGTGAATTAAACTTTTTCCTTGGTCTTGAAGTCAAACAGTTGTCAAATGGTACTTTTATTTGTCAAACTAAGTACATTCTTGACATGTTGAAAAAGTTTGATATGATGAATTGTCAACCAATTGGTACACCCATGGAAGCTCGAACAAAGATTAATGCTGATTTAAATGGAAAATCTTTTGATCAAAAGAAATATCGCAGTATGATAGGTTCTCTCATGTATTTGACTGCTAGTCGCCCGGATATTATGTTCGCCACATGCATGTGTGTCAGGTACCAGGCCAATCCTAAGGAAAGTCATTTCCAGGCCGTCAAACGGATTTTCCGATACCTGAAAGGCACTGTGAACCTTGGTCTCTGGTATCCAAGGGATACTGGGTTTCAGTTAATTGCATATTCGGATGCTGACCATGCAGGTTGTAAGCTTGATCGAAAGAGTACTTCTGGGAGCGTACAGTTTTTAGGGGATAGATTAGTCAGTTGGTCTTCAAAGAAACAGAATTGTGTATCTACATCTACTGCAGAAGCTGAGTACGTTGCTGCATCAAGCTGTTGTTCACAAGTTCTTTGGATGAAGACTCAGTTGACTGATTATGGATTTCAGTTCAACAGAATTCCCATCTACTGTGACTTTAAGAGTGCTATTGCTATTTCTTGCAACCCGGTACAGCACACTAAGACCAAGCACATAGATGTTCGGTACCATTTTCTTAAAGATCATGTCGAGAAAGGTAACATCGAACTCTATTTTGTCCCGACAGACTACCAACTTGCTGACCTTTTCACCAAACCTTTGGATGAACAGAGGTTCAATTTTCTTAAAACCAAGTTGGGAATGCTAGATTTACAAACATAAATGCTTTCATGCCATGTATTCTATGTTCATTTTCTGTTTCAAACATTGATGTGTTTTATCTGTTATTACATGCAATGTTTGAGGGGGAGAAAAAGGGTAGAATGCATGATTTTAGGGGGAGTTTGTAAATTTACTGTTTTGATATATGCTTAATTTGAGGGGGAGTGTGCAAATGCATGTGAATATTTGTTTGCTTATATAGTTTGTATTTTTTTTTATGTTTATTTTATATTTTATTTTTTTATGTGTGTTTGTTTTAAAACTGAAAAATCAAATACTCCCTCCGTCCCATATTAAGTGTCATATTTTGACTTTTTGAGTCTTTTTCTTTCAACTTTGACTATAAATATTTTTGTTTGTGTTATATAACACTTGATATAACACATATGAATTGATTGAGTTTTGAATGTACTTTTCATTGAAATAACTTTTATCAACTAATATATAACACAAAAAAAGATATTTATGGTCAAAGTCGGAAGAAAAAGACTTGACCAGTCAAAATTGGACAATTAAAATGGGACGGAGGTAGTACAAAATTAGAAAATTTTAAAAGATAAAAAAAAAAATTGTTTGTTTTGTTTTATTTTAAATTTTTATTTTTGTTTAAATAATTTTCTTCAATTTTTTTTTCTTACTTTATGTTAGTTTTTTTTTATATTTGATAAAACCCAAAATCAAATGAGCCCAACATACATGTTAAGCCCAAGACTGGTTGGTATCCGGGTTGATACGTGGGTCATACCCAGAACCATGACCCGGATTTGAGATTTAAAAGGAAAATGGGCGGGCCAAACCATTCATTTCAAATTCAAATTAGTTTTTCTTTATCTTTTCTCTCAAAACCGATCAAATTATCCATCATTCAATCATTTTTTTTTGTCTCTCTTGTAAGAATCAAAGTGAGTGTGGTATTATTGTCTCATTTGGGTTGATAATCATCTCAGTTAATCGATCATATCATTCACTTTGAGGTAAGATTTCTTGTTTTCTTATTGCACTTAAACTGTTTGATTAAATGCTTGAATGAAATGCCATGATCTTTATGCATTCTGTGATAATTTGTTTTGTGTTTTATTGTTATTAGATGCATGATTAGGGTTTATCTTTATTGTTTAACTGAATTTTATACCTTAGTCTGCTCTTGTTTGATTTTTCTGGGCTTGATTTGTTGAAGGGCTGGGTATAATATATGAATGTTTGAAGATTTGTGCCATTCGCCGAGGTTTTTGCTCGGCAAATGCTATATTTTGGTCATATCCATCTTCAAATAACTGGCAAAACTTGTTCAGATTATTGTCTTAACTAATTGAATCAAAAAGGTCATTTGCAGAGATTTTATCTCGGCAAATGATTGTTTTCTCAATCTGTTCAAATTTTTCTAAGTCATGAAATAGCCATTTGCAGAGATTTTATCTCGGCAAATGCTATGTTTGTTCATAACCTTCTTCAAATCTTCATAAGTCTGGAAATCTTGTTCATATTTTAACTTAACAAAATTTTAGATCAAAAAGACCATTTGCCGAGGTTTTTGCTCGGCAAACACTTGTTTTTTATAAAATCCTTCAAAATCTTGTTTGTCCAACAAAACCCAAGTCAAAATTTTCAAAGTCTTGAATTAGCCATTTGCAGAGATTTTATCTCGGCAAATCATCATTTTGTTGAAAATTTTCTTCTAAGTCTTAAATTAGCTATTTGCAGAGAAATTTGCTCGGCAAATCAATCTTTTTGAAGAAGTTTTTCCTAAGTCTTGAAATATCAAATGTGTCATTTGCAGAGATTTAATCTCGGCAAATGCTTAAAATTTTTCAAAAAGACTTGATCACATGTACCATTTGCAGAGATTTTATCTCGGCAAATGCTTAAAATTTTTTCAAAAAGACTTGATCATTTTTTCTTAAATTTCTTCAAATGTGCCATTTGCAGAGATTTTATCTCGGCAAATGCACATTTTGTCATTGAAATATTCCTTTAACATTTGTCAACACTCTTGTTGTTCAAATCAAAGGAGTTTTCATATATTCATTGAAGCCTGGTCTGAAATGCTCATTTGCCGAGGTTTTTGCTCGGCGTTTACGAGACTTCACTTCAACACTCGATGACTTGAATCTTTGATCTCTGATCTGCTTCATTCTCGTGTTTGCCGAGGTTTTTGCTCGGCAAACCATGAAATTTTTCAAAATTTTTGCCAAATCCAATTTTTGGTCTTTATTAATATCTGGGCAAAATTTTGAGAAAATTTTTTTTGAAAACCCCATTTGCCGAGGTTTTTGCTCGGCAAACAGTTAAAATTGATTTTCTTTATGTTTTTTCTAAGTTTTTTTTGTTGTTAATGTTAAAATGTATGTATGTATGTGTGTATTGTGTTTGTCTATATAGTATTTCATAAGTTTTGGGGTTAAGATGCAAGGTATCGAACGCCTTTGTGTACTACTTTGTCATCTTATCTTTTAATACTTATGTGATTCTATATATCGTCATGTTTCTTATATATATTAGGGTGAGAAGCAGGGTATCGAACGCCTTTGTGTACTACCTTTGTTTTCTCATTTTTAATATATGTGAGAAACATTGTCTTTGTGTAATAAATGTGTTTAATTACAAGCAGTTATGTTTTTATTTTTCTGTGTTTAAAATGTCATTTCTGGTCAAAATTTGGTCAGCTTAATTTTTCAGAAAAATAATAATTACAAAGATGGTGATGTTCCAAGAAGGTGCTACTATGAAGATGCAAGCCAATCAAGCTCTTCATATTCCATTTACCTGCAAATTCCCAATCATAACGGAGATTCTGAGCCATCATCCCTTAAATAATGCTTTAACTGGTGGTGCCATTATTCCTGAGAAGTATATGCTTGATTTATGGGAATCAATTGAGTTTGTGAGAGCCAATAAAAGACATAATCATAAAGAATGCTTTAGATACTCTCTTCAATCAGATGATAATGTTTTCAACTGCCAATTCACTCTAGATGAATTCAGAACGATTATTGGTTTTCCAGAACAAGAAGAGTATGAAGAACTGCCATCAGTTGATGAAATGTTATCTGCAGTTCATGCTTTGGGATATGAAGGAGATTTGACATCCATGAGGGATTTTAAAAGAATGAATGTGGCTACATTATGGCATACAATGTACAATGTTTTATGCACCTGTCTGATGCCATCTCAGAAGGGGATTGATGCAATGACAAAGCACTCACTGTCTATATACTATGCTGTCACGCATAATGTTAAATGTGACTTTGCCAAGATTGTGTGGGATAAGATGAGACAAGTGGTGAAAGGAAAGGATGTTCAAGAACGAAAGTACATTCCTTACATTCGATTCTTCACTTTGATTATTGAAGACGTACTTGACAATATTGAGGAGATTCCAAAGTTAGAAGACAGTTTCAAGTGTGTAATTGCCATGTACAAATTGAATATGAGAGTAAGAGGCACAGGAAGTGAACTTGTTAGACCTTTTCCAATTCCACCATTTCTACTTAATCTGGTTCCTGCTCAGAGTCCTCACCTTAGGGCTTATAGAGAGTGGTTAGCCACAGCGATGGGATCTGAAAGTCGACAGATTCCTACCCAAGCTGTGCATAGGTCGCCAAGTGAGGGTCCTAGGTCTTCTAAAAGAAAAAGAGGGGTTAGTGATGAGGGGACTTCTGGGCAGAGGAAAAGAAAATCAAAAAAAGTTATGTTTGAATAAGAAGCTGTTACACCTGAACCTGTTTCTTCACCTGTTTCTCAATCTACACCGAATATTACTTCACAAACCACACCATCCATTCAATTAACACAATCTCCACATGCCGTTCAATTTTCACAATCTTCACCTTCTACACCAATACCATCCGTTGTTTCTCCAAATCCACCAACTCGTTTATCACCTGTTCTTAATCCGACACCGCTTGCTTCAGCATTACCGAATGAACCAACACCACCACCTGGTAGAAGACTTAAAATGTCTGCTAGAAGTGCACCATCAGGTCTACATTAGGCATCAAAGAGGAAATCAAAAAAGAAGTATAAGTCCTCTAGATCTGCATCTCACAGAGTTGAATCAAGTTCGGCAGATTTGGGTGAATCTTTTGGTGCCTCAGCTGAATTTGATGTTGAACAAGCTACTAGAATTATTGATAATGTAATTTCTGAGTTGGAAACTGAGAATGTTAGCACAGGAGATGATGTTGTGCAGGAGGAACAAGGCGGGATTGAGGGAGGAGTTGAAAATGTTAGAGAGGTTGAGAGGTCCGGGTTAGGACAAGGGCATAAAGAAAACGTTGGCCCTCCGATAGTTGAAACCAATGTGTCTAGCCGGGATGACAACCCTAGGATAGAAGTCGAGAACTCCCCATTCTCGCTTGCACCAAACTCTCCTCGCCATTCTGACTCCTCACAACAGGAGTTAGTCTCACAAATGCACGGGGAACAGCCACGTTCACCACACTCTCCTCATTTGGAGGATGAGAGTGTTGAAAATAGAGAGGAACAGCCCCACCTCTCGACTTCATTTCGTGCACAAGAGTCTAGATCTCCTAGGCACACGGATTCACAAGCACAGTTTAGTACTATTGGCGGAACAAACGGAGAGGGACCCACTTCGTGTGACCCTCAAGGACAGCTTGGAAATCCTGCCTTAGCTAACATTATGCCAGCTTTAGCCGCAGGTAACAGTTCTCAAACAGAGACTGGGGGACAGTATGAACGCCTTAGTGACACTGTTGTTCCTCAGGATCGACCTGAGACTGTATTAACGGGCATTCTCAGTGACCCCGGTGTTGTTAGAGGTGTTACCCAACAACAAGTCCCGGACAGTGATTTATCACAGTCTAGGACACAACCCGATTCTGGTTGCAAAGCCACTGAATCTCAAACTGCTGGTGAGGGTTTACCCCGAGGATCTGCAGGAAATCCTGAATCAGCTACGCTGAATTTAGGTCATACCACAAGTGTGCAAACAACCTCTGGGTTGGGTACTACACTTCCATCACAAACACCAACACAAAGAACACAAACACCATCTCAAATATCACCAACAACAAAACAACAAGAAAAAGACAAAGCATGTGATCATTTGTTGGATATTTTAAGGTCTGAAGGTGATTTGTTGACAGTGACTGAAAGGGGGGTATTAAATGCTTTGGAGGTACGAGAAAGAGAACTTGCAAATGAAAGAAGAGTCAAGGCCTTACAAGATCAAGTTCAATCTCAGAAAGCAGAGTATGATGAAAAACTTGCAGCATTTGAGTTATGTTTGTTAGCCTTAGAATCTTGCCGACCGGCCTCGGTTGCTTCTAGACGGGATGATCCTGATTCTGATGATCACCCCGAGGGGGAGAACCAAGGAGAAGGTCAAGCGAATACTGGAAATACTTCGGCAAGAGTTGACGTAAATGTTGAGGATGTGGTGATGACAGAAAGATCTGAGGATGGAAATCAAGATATAATTGAAGAAGATCAAGCTGAGATTGAAAGATTAGCTGCTATTAGAGCTAGATCTGATAGAATGTGGAAAGAGCTTGCTGATATAGCTCAAGCTGAAGCTCAAGTAGAAGTTGATAAAATGGTTAAAGATTTTACTGAAAAATTTAACGAAAGAAATAATGATGATGACCCTGAGGAGATTGAAAGAATTGCTGAAATTAAAAGGAAATTTAATGAAGTTTTTGGAGCTGATAGTGATGAAGAAGAGAATGAGAATGTTGAATTAAATTAAGAAGAAGGTTTTGTTATTGAGAATGAAATTGTTGAATATGCTGAAGGCGAAGCAGATATTGAGGCTGTAAAAGATAATGTAATCTTGGATGAGCCGGAGATAGTTGAGACTCCAGTAAACGTAGAAGCTGATGAAGAACCAATGTTTGAAGAATTTCCAGATCTTGACTATTTTGAAACAGGTTCTTCAAGCAGAAAAGAAGTTGGAGAATCATCTATTCCTGGTAACACAACTCCACAGCATTACACTTTTGAATACTTTAACAGTTTTGATGACTTGAGAAAGACTCCTGAAGCTGCATCTCAGAATTTCATGAAGTAAACATATAAACAAGTGTTAAAAGATACATGTCAAGCTGCATTCAATATGCTTCATTGGAAGATTTTCAAATAGGTTTTGAAGTTGTCAAGAGGAAGATCAATGTTCCATATCCAGATCAAAGTCTTTACACCGGAGACATCGAACAGCTAAGTATTGGTCATGTCATAGAAGAACCATCATTCGGAGTTGTCTTTCTGAATAGTCGAAAGAAGAAGATTTTCATTCGTATGGATGAACTTGCTTCTTATTCTGATGGAACATTAGAGTTTTGCAAGAATGTTTTGTTATGCTTGAAAGAAGATGATCAAGATGTAAAGAAAAGGGAAGTATTTGATAAAGCAATCTCCAAGATTAATCAAAGACTCGAGTACAGAGACAGTATAAGAATGATGAGAGAGGCGAAGAATGTCAAGAAGTCTAAGTATGTTGTACGTCGAAGAGGAGGTTGTTGGATCAAGTACGAGCCTAGTCATCTTCCAGGACCACAAAATATTCCACCAAAGAATTTTGAAGCAAACATGATTGTCCCTGATGATAGACCGGAAGGAGAGAACTGGTTCTGGCATCCAAACAAAGACAGACCAAATACAAGAGCTTAAAGATTGACAAAGACTGGATATTTTTCACAAATCACTACTAAGGGGAGATTGTTAGAAATATAATTAGTAGTAGGTGATTTGTATTTCTATTGTATATTTGTACTTAGAATGTAAATGTCTAAGTATGGAAGGGGGCTTAGTGTAAATTAGTCATATGTATATAAACCCCCTCCATAATGAACTTTGTAACCTTTTACCCATTAATGCAAACTAATCTTCCCTGCCATCTCTACTTTCTCTCTCTACACTCTCTCACTAAAACCTCCATTAACACACACTAAAACTCGAATTCTATACTTTACGAGGCAGGACACAAATTGCGACCTCGCAATTGTGTCGAGCTGGGCTGGATTTGCGAGGCCGACTCGCTGAATCCCAAGTCGTGATGTTCTTTATATATATCGAACCCTAACAGAGATTAGGGTTGAACATTTGTCGAAATTTCTAGCATATTTGCATGCTATAGTCGTCAAGTATTGTTCCGCTAGGCCTAGAGAAGATCTGCGAGGCAACAGATAATCTGAAGGCTTGTTGTGAACCACCAAGCTATAGTGAGGGATTCCGTACCTCAAGATAACTAGAACAAACTATTAACGATCCAGTTCCAGGGGACTTACAATGTCTGCCCATCCCAGTTACCAGACATAGACAGCCACACGCCAGCTTATAGGCGGATTTTGCTAGGTCGCCCTGGACTGTTGCCTAGGTACTAGTCGGCAAGGATGAGACTAAACATTCCGTTGGATCAAGGAGTGATCGAAGTCTCATTAAGAGGCTTATTGTATGATTGGTTGCAAACCGGCCTTATTGATAAACGAACATGTGGTCGTCCGGACTGTTGCCTAGGTACTAGTCGGCAAGGATGAGACTAAACATTCCGTTGGATCAAGGAGTGATCGAAGTCTCATTAAGAGGCTTATTGTATGATTGGTTGCAAACCGGCCTTATTGATAAACGAACATGTGGTCGTCCGGACTGTTGCCTAGGTACTAGTCGGCAAGGATGAGACTAAACATTCCGTTGGATCAAGGAGTGATCGAAGTCTCATTAAGAGGCTTATTGTATGATTGGTTGCAAACCGGCCTTATTGATAAACGAACATGTGGTCGTCCGGACTGTTGCCTAGGTACTAGTCGGCAAGGATGAGACTAAACATTCCGTTGGATCAAGGAGTGATCGAAGTCTCATTAAGAGGCTTATTGTATGATTGGTTGCAAACCGGCCTTATTGATAAACGAACATGTGGTCGTCCGGACTGTTGCCTAGGTACTAGTCGGCAAGGATGAGACTAAACATTCCGTTGGATCAAGGAGTGATCGAAGTCTCATTAAGAGGCTTATTGTATGATTGGTTGCAAACCGGCCTTATTGATAAACGAACATGTGGTCGTCCGGACTGTTGCCGGTTACACGTGACGTGGACTCAATTTGGTTCCTTATGCTTTAACTGAATAGAAGGTTTTATTTTGAAATCTTGGGTAGGTATATTAGTTAAAGATAAATATTAAATGCTAAAATGAGAACCTATTTTAATTAGTAAATTCCGCTAGTTGTTAAATGTTATTTGAATTATCTTACTAATATATTTGCTAGATAATGAGAAGCTAAATGAGAGCGACTTCAATATCTAACTCGAGATTTGTTCCTAAGGTTTGAGAAGAAGTTTCATTTTCTTGACATTGTCTCCGATAACAAATACACTACTGCTATCTTGTATTCTCTAGTAATACAATGAGCAAAGTGAGATTGTTTATTTGTCTTGTGATTGCAATATACCTTTTGATGATCAAAAGGAGTCGAACATTCAAAAGCTCACATCATCGCTAGAAAGTTTGTAGCATGTTCGAGAAACAAGCTCACTAGAAAGCCATGTTAATGTTGCATATGATAAGATAATCTATGTAACCTTATGAAGCGAGTACATGGATAGATGACACCTATATAGAGTTTGGGACGAATTTAAATTCACTGACCAAACTCTACGAGCATATTCAATGTGCCAAGGTGAAATAAGAGTGTGTTAAGTTGCATCAAGTTTTGAAGGCAACTAATGAAGCTATGCTAGGTAAGGCTTCTAGTTGTAATAGAAATGGAGAAGTCGAGAAACCCGATAGTTAGTACAAGAGGTAGAGTGAAGAACAAGTGTGTTTTGTTTTCACGATGACATTTCTTAATCCAAGAAAGGGAATAAGAAAGGTTCTTATAAGATACTACCTATAACCAATGTGGTTTAGATATGTGATTTGGAAGTGAAGCAATTTTGACTATCTTAATAGCAAGATTATGTAGAATAGAAGCTTTTCTAAAGAAAGTATCTAAATTGATTATATGTTTTCCTAAGATGGATGATACTAGGTGTCAACCTAAGATTGATTGAGTTGTTCAATATCGGAAAACAAGTAGGAAATGCAAGACTTGAGATTCTAGAATCACAACCTCGAAGAGCATGTCGGATTTTATATTAGTGATTGAATCTTGATCTAGTCTTGTCACTTGAACGAGAATTGTTCTTGGTCTTTGGAGTGTCGTATATACAAAATTTTGAATATGTATTCGAAATTTTCTAAAGTATTACACTTAGTTGTTTTACTTATATATGTGGCGTCATAAATTCCTACTCGTTAATAATCAAAGTTTATTTTGGATCATACGCGTGAAAATAGGAATGCCTTGCATTTCGCTTGTCTTCACTATTATTGAAACGTACAAGATATGGTTCAAGATGATATAAAATAACTTCATCCCTTTTTGGTTAAACCTTATTCCAAGTAGTTGAAGGTTATATGTTATGGCATTAATAAGAATTATCTTGTTTTATGTCTAACAAGTGATGATTCATGAATCGATCAAGAGTTAGCCTTGATTGATGAATATCTTAATGGTTTCCACGATAAGTAAACTTATCATAATCAAGGGTTGCTATAGTTCTTAGATTCAGTGGGAGCGATGTAGATCTTTAAAGGTTTCAACAGACACGAATCACAACCTTCTTGAGACGATTAGCCATTACGCATGGTGGGCCTTAGAGTATAAGCTCAGAGGCGCAGTGGATTTAGGTTAAACCGAATATCTACATGTTGGATTAGTAGGTATTAATCGAAAGATCCATATAAGTGATGATTGAAAGCTTGTAAAGTTGCAAAACATTTGAAGTCAATGAGATTGATTTCTGAATCCAACTTAAAGCTTGTCTTGAAGTAACAAGATACTAATTGCCCTAAGCTCATAAGTTAGCTATGAGTTTTAAGCAATAAAGGTCACCATAAGCGAGGAC
The DNA here is from genome assembly GCA_034093135.1 of Erigeron breviscapus. NCBI lineage: Eukaryota > Viridiplantae > Streptophyta > Magnoliopsida > Asterales > Asteraceae > Erigeron > Erigeron breviscapus. Next base: position 117,394,443 of record CM067170.1, read on the forward strand.
GATAAATGGTGCAACCTAAAGGTAGGAAAACTTCAAATCATCAACAATCCTAATGTGCTATTTAGAAGCATAATAGATTAACGCGTCTTTGTTGGTTAATATAAACACAATTGAGGTATTGTGTATAGACTTGGAATTTAATCTATGAATATTAGCTTAAATAAGATTACATGATCGTATCTAGAATTATCTCTAGATAAGTGTTCACTTTAGATGAACCTCGTGACGTTATTTGAGTAGATACTCAAAGTGAAACTTCAAATTTTTGAGAAAGTTGCTCACGAAATGAAGTTTCTCGGCTATGTCATAATTCATGTATATAATTCAGATAAATTGGTTAGCTTGGCTAAACTATATTCGAGATCCAAGATTCTTGGATTGTCGATAAGCGGAAAGGAAGAAATTCCTTGTGGACAAAAGAGATATATGGATTTTTCGTAATATCTCAATAGTAGTCCACTATTGGAATTATAGAATATATCGTCCCCTTTAAAGGCATATGGAAACATCTTGTGGGATATGTGATATTTTATCATATCATATTTACGAGATGCTTGCGACACGCTTGAGAGAGAGATCGTGTGGATATTCTAAGGTTCAATACAAGTGATGGATTAAGCAAGACCCCTAAGGGAAAGGCATATTCTTGGTTAATGTGAATTGACTAAGAGTTTGGGGATAGTTTTGCTTATCAATCACGTTGTGATAAAACTTTAGTATTTGAATATTGGAACCTATCGGAAGTGTTGAAAAAGAATGATAACATTCTTATTCATAACACTCCGAGTTCTATATTTGCATGCTTAAAACCAATCCATGAGTCATGAAAATGATTCTAAATATGTTGCCCATTACTGCTCATTGATTACGGGAGTAATAATGAATAAAGGTAATTGTGAGAGATGATATATTATTTGCGTTGCGTAAATAATGTGTATAGAGGTACAATCATTTCACAAGTATTCAATAGAGAGAGTTGAATATTGGGATAAGACCCATTCCTCAAGTAATCATGTGGATCATGTTGACTATGCATGAATCTTGAGAAGTGGTAATGTCTAGTTGTCCTTCGACTTGAGACGCATAGGCGTGTCCCGGAGTACGTAGTCTCATGCTTTGATTCAGTATCGAACCTGGAACTTAACCGACAGTAGTAAGGCTGTTTTGGGTGTGAGGTGAAATATGGAAGGGACGTATGTTGTCAAGAAAGGATTTGTTCGCCAAAGAGTTGGAAAGATATCACGCGGCCACTCGATGAAAGGAACTGATTAAGTGCATGGCCATGCCCCGAGTACATTACTTATGAATGTGTTTCTAAGTAATCGTATTTGGATTGTAATGATATACCATATACGGAGCTTTACCTCTGTATAAAGGAACAATTACGAAGGACCCTTCGTAAACGGCGAAGGTACTAATACATTGTACCAAGCAGACGTATCTGTAGCCGAAGTTACGATGTATACCTCCGTAATTCCGGAGCTCCTAAAGATGATCACAAACAATAAACGGATACACGTGAACTCTTTCCATGATTATCCGATCTCCCGAAAAAGGAATGAAATCAAACACTCCTATAAACTAGGACTCGGTCTAAGAGTCCTAGATATATCTTCCATACTTAGAAGATATCACGAAAAGAGGAAGGGATTTACCCTAAATTCCTACCTTCCTCTCCAAGGCTTTACCCTCTATATAAATAGAGAAGGTGCCATATGGCACACGGACACACTCAACACATTGAAACCCTAAACCTCACAAATCGACTAAAGCTAACAAAATATAGGCGTAAAGTGGCCTTCGGCCCTCTGACCGGAAGGGAATCACCAACAAAACACCCAAAACCCCTCTCCCACCTTCGGTTGAGCCATAGTGCGATTATTTGATCAAATAAATTGGCGCCATCCGTGGGACACTTGTCTCAAATTCAAAATCATCCAAGGTCAAAAAAAGCATTATGTCAAACCCTAATCCCCTTCCGGAACGACACGGGTCAGGCACCGTCTATGACCAAGAAAAAGATAACGGTGGGACTCTCCCAGCTAGGGGGGCCCAGCTCCCCAGACGAACAAGGGACCGGAGCGGGCCACCAATCGCCAGGCAGCAGGTCGATCGACCTGCCAGATAATGGCACTAAGCAAATCAACGAATGGCGACCTTGCCATAAGGGGGAGTAACGTTGAAGGAGATGCAGCTTCAGAATCGGAAAACGATGTTGTGCCGCACCTTGGGTGCACCGCACAAGGTAACCCGCTACCGGTGGTACAGGAACCCAGGGAAGAAGACAGGAATCAGATCCAAGGTGAAGGAGGTAATCCCACCACAATAGACAGGACCGACCAAAGGCCCACTGGAAGAGATCTGAGCAAGAAGAAGGAAGCAGGAAACAAAGAAGATGATTCCATAACAGCAAAAAGCCCAATGCTAGTATACCCGCCATAAACCGATCTATCAGGGGACTCCGGTAGGGATAACCGCATCAGACGTCATGCAGACAACATCCGGACTAGGGATGTACCAGTCAGCGAGTGCATATCCACTGTACTACTACGAAGGATACTTTTACCCGTACGGAGGGCCACAGACCCAGCACATAGGGACGCCGCTCTTTGGTGGAAGTTACCCAGGACACATGCAGGCGTCATGGTACTACCCATACGGTATTGTGACCCCGCGGTATCTTAAGGCAAGCCCGACAACTGGAATAAAAAAAGACAAGGTTGAACGAAAGGGATCAGAGCCTAAATACAAGGGGTCATGCCCACAATTCACAAAAGATTTACGCCAACATGTACCTCCTGTGAAGATACTGGAGATCCAAGAATTACCTTGGTACGACAGCACCTCCGACGTCGATGAGTTCCTCAGGAAGGTCGACGAAGCAGCTAAGGTAGAAGGATGGAGCGGTCCAGCAATCTGTCATGTCATCCTCTACCTCTTACACGGAAAGACAAGGGGGTGGCTCGAAAGCCTACCCGAAGAAAGCATACATGGTGACAAAGACTTCAAATCCAAATTAAAGGAAGAATTCGGCTCTCACCTGTTGGCACATGACATAAAACAGGAGGAGGACGAAGAGACAGAAGATTTTTTGAAACGATACGGGGACAGCACTCGAAACCTAGTACGCTTATCAGAAGAAGAGAGGATATCTGGAGCCATACATGGCCTCCGGTCAAAAGAATTGATATGGCACTTATGCCTTGGTAAGCCAAGAAGCTACCTGGAATTGATGGAGAAATTCCACGAGTGGAGGAGTGCCGAAGAAATAGCAGAAAAAGCTATGGCCAAATGGAAAACCATGATAAAGAAGAATGAGAAGCAAACCGAGACAATCGAGGATGTAGGAACTGATGAGTTCTCTCCTGCATGCAGTAGGACGAATAGCTACAAAAGAACAATTGGCAATCTCTGGAAAACGCCATCAGAAATCCTGTTATCAGAAGAAGTAGCAAAAACATTCGTCAGACCACTGCCGTTATCCGAAAGAGGAACTAGAAACCTTGACAAATTTTGTTGTTTCCACAACGGATATGGGCATAGTACGGATTACTGCAGAGAGTTGTTAAGGCAGATAGACAACACGGCGAGAGAAAACAAGCTAGCACACCTGGTGAAAAGGAGCAGACCAAGCTTCGACGAAGCAGAACCGGAAGAGCACCGGAGGAGGATACTATCAAATACCTTGATCCGAAAAGGAACACAACACTATCACTTCGGTGAGTTGGACGACAAGGCATCGATAGACCCGGTGCTAATAAAAGTGAACATAGGCAGCGTGTGCCTGAAGAATACACAGGTAGACACAGGAAGCGGACGAGACATAATCTATGAGAAAAGTTTCCTTCGATTGCCTAAAAAACTGCGGGAAACAATCACGCCACTAGATACGGAAGTAGTAGGATTCGCCAGTGAACGCATCCGCCCATTGGGAGAAATATGGCTGGATGCCACTATCAGAGGGTTCCCCTGGCGAAGAACCGCACGGATTCTGGCAATCGTGATAAAAGCAAACTCGCCTTATGATATGCACCTGGGCAGAGAAGGAATGAGGAATTCCATATGATAGCATCAACGATACATGGTTACGTACAGTACAAATCTCACGGGGGGATGCAAACAATACTCTCTTCATTTACTGAAGACATAAAGGGAAAGAGCTCCGTACCGTGGTACAAACGCAACAGAAGAATAATTCAAAAAGGACCCAGAGGACAGCTGGAAACTGCGGACGAAGGGTCCTTCGCAGAAGAAAGGCCAGACAATCCCAGACCAGCAGGGGATGCAGAAATTCATACACCAAAGACTCTGATAGGCATCAAGATAGTTGGAGCATAATTTGCCCTCGGGATAAGCCAAATTAACGGGGCAAATAGGGCAGCATAAAAGTAGCAGCTAGGAACATTACAAAGAAATTGTAACTTCCTCCTGCCATGTACTTACAAGCTCCCAAAAAATTATATAAAACGATCGTAATAATTTTCTAAATGCGCATAAAATTTTATTTTTTGAATTATCAAGGGGACGCCCATAATACTTTTCAACACAAACATGAGGTAATAACCCATAAATAAAATGCATAAGTCACTCTTTCCTTATGATTGAAGTGCATAAGCATAAATGCATAAGACACTCTTTGAAGAATGTATAAGCATAACAAAAACAAAAGATAGTAATTCTTCACGAAAGAATGCAGAAAGCTCCGAAGTATAGCGAAGCAATGATGGTAGAAACAGAGGCAAGGAGCAAATAATAAACAAACACCAAGGAATGTACAAGAACAAGTCATGTCTAAGGCATCAAAAAATATATGTACAAAGTCCAGAGGATCAATAGTTCACATTCCCTGAGGCCTAATATTATAAAGATCAGCCACCGAAGCATCGGGATTCAAAGAAATCTGCTGGATATAAGGAAAAGAAACATTCCTTAAGGCCTCTTCAGCAGCAATGATCCTCTTCTTGGTACCAAGAAGCCTCTCCCTATTCCCACTCAACACAACATGCCCACGACTGATGAGCGAGATTTGTTAACTTAAATTCCTAACAAGTTTTAAATTTACTTATTACAAGGTTAACTTCTCTACTACACTCACTCACAGGCAGTGGACCCGATCATTTATAGTATAGCAAATCGGTAAGACCAGGATCGTTCTCAGGCACTATGTCTAAGAATGTAGTTAAGTGTAATTCTAAGATTGTTGGGGGGTTTTCCTATTCCATCCCCCCACACTTAAATTGTACAACGTCCTCGTTGTACTAAACATGTCATAACAAAAAGGGTAACAGGAAAAACACGAAAAGATAGAGGATTAACGAAACTTCCCGGGCTTAAATTGCATGAATGTTGTTGAAGATGGCATGTGTGGAGCGAATTGAATGATGTTGAATCTCAAAAGACTTGAGTCGGCTCCGTTTGATGGTGATCCATTGATGCTTCTCCATCTTCTTTTCTTTTTGGTATTTTTGATTTTTTAAAATTTTTTTGATTATTTTTTTTGGTTTTTTTTTGTGATCTCGATGTGCTAACGGAGGTTTGAGAGGCTCTTGATACGTGTTGGGTGATTGAGAGAGGTTAGGAATGTGTTAACAAGGTTTAAAATGAAGTTCGAACTGCCACTGGACCTCTGAGCGGCGCTGGGAATGCATCTGCTGCTCCCAGCGGCGCTTAAGTGGGCCCAGCGGTGCTGGATGATCTTGAATGACGAAATCTGCTCAAAATCAAAGTTGTAGCTCTCTCTCTCTCCCGGTTCCGTGGCCTGGTCACTCGTCGAAAACGGACATCGGATGAAAAAGTTATGGCCAAAATACCAAGACAGCGCCAAACTCTTCATATTAATCATTTCTTCTCCTCCTTGAGTGTTGAATCTCGAACCGATGCTTCTCCAAACCATCACTACACCTCTTTGAGCTCGTGTAACCTTGTTCCTTGATGTTCATCTCCTCACCACTTGCAATGATCTACAAAGCTCATAATTAACCTGTCGTCTGCACATCTAAATCAAAATATCAAAATTGAAAAGGCAAAACAAAAATAGAACAAGAAGCAATATTATTATTAAACAAAATAACCTAATGCATGAAAAAAAAACACATACATGGGTTGCCTCCCAAGAAGCGCTAAATTTACCGAGTCTTCAGCCGGACTCATTCCCCAAACTTACCATGGCGGGGTCTTAAACGCCCCCACACTTAAAGTGTCGGGCGGTTTACGTGAATAAGGTGAGTAAAATGTGAATCTAATCTTAGTCATTACCCAAACCATTTCATTCACCTTAACGAAATTCATTTTTAAGATGAATAAATTATTCGTTTTCTTTACAAAACTCATCTTAAAAATCCAGCCTTTCATCCTAACATATATAATTTCAAGAATATCCTTATGACACGGAACCTTCAAGTATTTCATGTTAAGGCTTATGTCCGTCCATTCCAAAGTGTCAGGAGCTAAGGGGTACGGGGCTAGGTTCAAAAACAACAAGTAGTGCATGAAATTACTGCTAGCCCTAATATTGTTTAACTCAATACAACTAGAACTTGAATAATAATGAGTTAGAGTAAAAGAGCTCCCTGGATAACCCGACTTGGGTTGCACATCATCTTGTCCCGTGTCCTTAACCTCAGCTATCATTAGAGCCGTATGCCCTTTATCCGGCTCTTTCTTTCGTGTCATTATCTTCTTGAAAGATGTCAGCGGCTTTGGCACTCCTGCAAACAAATCTACGGAAAGCATATTAGGAAATAATAAATCAGATAAGTTCGAATGCTTACCTGTTTCATGCTCTGTTTGTTGTTGAAAAGCGATCCGGATCTGATTGGACTTCCATTCCGGGGTCAAAACAAACTTAGAACGCGAATGTGTCTGAAATGGGGCTGCCAGCGGCGCTGGGTGTTGATCTGTAGCCCAGCGGCGCTGGGGTCTCCCCAGCGGCGCTGGTTGTTGATCTGTAAGCCACCAGCGGCGCTGGTGGTCTCCCCAGCGGCGCTGGTTGTTGACTTGAAGCCACCAGCGGCGCTGGTGGTCTCCCCAGCGGCGCTGGTGGTCTCCCCAGCGGCGCTGGTGGTCTCCCCAGTGGCGCTGGTGGTCTCCCCAGCGGCGCTGGTTTCCCAGCGGCGCTGGTTGTTGATCTGTAGCCACCAGCGGCGCTGGTGGTCTCCCCAGCGGCGCTGGTTGTTGACTTGAAGCCACCAGCGGCGCTGGTTGTTGATCTGAAGCCACCAGCGGCGCTGGTGGTCTCCCCAGCGGCGCTGGTGGTCTCCCCAGCGGCGCTGGTGGTCTCCCCAGCGGCGCTGGTTGTTGTTGAGCCACAGCGGCGCTGGTTGTTGATCTGAAGCCACCAGCGGCGCTGGTGGTCTCCCCAGCGGCGCTGGTGGTCTCCCCAGCGGCGCTGGTGGTCTCCCCAGCGGCGCTGGTGGTCTCCCCAGCGGCGCTGGTGGTCTCCCCAGCGGCGCTGGTTTCCCAGCGGCGCTGGTGGTCTCCCCAGCGGCGCTGGTTGTTGATCTCTGAAGCCACCAGCGGCGCTGGTGGTCTCCCCAGCGGCGCTGGTGGTCTCCCCAGCGGCGCTGGTGGTCTCCCCAGCGGCGCTGGTTGTTGATCTGAAGCCACCAGCGGCGCTGGTGGTCTCCCCAGCGGCGCTGGTGGTCTCCCCAGCGGCGCTGGTGGTCTCCCCAGCGGCGCTGGTGGTCTCCCCAGCGGCGCTGCTTTCCCAGCGGCGCTGGTGGTCTCCCCAGCGGCGCTGGTGTCTCCCAGCGGCGCTGGTGGTCTCCCCAGCGGCGCTGGTGGTCTCCCCAGCGGCGCTGGTGGTCTCCCCAGCGGCGCTGGTTGTTGACTTGAAGCCACCAGCGGCGCTGCCCAGCGGCGCTGGATATTCCCAGCGGCGCTGGATTTCCCAGCGGCGCTGGATTTCCCAGCGGCGCTGGATTTCCCAGCGGCGCTGGATTTCCCAGCGGCGCTGGATTTCCCAGCGGCGCTGGATTTCCCAGCGGCGCTGGATATTCCCAGCGGCGCTGGATATTCCCAGCGGCGCTGGATTTCCCAGCGGCGCTGGATTTCCCAGCGGCGCTGGATTTCCCAGCGGCGCTGGATTTCCCAGCGGCGCTGGATTTCCCAGCGGCGCTGGATTTCCCAGCGGCGCTGGATTTCCCAGCGGCGCTGGATTTCCCAGCGGCGCTGGATATTCCCAGCGGCGCTGGATATTCCCAGCGGCGCTGGATTTCCCAGCGGCGCTGGATTTCCCAGCGGCGCTGGATTTCCCAGCGGCGCTGGATTTCCCAGCGGCGCTGGATTTCCCAGCGGCGCTGGATTTCCCAGCGGCGCTGGATTTCCCAGCGGCGCTGGATTTCCCAGCGGCGCTGGATATTCCCAGCGGCGCTGGATATTCCCAGCGGCGCTGGATTTCCCAGCGGCGCTGGATTTCCCAGCGGCGCTGGATTTCCCAGCGGCGCTGGATTTCCCAGCGGCGCTGGATTTCCCAGCGGCGCTGGATTTCCCAGCGGCGCTGGATTTCCCAGCGGCGCTGGATTTCCCAGCGGCGCTGGATATTCCCAGCGGCGCTGGATATTCCCAGCGGCGCTGGATTTCCCAGCGGCGCTGGATTTCCCAGCGGCGCTGGATTTCCCAGCGGCGCTGGATTTCCCAGCGGCGCTGGATTTCCCAGCGGCGCTGGATTTCCCAGCGGCGCTGGATATTCCCAGCGGCGCTGGTGGTCTCCCAGCGGCGCTGGATTTCCCAGCGGCGCTGGATATTCCCAGCGGCGCTGGTTTCCCAGCGGCGCTGGATATTCCCAGCGGCGCTGGATTTCCCAGCGGCGCTGGATTTCCCAGCGGCGCTGGATTTCCCAGCGGCGCTGGATTTCCCAGCGGCGCTGGATTTCCCAGCGGCGCTGGATTTCCCAGCGGCGCTGGATTTCCCAGCGGCGCTGGATTTCCCAGCGGCGCTGGATATTCCCAGCGGCGCTGGATATTCCCAGCGGCGCTGGATTTCCCAGCGGCGCTGGATTTCCCAGCGGCGCTGGATTTCCCAGCGGCGCTGGATTTCCCAGCGGCGCTGGATTTCCCAGCGGCGCTGGATTTCCCAGCGGCGCTGGATTTCCCAGCGGCGCTGGATTTCCCAGCGGCGCTGGATATTCCCAGCGGCGCTGGTTTCCCAGCGGCGCTGGATTTCCCAGCGGCGCTGGATTTCCCAGCGGCGCTGGATATTCCCAGCGGCGCTGGTGGTGGTCACCAGCAGGGCTGGCTCTTCCGGATCAGCTTCTGATTTATCGATTTCTTCCATTTCTTCTTCGTTTGGCTCCCGTGTGACCTACACTTCACCATCAGTTGACGAAACGAGATCCACATCAACAAGCTTCCTCTTGTTTGGTTCTGGATGTGGTGCTTCACTTTGATTCAACTCCTCTTGTTTCGGTATTACATGCTCTTGTTCCTCCTTGACTCCTTGAAAGATCGTCCCCTCCTTGGTGCTTGAAATGGCCTCATCTTGATTGATTTTGCATTTACTAGCGATTAGGGCTTCATCGACACCTTGAAAATGAGCTAAAAAATGATAAATCGTGAGAATCCGGGATTCTGTCGGGGCTCCCAGCAACGCTGGGAGTATCCCAACGGCGCTGGAGGCTCCGTAACGACGTCAGATTCTTTGATTTTGTTTGTTTCGCCTTGCTCTTGCTCCTTTTCGACCGGGACTGCATCAATGGTAGAGGAAATGTTCTCCACATCAGCTTGATCAATGCGACACCTTTTGCTTGGATCATCTCGACTTGGGATTACACACTCTTGTTTAATCTCGTGTCCTGTGGTAGGAGCTAGAAGGCTTTCTCGGATCTCCTGATATTTTTGGTTTTCGGGAGATTGAGCTTGAGTTTGTAAGTCCCTCGGGTCATATTCTTCTATCGAACCAAGATTGACTTAAGGATATGTCGAAGTGCGGAATTCCTCGAGATAACCCACGGTTTTTATATCTTGCTTTTATGATATATATGTATCACTATATATATATATATATATATATATCTTTGTGTGAACATAAACACTCGTGTTTGGTTAATATAGTGAGGCGGCTCTCCGGACAAACCTTACCAACCAACGTGGTAATCTAAGTCTACGAGCCAACCAAACCGGGTGTGTGTTTTGCGGTTCATGCGTGAGACGAGTAACACCACAAGATCTACTAGATTTGTGCGTTCTTAGCTCTAGAGGTTTCTCTCTCAAGATTTTGCTCGTTTCTCTCTCTACACTCTTGTTGGAACACGCATGGACACACACCCATATATATAGGTGTGGCTAGGAACACGCAAAACCCTATGGGTTTGCGTGTTTCTTTGGCCCAAGCCCATTAGGGTTTGGCCTGTTTGAGAGTTCCTATGAACAAGCATACTTTTGCTTGTTCCCAAGAAACTCTCAAACCATTTGAGAGTTCTTCTGAACAAGCAAACTTTTGCTTGTTCCCAAGAAACTCTCAAACCATTTGAGTGTTCTTCTGAACAAGCAAACTTTTGCTTGTTCCCAAGAACTCTCAAATGACACTTAGGAATATTTGAGTCCATGTTTCTACTGCTGTTAATACGCAGAAACAACATTAACTTAACTTCCCTTTGGAAGTACATTAAGTTAATATTTCAACTGCTGTTAAACGCAGAAACAACATTAACTTAACTTCCCTTTGGAAGTACATTAAGTTAATATTTCAACTGCTGTTAAACGCAGAAACAACATTAACTTAACTTCCCTTTGGAAGTACATTAAGTTAATATTTCAACTGCTGTTAAACGCAGAAACAATATTAACTTAATTACTCTTTACATGTAATGTTTACATTCATGTCAAGTACCTGCAAAACATAAATAATAAACAAACACATAAACATATATAAATAGATCCCAATATGATCAAATATATGTCAAGGTAATATTATTGACAAACGGTAATTACAAGATAAATTACAAGACTTGAATATATATAAATATACATCACACATCTAGAATGCTCTTGTCACCGAGAAACATTGTAACATCCCAAACTTTTTAATTAACGGTTGACTGGATAGTTAGTTAGATATTTTCTCTATAAAAGGGGCAAGTGATTGCTAGGCTGAAACACTTCGACTTATCTCTGAAAAAACACTTCTTTCTCTCTATTTTCTTCTGTAAACACATTACACTAAACACTTTTCATCATTGTAACACTTAGATCAATCACTTGGGCTCTCGAATTGTAATTAACTTTGATTTATAATAATAAAAGTAGCACGGAGGGACGATTGCTTCCTCCCGGGGTTTTTATGCTGGCAATCCAGAAGGATTAAGGGCTTTTCCTCGTCAACAAATCACGGTGTTCTTATTCCTTTATGCATTTTACTTTATTTATATTTTATATAACGTTTTTCTTACGATTATCGCTTATATCTTTACATTTTGCTTACTTTAGATCAACTTTTACAAAGTAATCTTTTTATTTACGTTCAAGTACTTTAATTAGTCATATTTCATGCTTTTATACTGTTTCTCAACGAATTCTTAAGTATTATCACGTTTTAACGTTATTTATTCAAGATCTTGACACTCTATTTGTTCATTTGATTTAACGCATATTCTCTTTTTATACTGTTTCTCAATGAATTCTTAAGTATTATCACGTTTTAACGTTATTTATTCAAGATCTTGGCACTCTATTTGTTTATTTGTTAAATTTTATAAGTAGATCTTTATTTTTACAGTCCTATCTTGATAAAAACAATCATTTTAGCATTATTTTACGTGATTATTCAATATTTAGCAAATAAGTTACATTTTCGCAATTATTTCAACATCTCAGTATACTGACCTTTCAAGATCTTTAAGCACACAACCTCACGAACGAAAGGTTGGTTACATTATTGATCTAAGTCTTCAACGTAGATTATCTTAGGTAATTTTTGACCAAAACAAACCTTGACTCTCCAAAAAGTCAACCTTCTCAAACTTGATTAACACTTTGAAAATTCACCAAGAATTTTCTTGAACCCCGTATGATTAACGAAAAGAATTCTTTTAGAGAACACGATAAGACTGATACAAAAACCTATTTTGTATCACTGTTATACGTATTTTTCTCGATAAAGAAATTCTCGAAAGTTGTCACCACTTAAACAAACTTACAATGTAAAATCATTAAATTAAGACCCGATATGTCACTAATTAATGAATTACAAAGTACCATTGTTAAGTATTTGACAATAACAGACATTGGACACAACAATGCTGTTTTAATAAATTCAAATATAACAAAAATAAAGAAATAAGATTGAATAACACGGTAAACAATCTCTCCATCAATATCTTCGTCTCCGTTTGAATTTTGGTGAGTTGTCGGTGTGTAAGTGTACTCTGCTTGACCTTTAAGCTTGAGCTTTCTCCATTCCGGACTGGATAGACTCAATTTTCATACACTTAATTGATTCTTTATCTTAACGGTTGACACACATCCATTTAAGATAAATAATTCTGCACACGCAAACAAACTCATGAGATCCATACAATAAATGTATTCATCTCAATAGTAAATAATTGAACCAGAAAATACTTAAACAGATATAACTGATAACAAACAATAGATTCTCCCAATTAAGATTAGAATCTAAGCAATCATCATGTTATCTCGTACAATAAGCATATTCTATTCAATTATCCACAATAATTTGCAAATCAAAATATCTGTCAAATACATCAACTCAGTGACTCCGTTTGACCTATTTTGACCGAAACCTTAAGTATTAAACTTAATCTTTCTAGCAATTTACATGCAAGACCTAATTCAAGGTGTACCAAACATACTCAAATTAAAATCTTGACCTACACTACATCCTTATCTGACACACGTTTATTCTGTGTTTACTGAAAACAAAGCTAAGTCCCCCTGGAAACCAGATACCCTAAATAGCATTATCTCTCGTGCAATAGAACCCTTTTATTATTAGCAAGAACCTTATGGAGCATAAAGTTATAAAATCGATCACAGTAATTTTAGGATCAAAATTACTCTAACAAATCTTATAATAGTCATGCTTAATATTGTCCTTGCGATATACCTTACGGAGCATAAAGTTACAAAATCGATCACAGTAATTTTAGATTCAAAATTACTCTAACAAATCTTATAATAGTCATGCTTAATATGGCATATTGAGTAGGTTTTAGAAGGACTAATTACTACAGAAGAGATCGGATGTAGCAAATGAGTAAACTTAAATGCCACATGATTTCGTCATTTCTCTTCCACTAACGACTCCCCCTTAAACCATTATTTTATTTTTGTTTTGCATTTTCTGAATTTATGATGGTTCTTGAGAGATACTGACTAAGGGTTTCTCATTCCAGTCAATTGGACTAGCAATTCGAAACGTGTTCGATCAAAGGCCTTAGTGTAAAAATCAGCTAAGTTATCATCGGACAACACTTTTTCAAGATGGATTAATTTCTTTTCAGCATAGTCACGAATAAAATGATATCTAATATCAATATGCTTCGTCTTACTATGCTTAACAGGATTGTTGGTAATGGAAATAGCAGATTTATTATCAATTTTAATAGGAGTATTAGAGAAATTCAAATTGTAGTCACACATTTGTTGCTGAATCCATAATACTTGTGAACAACAGCTGCCAGCGGCCATATATTCTGCTTCACAGGTAGAATTGGCAACGGATGTTTGCGTTTTACACTGCCTTGACACCAGTCTGTCTCCTAAAGATTGACATCCTCCCGAAGTCGATTTTCTATCAAAATTACATCCACCATAATCAGAGTCTGTATAAGCATACAGATCAAATTCTCCTCCTCTAGGATACCACAAACCTAATGATGGTTGTCCTTTGAGATACCGAAGAATCCTACTCCTTTCAAGTGTGACTCTTTCGGACAGGATTGAAATCGAGCACATAAGCAAACAGCAAACATGATATCTGGTCTAGATGAAGTAAGATACATTAGTGATCCTATCATTGACCGATATAATGTTGGATCAACATCTTGATCCAAGCTGTTGACAGCTCCCAATAAGTGATTTACTTGTATTGGAGTCCCTATGGGTGAAGCATCATCCATACCAAATTTTTTAAGTATGTCATGGACATATTTGGTTTGATGAATAAAAATTCCTTCCTTTCTCTGCTCAACTTGCAGACCAAGAAAGAAATTCATTTCACCCATTGTGCTCATTTCAAAATTACATCCACCATAATCAGAGTCTGTATAAGCATACAGATCAAATTCTCCTCCTCTAGGATACCACAAACCTAATGATGGTTGTCCTTTGAGATACCGAAGAATCCTACTCCTTTCAAGTGTGACTCTTTCGGACAGGATTGAAATCGAGCACATAAGCAAACAGCAAACATGATATCTGGTCTAGATGAAGTAAGATACATTAGTGATCCTATCATTGACCGATATAATGTTGGATCAACATCTTGATCCAAGCTGTTGACAGCTCCCAATAAGTGATTTACTTGTATTGGAGTCCCTATGGGTGAAGCATCATCCATACCAAATTTTTTAAGTATGTCATGGACATATTTGGTTTGATGAATAAAAATTCCTTCCTTTCTCTGCTCAACTTGCAGACCAAGAAAGAAATTCATTTCACCCATTGTGCTCATTTCAAATTTGCTTTTCATGATTTCTTCAAACTCTTTGCACATGTTCTCGTCCGATGCACCAAATATAATGTCATCTACGTAAACTTGTACCAGTAAGAAGTCATCACCTTTCCATTTTGTGAACAATGTGCTGTCAATCTGACCTCTTACGAACCCATTTTCCACTAGATGTGTGGATAATGTATCGTACCAGGCTCTGGGTGCTTGATGAAGACCATATAGAGCCTTATCCAATTTATATGCTCTATCAGGATAGTCAGGATCAGTAACCCCAGGAGGTTGAGACACATAGACCAACTCATGTACCTTACCGTAGAGAAATGCACTCTTTACATCCAATTGGTATACTTTAAAACCTTTAAAGGATGCAAATGCCAGAAAAAGCCTAATTGCTTCTATTCTAGCTACAGGTGCAAATACTTCGGTGTAATCCAATCCATCTTGTTGTGCAAATCCTTGAACAACTAGCCGAGCCTTGTTCCTAGTAACAATCCCTTTATCATCCTTTTTGCATCTGAACACCCATCTTGTTCCATAAGGGTTGATATCAGCAGGCACATCTACCAATTCCCAAACCTTTAATTTTCTGAATTGGTCTAACTCTTCTTGCATGGCATCTACCTAAGATGGCTCCTTTAATGCCATTTGCACATTCTTGGGTTCCACTTGAGAGATAAAGCAACTGTACTTACATGTTTCCAGTATACATGTATCTTTGATGCTAGCAAAGAGACTTGTGCTCACCTGAAGACTGCTCCTAGTTCTAATACCAACGCTAGGGTCTCCCAAGATGTTTTCTACGGGATGAGCCTTCGTAATGTGTTTTTGTGTGACACGATCAACATCAAGATTTCCTCCCAAATTGGTAGAAATCTCTTCCTCAATATGAACTGAGGGATGCTCCTCTGTCACAACATGTCCAGAAGTATTCTCAACCGAAGTATCTGGACCCATTGGTTCATCAGATCTTCTTGAGATAACTTCTTGTTCAGAGTCCTGTTGTCCTCTTCTATCCTCAGAGACTGCATTAGATATAGGTCCTCCGTAAGATGGTGATGCAAAGATATCATCATCACGGACCACCACAATATCATCTGAGTTATGCAACTCAATCATAGAGGGATTAAGAGAACTGAAAATATCTTCATAATTGAACATTTTCTCGGGCCCTGAATGAATACCGGGTGAGCAACTGGTAATCTCAACATTGTATGCAATGTCGACCTTACCCGTTACTTTGTTATAAACACGACGATTTGGTGTTCCTGGAACATATCCAAGAAAATATCCTTCATACACTTTTTCATCAAACTTCACTAAGTTTGGCTGAACCTTTAGGAAGGTACATGGTACACCAAATGGTTGCAAGTGACCCAAACTAGGTTTTCAGTTGTGTAACAGCTCATAACACGTTTTGTTAAACCGTTTCACTGTCAGAACTCTGTTGAGTACATAGCAGGCAGTGTTTATAGCTTCACCCCAGAATATGGTGGGGAGTTTAGAGTCAGCCAACATTGTTCTTGCAGCTTCAATTAGTGTTCTATTCTTCCGCTCGGCAACACCATTTTGCTGAGGTTGATACGGAGCACTAAATTGCTGTTCAATGCCCTTGCTGAGGCAATAAAACTCCATCATCCTATTCTTGAACTCTGTTCCATTGTCACTACGAATTCTCTTAATTCTTGTGTTGTAGACATTTTCCACTTTTGCAAAGAAATGCACCAGTATTTGATATGTCTCATCCTTAGAAGTATGGAAGAACACCCATGAGAATCTTGAAAAGTCATCCGTGACAACTAAACAGTAATACATTCCTCTGATACTTTTCACATTCACTGGACCAAATAAGTCCATGTGAAGAAGCTCAAAAGGAGCGGCAGTAGAATTCAGAGACTTGGACTTGTGATTAATCTTGTGTTGTTTGCCCTTTTTGCATGGAACACATTTATCCTCACTTCCATATCTCTTCAATGGAACACCTTCCACCAACCCATTTTTGGTGATGAAATTCATTTTTCTAAAATGAAGATGAGCCATTTTTCTATGCCAAAGTAAAGAGTCTGATTCAGAGGCTTGAGACAAAAGACACGTGGTCTCAATCTCTGGGTTAGAGATACCCAATGCCATTGCATATATATCTCTTTTCCTTGGAGCCCTTAATAGAATCCACTCTTCAGGAATCACATATCCAGGTTTTAGGATAAGTGCTTCCTCCTTAGTGAAGTGAACAGGATTCCCTTTGTCACATATTTGAGATACACTCATCAAATTGTGATTTAACTGTTCAACATAATTCACCTTCTCAAGCTTGATTTTCCCATTTGTGACATCACCAACTCCGGTAATTGAGCCACCCTTGGGACCAGCAAAGCTTACATAAGCTCCCAAT
>CM067170.1:117416462-117469378 GCA_034093135.1 Erigeron breviscapus
TCTCAAACCATTTGAGTGTTCTTCTGAACAAGCAAACTTTTGCTTGTTCCCAAGAAACTCTCAAACCATTTGAGTGTTCTTCTGAACAAGCAAACTTTTGCTTGTTCCCAAGAAACTCTCAAACCATTTGAGTGTTCTTCTGAACAAGCAAACTTTTGCTTGTTCCCAAGAAACTCTCAAACCATTTGAGTGTTCTTCTGAACAAGCAAACTTTTGCTTGTTCCCAAGAAACTCTCAAACCATTTGAGTGTTCTTCTGAACAAGCAAACTTTTGCTTGTTCCCAAGAAACTCTCAAACCATTTGAGTGTTCTTCTGAACAAGCAAACTTTTGCTTGTTCCCAAGAAACTCTCAAACCATTTGAGTGTTCTTCTGAACAAGCAAACTTTTGCTTGTTCCCAAGAAACTCTCAAACCATTTGAGTGTTCTTCTGAACAAGCAAACTTTTGCTTGTTCCCAAGAAACTCTCAAACCATTTGAGTGTTCTTCTGAACAAGCAAACTTTTGCTTGTTCCCAAGAAACTCTCAAACCATTTGAGTGTTCTTCTGAACAAGCAAACTTTTGCTTGTTCCCAAGAAACTCTCAAACCATTTGAGTGTTCTTCTGAACAAGCAAACTTTTGCTTGTTCCCAAGAAACTCTCAAACCATTTGAGTGTTCTTCTGAACAAGCAAACTTTTGCTTGTTCCCAAGAACTCTCAAATGACACTTAGGAATATTTGAGTCCATGTTTCTACTGCTGTAAATACGCAGAAACAACATTAACTTAACCAATGTTTCTACTGCTGTAGAACGCAGAAACAACATTGTTTATATTACCTATTGGAAGTATATATTAAGTTAATGTTTCTCCTGCTGTTAAACGCAGAAACAACATTAACTTAACTTCCCTTTGGAAGTACATTAAGTTAATATTTCAACTGCTGTTAAACGCATAAACAATATTAACTTAATTACTCTTACATGTAATGTTTACATTCATGTCAAGTACCTGCAAAACATAAATAATAAACAAACACATAAACATATATAAATAGATCCCAATATGATCAAAATATATGTCAAGGTAATATTATTGATAAACGGTAATTACAAGATAAATTACAAGACTTGAATATATATAAATATACATCACACATCTAGAATGCTTTTGTCACTGAGAAACATGCACCAACAAAGTTATCTTTTCTAAAATAGCGTGAGCCTCTCTTCCTATATGTTTGAGAAAAATTGGAGGTTCAAGTATATCTAAAGCTGCTTGAGTAGTGGCATCCAATCAATCATAGAAATATGGGATGTAATCACAAGGCTCTAACACTCGCTTAGCTTTCCACCTTTGACACCATCCAACGTACTCCTTCATCTTATTCCAAGCGTCTTCCAAAGTTTCCCACGAATTTTGCTCGAATAGCTCAATGAAGTCGCCTACAACTGAGGGATCGGGTTTTCTAAGAAAAACCAGGGGCTCATCATCACGATCGGCCATTGGTAAACTGCAAAAACGACACTAGCAAAACCCGTGAAAAGCAACAACTTATTGAAAATAAAAAGAAAAGACAAAAACTAAAATTAATATAGACAAAGAAAATAAAAGAAAATATTTTTGTATTTTTCAAATTTTTAAATTTTTATGGTTTTTCAAATTTTAAGGAAAAGTAAAAACAACCTAAACTAACTAACTTAAAAAGACTAAGCTAATCCTAAAAAGACTAAAACTAAATCTTCTGTGAAAACACGATAGAGTCGAATTACCCTAACCTAACTATATTCCTAAGTGAATAGTCCCCGGCAGCGGCACCAAAAACTTGATGAGCGAGATTTGTTAACTTAAATTCCTAACAAGTTTTAAATTTAGTTATTACAAGGTTAACTTCTCTACTACACTCACTCACGGGCAGTGGACCCGATCATTTATAGTATAGCAAATCGGTAAGACCAGGATCGTTCTCAGGGACTATGTCTAAGAATGTGGTTAAGTGTAATTCTAAGATTGTTGGGGGTTTGTCACGACTAAATTAACTAAACTAGAAAAAGTTTCCAAACGCTTGGTCTAGCGTGGAAACACGAAATGATTTGAAAAGTAATGCAAAGACAATAAGAATGTAAACAATACATCTACTTGGAAATACTTCACATGTCGCCTAGATCATCTACCAAATTACTTATAACTGTTGAACGACTAATCACGACCAAGCTTACTATTAAGTCCCCCGGTCTAAGTGGTCAAGATTCCTGTTAAGTCACCTAACCCTTTGATTAAGCTTCCTATTAAGTCCCCTAATCAAGATTATAATCTAAGTCTGTTCATATAACCTAACCTTTATAGTTTTAACGGGATTCATGTTAAGTCACCCAAGCAGTTTGGCTTCCTGTTAAGTCCCCAACCTACTTTAACTAGGTCAAACATAAAAACGGTTCAACAACTATAAGCAAATAATATCACTACATAGACATGATCACATTATCCAAGCAGATGCATAACTATCTAGCTACTCATAGCAAAACTAATAACACTAACAATCATCAATAGAAAAGAATCCATACTAATAATTGTAAAGTAAATGAGTGTTAGGTCCAGTTTGCTGATAAACTGGAGCGTCTCCAGCTGAATCTGGAGACATGAAGATTTGTCCAGAAATATTAGAAGTCCAGTTGCAAGGTACAGTTAATGCAACTGAAGACTTCCTCCAGTTGAGATCTGATCATACATCTGAAGACATTCCAGTTGAAGTCGAAGACATCAAGTGGAAGAAAGAGAATGACCATGGCAGCGAAGCCCAGTGGACATTCTGTCCAGATCGAGAACTGGAGAGTATCAGTGTAAAGTACTTACAAAGCTTTACACTGATTACGAGGAAGTCCTTTTTGCTTTATGTACTATTAACCGGACAATAGCAATTGTCTATGTTTAAAGTACAAAAGTACATAAAGCAGGTTGGATAAAGTGACTTTATGTCATACTTTATCAAACATTTCAAAGGAAGTCAAATTGCTTCCTTAAATGCTCTCAACCATATTTGTACGATAAAGTTGGAGTCTTAATACCAACTTTATCTATAAATAGAGTTCTTTGCACAACCAAGAAACAACTTTGCATACTCTACATTTGCATATTCTTGGTGAACTTGTGCAATACTCTCTCAATCGCAAAAAGGAACATTTCACAACTTTAAGTGTTTCGATTGTAGAAGAGAATTTACAAGTATTAGATCAATTGTATTTCATAGGTTGTTAGGATATTTACATTATTGTATTATCTTGGTTCCGCAACAACCTTGTAATTTATTTAACATTGGTAAATAAATTACACTTGAAAATTACATATTGTCTCACCAATTTATTTTACAAGTATTTACTTATTGCATTGTCATTTACTTATTTATATTGTCACCTAAATAAGTAATCTAACTTAACCTGGTATTTACACACTGCAACTGGTCATCTCCAGATCAGTGTGTACATTGCAAAGTAATCTCACCATCGACATAGAGGTGTCTTCAGTGGTACCATCTATTAAGTTGGGACTTACAAGTGGTATCAGAACAGAAGGCTAACATACTTGCCTAGATCTGCTTAGATGTCTACTACTGAAGGTGAGAATGGTTCTGGTTATGATGAAAATGTTAATAATACTGGACCAAATCAAAATGTTAATACTAACCCTCCTCCTCCTCCTCCTAATGCCCCTAACCATGTCCATGTACATTATTCAAACACTCCTGTTCCCAAATTCGATGGAAACAGTGAGGCCTTTGGTACATGGAAGGCCATAATGCTTTTGCATTTTGGTGGGATAGAGAGATACATGTTGAGAATCCTTAAGGATGGACCACATGTACCCATGTCTCATGGGGTTAGTCCTCTTCTTGACACTACTGGATCTAGAAAAGGTACTAGAGAAAAGCCTGAAGATCATTGGTCTGATGAGGATCGTATGCTTGTTGATCTGGACACCAGACTCAAGAATATGATCCTTGGGGCTGTTCCTGAAGACCTTATTCCAACCCTTGTATTGTTCCCAGTGCCAAGGCTATGTGGGATGAAGTGGTTCTTCAGTTTGAAGCAGGTGATGACACCATTGTCACCAGGAAAGTTGCTTTAAACAAGAAGTATGAATCCTTCTTTGCTTTACCCAATGAGAGCCTGACTGGTACTTATACCAGATTCACCAGTGTGATTAATCAACTGAGAGGGCTTGGTGTAGAGAAGGATAAGGATATTCTTCTTGAGAAGTTTTGTGATATTCTTCCTTCCAAATGGGCAAACATGGTTCTTGTCCTAAGACAAGGTAAGACCCTGCACAGTCACACTCTTGCAT
Source organism: Erigeron breviscapus (assembly GCA_034093135.1). Classification (NCBI taxonomy): domain Eukaryota; kingdom Viridiplantae; phylum Streptophyta; class Magnoliopsida; order Asterales; family Asteraceae; genus Erigeron; species Erigeron breviscapus. The sequence continues at coordinate 117,420,780 of CM067170.1, forward strand.
CTCTGTATGGAGCCTTCAGATTCACTAAAGATAATAATGCACAGAGACTGGTGGCTGAGCAGGATGCTTTAAACCATGCCCAGAGTTCCAAGGTTTCTAGTATAACTGAGAAACCTTATGCTGCTTTAATATCTGCTGAGAATGTCCAGTCACATTCTATGAAGGAGATGTTGAACAGTTTTCTGAACTCAAGCCTGGCCACTAAAATCAATGATGATTGTCATGAAACTGACGATGATGATCTGGTAGCCATGATTGCTAAAACCTTTAACAGTTTTAAGCATAAATCTAATAGATTTAATGGCCCCAACAATGCTTCCAGCTCCAACTCTATGGACAAGGCCAATCTTACAGTTCTAACTGAATTAAACAATCTAAAACCACAATTGAATGAATTTCAAAGTGTCCAGCTGGCTCTCAAGGAGTCAGTTTTGAAAAATGAGGCATTGGATTTTGAAAACCAAAAGTTAAAATCTGATCTGGAAAAAGAACAAAAGATCATCAAATCCTGGATAAGGGCATCTGGATTAAACTATGATGCTTTTTCAAAAACCATGGATGCACAACAATCTGCCTACAAATCTGGAGATGTGCACATGGCCAGTATCATTCCAGATATCCATACCCTGCCTCCAGCTCTTAGGCCAGATACCCCATATGACCAGCCTAAGACTATCAAAACTGAACCCATTGAGACCAACCCATCTGAGGTTAAACCTGGAGCTGATCAGGCTAAAGCTCCAGTAAAAAAGGCAACTGGTGATAAGCCTTTACCTCAAAAGTCTAAGGAGCCCAAGACTCAAAAGACTAAGATCCCTGCTGCAGCTGCCTATTGAAAATGATGTTTTGTCTAAACTGGAAAGTCAACTCCAACTTTTGTCAAGGCAGGTTCAGAGTTGCACTGCCAGAATCAAAAATCTTGAAGGAGCTTCATCTTCTTCAGTTGAAAAACAAAATGTCAAAACCCCCTTAAAACAAAAACAAAATGTTCCATCTGGAACTAAATCTGAAAAGAAAAGGGGAAGAAACCCATCAACCAAACTGTTTTTACTCCTGAAACTGGAGCTGATAAAAAGGCTCCAGATTCAGCCTCCAGTTCCACACCACCAGAATCAACTGAGACTTCCAGGGAGAAGTCCAGTGAACCCATCAAGAAAAGATGGGTTCACAAAAATAACTAATGATTTTTGTGGGTGTGCAGGGCGATCGTAAAAAGAACACCTGGTATCTGGACAGCGCAGCTGGCCGGACTATGACCGGATGTAAGCCCTGCTGGAAGAGTTCACTGTCCAAGATGGACCGGCAGTGACGTTTGGTAATGATGAGAATGGAAAGACTGAAGGATATGGTGTAATCAATAATGGACAAGTCCAGTTCACCAGAGTTGCATTTGTGAATAGTTTAAAATATAACCTGATCAGTGTCAGTCAACTTTGTGATGATGGATATAAGGTATTGTTCGATATTGCTCAAGGCACCATATTTAACAAGGATTGGAAAGTGGTGATGATTGCACCAAGAAAGGGAAATGTGTACATCATGGATATGGAACCAGCTCCAAAAGAGCAGTGCTTTTATACCAAGGCTGATGAGGACACCAACTAGTTGTGGCATAAAAGGTTATCCCATCTTAATTTTAAGAACATCAACAAGTTGTCTCGCAAACAACTGGTAGATGGGATACCTCATATTTCTTTCAATAAAGAAAAGCCATGTCCAGGGTGTGAGATGGGCAAGCAGAAAAGGGCCAGTTTCAAAACAAGGCAAAACTTTAGCATCACTGAACCTCTTCACATGCTTCATATGGATCTTTTTGGTCCAGTGAATGTTCAAACTAGATCAGGAAAGAAGTACACTCTAGTTGTGGTTGATGAATTCACCAGATACTGTTGGGTGGTATTCCTTAGATCAAAAACTGATGCAGCTGCTGAAATCATCTCTCTCATCAAGAGAATTGAGCTCAAGTACACTCGAAAAGTGTGTCAGTTATGAAGTGATAATGGTACTGAATTTCAGAACAAGACACTTGAAACATTTTGTACTGACACTGGCATCTCTCAAAACTTCTCATCAGCCCACTCTCCAGAGTAGAATGGAGTTGTGGAAAGAAAGCATCGTACACTGATAGAAGCTGCCAAAAGTATGCTATCTGAATCAGGTCTTCCCACCAGTTTTTGGGCTGAAGCAGTTGCAACTGCATGCCACACCCAAAATCGGTCAGTTTATGTCAAGAGACATAGGAAGACTGCCTATGAAGTGCTCAGGAATCGAAAACCAAATATTGGATATTTCCATGTATTTGGTTGTCCAGTTTATATTCTAAACGATTCAAGTCAGCTTGGAAAGTTCGATGCAAAAGCTGATGAAGGTGTTTCTAGGCTATTCAGATATTCGAAAGGCCTTTAGAGTTTATAATTATAGACTCCAAAAGGTTCATGAGACAATTCATGTCACATTTGATGAACTAAATGATGCAATTAATAAAAGACCAAGTCTTGATATCTCTCCAGTCGTTCCATTAAGTTTTGGTGAAACTGACCAAGTTCATCAGTCAGATATTTCACCAGAAAATGTTTCCAGTCACACTGAACTGGAACCAGTACAAATGAAGAAATCCTCCAGTGACACTCCATTTTATCCCTCCATCAGTTTCAATTTACCACAGAAACTGGTGATTGGATCAGATGTACGTGCCACTCCAATATCAGCACCAGTTCAAACTCCTCCAACTTCTCCAGTTCTTCAAGAAATGCCTTTAACTGAAGAAGTTCATGATGCAAATCGTGACCTCATTGATTCTGATGAGGATTTTAAAGTGGTTTGGGCTGATCCTCCTTCAGTTGCAACAATAACTGAAGAGGTTCCTCAGGTGACTTGCACTGATATTGTTGTAAGAAATCCTGGTCAATACTCTAAGTGGACAAAAGCACATCCAATCGATCAAATCATTGGAGAGTCCAGTAAAGGGGTTCAAACCAGAAGAGCCACTAGCGAACAATGCTTAAATGTCACCTTCTTATCACTGATTGAACCGAAGAAGATTGACGAGGCTATGGCAGATCCAAGCTGGGTAGAAGCAATACAAGAAGAGCTTATCCAGTTCGAAAGGAACAATGTTTGGGAACTTGTTCCTTGTTCACCAGGGTTGAAGAAAGAACCCATTGGTACAAGATGGGTCTACCGAAACAAGATGGATGAAGATGGCAATGTTGTACGAAACAAAGCCAGATTAGTTGCCCAGGGTTACTGTCAAGCAGAGGGCATTGATTTTGATGAAACTTTTGCTCCAGTTTCTAGACTTGAAGCCATTAGAATTTTCTTGGCATATGCAGCCCATCTGCAGTTCAAGGTCTACCAGATGGATGTCAAAAGTGCGTTCCTAAATGGAACACTGGAAGAAGAAGTGTATGTTAAACAGACTCCAGGCTTCATTGATGAGAAGCATCCTCACTGGGTATATAGACTGAACAAAGCTTTGTATGATCTAAGACAAGCCCCAAGAGCCTGGTATGACACTTTAACTAAACATCTTCTCAAAAATGGCTTTCAAAGAGGTGCAATAGATAATACCTTGTTTATCCTGAAAGAAAAAGGTAATATCTTGCTGGTACAAATTTATGTTGATGATATTATATTTGGGTCAACTGATGATGCAATGTGTAAAAGGTTTCTAAAATCATGTCATCTGAGTATGAAATGAGTTTAATGGGTGAATTAACATTTTTCTTGGGTCTTCAGATTAAGCAAAATGAAAATGGAATTTTCATAAACCAAGAGAAATATGTCAGAGATTTGTTAAGAAAATACAATTATGATTCAATCCCATCCAAAAACACACCTATTCCAGCACCTTTAAATTTGGACTCTGACCCAACTGGCAAACCAGTGAACATAACTGAATATCGAGGTATGGTTGGTTCACTGATGTATTTAACTGTCAGTCGACCAGATATAATGTTTGCAACATGTTTATGTGCCACATTTCAGGCTAACACAAAAGAATCACATTTGCATGCTATAAAGTGCATCTTCAGATATGAAAGGGTGTCCTAGCCTTGGTCTTTGGTATCCCAAAGGCTCAGGGTTAGATCTAATGGGTTATTCAGATTCAGATCATGCAGGATGTAAGATAGATAGAAAATCAACAACTGGAGGTTGTCATTTCCTTGGAGTAAAACTGGTGAGTTGGACCAGCAAGAAGCAGACGTCAGTCTCTATGTCCACTGCTGAGGCAGAGTACATTTCTGCGGCCAGTTGTTGTGCCCAGATTCTCTGGATCAAGAACCAGTTACTAGATTATGGTCAAAAGTATACAAGGACCCCAATCTTTTGTGACAACACCAGTGCAATTGCTATATCTCACAACCCAGTGATGCACTCAAAGACAAAGCATATTGACATCAGGTATCATTTCATTCGTGATCATGTTATGAAAGGAGACATTGAAATCCATTTCATCCCCACTGACAAACAGCTCGCTGATGTTTTTACAAAACCTCTTGATGAGAAAACTTTTAAACATCTCATCAGTGAACTGGGAATGTTAAATCCTTAAAACTGGAGACTTTGTTATGAACGCTTCAGTGACACTGATGAAGTTCTCCAGTTAAGGAGGTCCAGATAATCTTTGCTCGCCAGGCTATCGAACACCTTTGTGATACTATCTTGGCACTAATTGATTTCTGGATCATCATTTTAGGGGGAAAGACTCAAAATATTTTTCTGACTAAAATTTGTTTTATCTGAAAAATTGTAACTGGAGATTTCTCCAGTTGAAACTGGCACTGGACTAATCCTCCAGTGTACATGTTTGGTCTTGTCTTTAAAACTGGTGGTCAACCAGATTTAATAACGTTGTAAAATTACTTGGTCAATTTTTGTGACACGTGATGGTACTCGGGTGTTTTAACCCACTCACAACTGTCACATGACGTGTCAAAGACATTTTTGTAAAATAATACACTTTTTATTGGGATTGTGAAAAGTTAGTGGGCGCGTGGAAATACCAGCCGTCGTAGCATTTAATGCTGACTTGATGGTATTAAATATTTTTGAATTTCAAATTTTCAATAAATCAAAATTCAATTGTTTTAGAAAATTTGGGGATTAAAATAATATTTTTGTATTTAGTTTGGGATTTTATACCCTTATAAATACCCCCACATTTACTCCGGTTACAATTTACTTCTTTTCACATTCCTTCATTTACTTCCCAATCATCAAAATCGCTTCTTTTCTCTCTCTGCTTCATAAATCCAAAACCCTAATTCCTAAACACTCAATTTCAATTTCATATCTTCATAAAATGGCTCCTAAATCTTCTCGTAGCAGAGATATAAATCTGCTTACTGTCCCATATAATCCATCTGGTAATATCAAACGTGCCCATGGTGCTCCCTCAAACTCTACTCAAATAAAATTAAATCCAAACAATCCCATGGCAAGTTTATGAGGGACTCAGGCTGCTTATTCCCTTATTGGACGAATCCAAAGATTTCTCCGTGATTCTCCAATCGGCGAGACCTTTTCCCTTAACCCACGCAAGATGTATCACGATTACTTGTGTGAGTTCTGGTACACCGCCCAACTCTCTGACAACTGTTCATCTATCACCTTTACTCTAAAAGATGGATCAGTCGAGTGTACCATGAGGTCCATGACAGCAGAAACGTTGAGGAATGCCTTGCACCTCAACTACTGGAGACAAGGTGAATCTCTAGTGGTCATATCCCAAAATATCAATTTTCGCCAGGTCCTCCTTGATATGGGACACAAGGAGTGCCTAGAAAATGGGGTATTGAAAACAAAAGGACCCATGACTATGAAGAGCCTGACACCATCATGGAAATATTTCTTTATCCATCTGGTGGAAAGCATGGGTGGGAGTTCTGGTGGTCTTGACCAGATCAACTCCACACAAGCAGAAATGGCTTACTGCTTGTGGAATGGACTCTGAGTGGACTTTGCTGACATTCTGTACAGAAGCCTTGTGCAGAAACTGAAAGGCTCTAGGGGATTGTGCATTCCCTTCTCCAGGTATTTGTCACTCTGTTTCCTACAGCTTCTTGGCAGTGAAGAGTATAAAAATACTCATTCACTGTACACTGTCCCATAATTGTTGAGGAATCTTAACTCCCTTACATCTGTAGATGGGGAGGTTGAGATTCCAGATAGAATGCGGCTGGCATTCGCAAAAACTGATGCACCAGTCCAAGGTGAGTCAGAAAGACAACTGGGCGGGCCTCAAAACAATGAGGGACCCACCGGTTCGTCTGCTGGACAAGAGACAGTTGTTGAGCCCGAACAACAGTCTAACCCTTCCAGCTCCAGCTTGTCAGTTCCCTCAACTATCACTGGAGACCTCCAAACAGGTCTCCAGGATGTTCCAAAGGCAACAAGATCCCGTCATCTTAGGAAACAGTCAGATCTTGCCACTGACAGTAGAAACCCAACCAGCCCTCCAGCTTCCTCCCAACAGGATGTTGTAGATAGTCAAATGGGAGAACCGCAAGCAACCACCCTCGAGACTTCTTTAAGAGAGGGTGGTGAAGAGATTATTGGGTCAACCCAACCCAGAATAGAGTCCGTGTCTGCACAACATGAGTCTGGCCAAACTTCTGACACAACTCTAGCACGAACTGATGATGTCTCTGGCCAGTCACAACTGGAGACTGAAGTTCCAATCTCTACGGCTGATGATCTTATGACTGAGGATAGAGCAGTTGTAACTTAGGCAACTCCAGTGACCTCTATTCCTGGCGATGATGTCATCATGACTGAGCCAACAACTGATGCAACCAACCAGGAAACTGGGGAAGTTCATCAGGAGACTGGACCTCGAGTTCAGCCCTCTGAATCATTCATGAATCTGGGCATGAATGTTGAGGAATTCCAGATAGAGTCTTCAGATTCTGAAGGAACTGCTTCAGATACAGAGATTCTTGATTCTTTTGTACAAGATCAAGGCCTTTCATCTCTTATCTCACCCCCAGATCCAACAATTTTAGTTTCATCCTCTGTACTCCCATTCTCAGATATACAACCACCACCATCTCAAATATCACAACTATTTATGTCTAGCAATAGACATATGCCACCACCGCCGCCGTTGATCACACCTGAGCATTCTCAGCATGATCAACAAATTGATCTCTCTGTCCGTCCTTCTACTTTCCCAATTGTAGGTTCTATTTCATTTGCTGCTGAACAGTCAACTGATGAGGCTTCCCTTAATGTGCCTCCTCCAGTTGCTCCAGTAGGCTTTGTTGTCGGTACAGTGACACCTTCTCCTCCGTCACTGGACAGTCAATTTGTCTCCTTCCAGGCTGACATCCAAAACCTTATTCAAAGGGTGGAGGATGTTCAAAAGGTAATTGACAAAAATACCAAGTCTTTTTCCAGATACAACAAGGATACTCTCACAAATTCAAAGGTTGTTGATCTGGGGATAAACAAGTTTGCAGTTAATGAAGACTTGGTGTTCAAGAAGCTCAATGAGTTGGTCAAAAGCTGTAACACTCTCTCAACATCTTTAAAGGAAGCTTTTGACCTCACTCAGACTAAAGTCTCCACATCTATCTTCACCCTACTTGGCACAACTGTTCGATCATCAGAGGTGGATCTGAAAGAGATAGAGAGGCAGGTTAAGGAAATTTTGAATAAACCTGGCCTTAATGTGGTTGATCTTGGGCAACAAATGGCCACTTCAGTTGGCCAGAAGATTGAGGATACCTTGGTTGCCAGAGAAGAAGAATTAGTTAAAAAGGTGATGTCTGAGATCGCCAAGATACCACCTCCTCAGGTTGATCTGGCCCCATTTACTCTTGAGATCAACCAGTTGAGGGGTGCTGTTAATGCTCTGAACACCCAAATATCCTCCCATACAACATCTATTGATAAACTGGTCACTGAAGTGGGTAATTTGAAAAAGAATGAGAAGGAAAAAGAGGTTGCACAGACTGGTCTCTCTCCAGATGATGCCAACTTGTTAGCACAAGTTGCTGGTAATGTCCTGACCCAATCAAGAGAGACCAACCATCTTTGGAGATCATTCAGAATGATGTGTACAGTCTTCAAAGAGTGCAAGGACATGCAGTCGTGGCAGCCTCTTGACCGTTTGCCCCATAGTCATTCTGACTGGGAAGCAATTAGGGCAGGTCTAGATGCTGCCAAGGGGGAAGGATCTGGAGCTGGTGCAGTCCTTGCCCCAGATCAAGTGCAAGGCAATTGGTGGAAAGGCAAGTGGTTGTTGCTGGTGCTAGTACTGATGCTAGCCAACATGTTATTGAAAAATTTGATGATGTGGTCGATAGGGGGAATCTTGAGCTGGCCACTGATGCACAAGCAAAAGCAACTGGTACTGATGCCAGTGTGCTAGAAACTGGTAACATCGATAGACTTCCTCCAGTGTCTGAAAGTGAAAGTAGAAGACTGGCAGCTATTGGCGACTCCTTTAAAGAGAAAAGAAAACAAAGAAAAGAACAACAAAGGGTTGCCAGGGCTCAAATTTCAGATTTGGGTGCCTTAGATGCTAGTGATGCTGCTTTATTGGGCATCACACTAGAGCAATACGTTAATGTAAAACATGATCAAAGGATAATGGGGGTTGTAATGGAAATGTTGGACATTCAGCTTGACCGAGATTATCCAGATGATGAAGTCGAGTTCGATGCCAGGACCATAAATGTGTCAGTTGAAAAGGCTAGTGAATTGAGGGCATCTGGTATCGAAAGAAGAGTGCACAATGTCCAGAAAATTGTCAAAAGGGTACTTAATCTACCCAAGTTCAAAGGTAAAGCAAAACCACTGCCAAGAGATGTAGACCTAAGGACTTGGGTGCAGCTAACTGATCCAACTACTGAAGATATTCGAGATGCTGTGCAAAGACTGAGCACTGGCCAGATCAAACTGGCAAATGAATCTGAAGCCAGAGCATTCTTAAGTGATTTAATGCAGCGAAGATATCATCCTGGCAAAATCATTGATGTCAAAGTAACTATTAAGCCAGGGACCAAGTTCTTCAATGTTGGGGTTAAGTACCTTAATGGACCTATGTGCTATACAGAAGATCCAGATATTCATAGGTATGGCCATGTTGAGCACGTGGAGATGCTAAATTTGTTGGAGGCCAAGCAAGAGAAGAGCAAAATTGAAAGGGGTTGGATTCACATTCTCCAGAATCTCATCAAATTTAAAGAGAATGTGGAATCAAGACTGGGCATTGATGCTGAAGATACCCTTCCAATCTCTTCAGCGGCCAAGCGAAGGAAAACTGGCGAAGGGCCATCTGTATAAGTTTTCCTTCCAGTTATCTACTTGTAATTTTACTTCTTGTAACTTATGTAAATTTTCATTTCCTTGTATAAATGAAGTTGCCAGATTGTAACCACAAGATGGATAACAGATTAAATCTAACAAACTCAAAAGAAATACCCAAGGCATTTGATGATCTATAAAAATGCCTTGGAAAATTAGATAGATTTAGTCAAACAAGTCCTTCAAGTTCATACTTGTATAGATACAAGAACTTGAAAAGACTTGGCAATATTTCAGGACAAATAGGGGAATTTGTTAGGTCCAGTTTGCTGATAAACTGGAGCATCTCCAGCTGAATCTGGAGACATGAAGATTTGTCCAGAAATATTAGAAGTCCAGTTGCAAGGTACAGTTAATGCAACTGAAGACTTCCTCCAGTTGAGATCTGATCATACATCTGAAGACATTCCAGTTGACGTCGAAGACATCAAGTGGAAGAAAGAGAATGACCATGGCAGCGAAGCCCAGTGGACATTCTGTCCAGATCAAGAACTGGAGAGTATCAGTGTAAAGTACTTACAAAGCTTTACACTGATTACGAGGAAGACCTTTTTGCTTTATGTACTATTAACCGGACAATAGCAATTGTCTATGTTTAAAGTACAAAAGTACATAAAGCAGGTTGGATAAAGTGACTTTATGTCATACTTTATCAAGCATTTCAAAGGAAGTCAAATTGCTTCCTTAAATGCTCTCAACCATATTTGTACGATAAAGTTGGAATCCCAATACCAACTTTATCTATAAATAGAGGTCTTTGCACAACCAAGAAACAACTTTGCATATTCGACATTTGCATATTCTTGGTGAACTTGTGCAATATTCTCTCAATCGCAAAAAGGAACATTTCACAACTTTAAGTGTTTCGATTGTAGAAGAGAATTTCCAAGTATTAGATCAATTGTATTTCATAGGTTGTTAGGATATTTACATTATTGTATTATCTTGGTTCTGTAACAACCTTGTAATTTATTTAACATTGATAAATAAATTACACTTGAAAATTACATATTGTCTCACCAATTTACTTTACAAGTATTTACTTATTGCATTGTCATTTACTTATTTATATTGTCACCTAAATAAGTAATCTAACTTAACCTGGTATTTACACACTGCAACTGGTCATCTCCAGATCAGTGTGTACATTGCAAAGTAATCTCACCATCGACATAGAGTTGTCTTCAGTGGTACCATCTATTAAGTTGGGACTTACAAGTGGTATCAGAGCAGAAGGCTAACATACTTGCCTAGATCTGCTTAGATGTCTACTACTGAAGGTGAGAATGGTTCTGGTCATGATGAAAATGTTAATAATACTGGACCAAATCAAAATGTTAATACTAACCCTCCTCCTCCTCCTCCTCCTCCTAATGCCCCTAACCATGTCCATGTACATTATTCAAACACTCCTGTTCCCAAATTCGATGGAAACAGTGAGGCCTTTGGTACATGGAAGGCCATAATGCTTTTGCATTTTGGTGAGATAGAGAGATACATGTTGAGAATCCTTAAGGATGGACCACATGTACCCATGTCTCATGGGGTTAGTCCTCTTCTTGACCCTACAGGATCTAGAAGAGGTACTAGAGAAAAGCCTGAAGATCATTGGTCTGATGAGGATCGTAGGCTTGTTGATCTGGACACCAGACTCAAGAATATGATCCTTGGGGCTGTTCCTGAAGACCTTATTCCAACCCTTGTATTGTTCCCCAATGCCAAGGCAATGTGGGATGAATTGGTTCTTCAGTTTGAAGGAGGTGATGACACCATTGTCACCAGGAAAGTTGCTTTAAACAAGAAGTATGAATCCTTCTTTGCTTTACCCAATGAGAGCCTGACTGGTACTTATACCAGATTCACCAGTGTGATTAATCAACTGAGAGGGCTTGGTGTAGAGAAGGATAAGGATATTCTTCTTGAGAAGTTTTGTGATATTCTTCCTTCCAAATGGGCAAACATGGTTCTTGTCCTAAGACAAGGTAAGACCCTGCACAGTCACACTCTTGCATCTCTGTATGGAGCCTTCAGATTCACTGAAGATAATAATGCACAGAGACTGGTGGCTGAGCAGGATGCTTTAAACCATGCCCAGAGTTCCAAGGTTTCTAGTATAACTGAGAAACCTTGTGCTGCTTTAATATCTGCTGAGAATGTCCAGTCACATTCTATGAAGGAGATGTTGAATAGTTTTCTGAACTCAGGCCTGACCACTGAAATCAGTGATGATTGTCATGAAACTGACGATGATGATTTGGTAGCCATGATTGCTAAAACCTTTAACAGGTTTAAGCATAAATCTAATAGATTTAATGGCCCCAACAATGCTTCCAGCTCCAACTCTCTGGACAAGGCCAATCTTACATGCTACAAGTGTGGTAAGAAAGGTCATTTCATGAAGGAATGCAGATCTAGTCAGTTGAACAATCAAACTGGTCCCTCTCCTCCTCCTCCTCCTCCTCCTCCTCCTCCTCCTCCTCCTCCTCCTCCTCCTCCTCCTCCTCCTCCTCCTCCTCCTCCTCCTCCTCCTCCTCCTCCTCCTCCTCCTCCTCCTCCTCCTCCTCCTCCTCCTCCTCCTCCTCCTCCTCCTCCTCCTCCTCCTCCTCCTCCTCCTCCTCCTCCTCCTCCTCCTCCTCCTCCTCCTCCTCCTCCTCCTCCTCCTCCTCCTCCTCCTCCTCCTCCTCCTCCTCCTCCTCCTCCTCCTCCTCCTCCTCCTCCTCCTCCTCCTCCTCCTCCTCCTCCTCCTCCTCCTCCTCCTCCTCCTCCTCCTCCTCCTCCTCCTCCTCCTCCTCCTCCTCCTCCTCCTCCTCCTCCTCCTCCTCCTCCTCCTCCTCCTCCTCCTCCTCCTCCTCCTCCTCCTCCTCCTCCTCCTCCTCCTCCTCCTCCTCCTCCTCCTCCTCCTCCTCCTCCTCCTCCTCCTCCTCCTCCTCCTCCTCCTCCTCCTCCTCCTCCTCCTCCTCCTCCTCCTCCTCCTCCTCCTCCTCCTCCTCCTCCTCCTCCTCCTCCTCCTCCTCCTCCTCCTCCTCCTCCTCCTCCTCCTCCTCCTCCTCCTCCTCCTCCTCCTCCTCCTCCTCCTCCTCCTCCTCCTCCTCCTCCTCCTCCTCCTCCTCCTCCTCCTCCTCCTCCTCCTCCTCCTCCTCCTCCTCCTCCTCCTCCTCCTCCTCCTCCTCCTCCTCCTCCTCCTCCTCCTCCTCCTCCTCCTCCTCCTCCTCCTCCTCCTCCTCCTCCTCCTCCTCCTCCTCCTCCTCCTCCTCCTCCTCCTCCTCCTCCTCCTCCTCCTCCTCCTCCTCCTCCTCCTCCTCCTCCTCCTCCTCCTCCTCCTCCTCCTCCTCCTCCTCCTCCTCCTCCTCCTCCTCCTCCTCCTCCTCCTCCTCCTCCTCCTCCTCCTCCTCCTCCTCCTCCTCCTCCTCCTCCTCCTCCTCCTCCTCCTCCTCCTCCTCCTCCTCCTCCTCCTCCTCCTCCTCCTCCTCCTCCTCCTCCTCCTCCTCCTCCTCCTCCTCCTCCTCCTCCTCCTCCTCCTCCTCCTCCTCCTCCTCCTCCTCCTCCTCCTCCTCCTCCTCCTCCTCCTCCTCCTCCTCCTCCTCCTCCTCCTCCTCCTCCTCCTCCTCCTCCTCCTCCTCCTCCTCCTCCTCCTCCTCCTCCTCCTCCTCCTCCTCCTCCTCCTCCTCCTCCTCCTCCTCCTCCTCCTCCTCCTCCTCCTCCTCCTCCTCCTCCTCCTCCTCCTCCTCCTCCTCCTCCTCCTCCTCCTCCTCCTCCTCCTCCTCCTCCTCCTCCTCCTCCTCCTCCTCCTCCTCCTCCTCCTCCTCCTCCTCCTCCTCCTCCTCCTCCTCCTCCTCCTCCTCCTCCTCCTCCTCCTCCTCCTCCTCCTCCTCCTCCTCCTCCTCCTCCTCCTCCTCCTCCTCCTCCTCCTCCTCCTCCTCCTCCTCCTCCTCCTCCTCCTCCTCCTCCTCCTCCTCCTCCTCCTCCTCCTCCTCCTCCTCCTCCTCCTCCTCCTCCTCCTCCTCCTCCTCCTCCTCCTCCTCCTCCTCCTCCTCCTCCTCCTCCTCCTCCTCCTCCTCCTCCTCCTCCTCCTCCTCCTCCTCCTCCTCCTCCTCCTCCTCCTCCTCCTCCTCCTCCTCCTCCTCCTCCTCCTCCTCCTCCTCCTCCTCCTCCTCCTCCTCCTCCTCCTCCTCCTCCTCCTCCTCCTCCTCCTCCTCCTCCTCCTCCTCCTCCTCCTCCTCCTCCTCCTCCTCCTCCTCCTCCTCCTCCTCCTCCTCCTCCTCCTCCTCCTCCTCCTCCTCCTCCTCCTCCTCCTCCTCCTCCTAATGCCCCTAACCATGTCCATGTACATTATTCAAACACTCCTGTTCCCAAATTCGATGGAAACAGTGAGGCCTTTGGTACATGGAAGGCCATAATGCTTTTGCATTTTGGTGAGATAGAGAGATACATGTTGAGAATCCTTAAGGATGGACCACATGTACCCATGTCTCATGGGGTTAGTCCTCTTCTTGACCCTACAGGATCTAGAAGAGGTACTAGAGAAAAGCCTGAAGATCATTGGTCTGATGAGGATCGTAGGCTTGTTGATCTGGACACCAGACTCAAGAATATGATCCTTGGGGCTGTTCCTGAAGACCTTATTCCAACCCTTGTATTGTTCCCCAATGCCAAGGCAATGTGGGATGAATTGGTTCTTCAGTTGAACAATCAAACTGGTCCCCCTGTCCCTAATTTTAATAGGCATGATGATAGCTACAAGGCAAAATACAAGAAGCTTAAGGCCTAGATTGCCCTCCTTTCAATGGAAAAAAAGAAAAATCAGTGCATGATGGCACAGACTGAAGGAAAATGGGAATACTCTGATGACTCATCTGATGATGATGAAGAGATTAGGGACATGTGTTTCATGGCTTTGGAAGACCAACAACATGTGGTGAAAGATGATGTCATTTCTGGAAGATGGGTGGACATCATTTTAAAGAAGGTTTGTGATTATGACAATCAAATTGACCCTGAACTAAAACTGGACCTTGCTGAATCACTCAACAGTGATTTGATTTTTGTTGAAACTGTTGGAACTGACAGTGAAAGATATTTGGAAACAGTTCTAACTGAATAAAACAATCTAAAATCACAATTGAATGAATTTCAAAGTGTCCAGCTGGCTCTCAAGGAGTCAGTTTTGAAAAATGAGGCATTGGATTTTGAAAACCAAAAGTTAAAATCTGATCTGGAAAAAGAACAAAAGATCATCAAATCCTGGATAAGGGCATCTGGATTAAACTATGATGCTTTTTCAAAAACCATGGATGCACAACAATCTGCCTACAAATCTGGAGATGTGCACATGGCCAGTATCATTCCAGATATCCATACCCTGCCTCCAGCTCTTAGGCCAGATACCCCATATGACCAGCCTAAGACTATCAAAACTGAACCCATTGAGACCAACCCATCTGAGGTTAAACCTGGAGCTGATCAGGCTAAAGCTCCAGTAAAAAAGGCAACTGGTGATAAGCCTTTACCTCAAAAGTCTAAGGAGCCCAAGACTCAAAAGACTAAGATCCCTGCTGCAGCTGCCTATTGAAAATGATGTTTTGTCTAAACTGGAAAGTCAACTCCAACTTTTGTCAAGGCAGGTTCAGAGTTGCACTGCCAGAATCAAAAATCTTGAAGGAGCTTCATCTTCTTCAGTTGAAAAACAAAATGTCAAAACCCCCTTAAAACAAAAACAAAATGTTCCATCTGGAACTAAATCTGAAAAGAAAATGGGGAAGAAACCCATCAACCAAACTGTTTTTACTCCTGAAACTGGAGCTGATAAAAAGGCTCCAGATTCAGCCTCCAGTTCAACACCACCAGAATCAACTGAGACTTCCAGGGAGAAGTCCAGTGAACCCATCAAGAAAAGATGGGTTCACAAAAATAACTAATGATTTTTGTGGGTGTGCAGGGCGATCGTAAAAAGAACACTGGTATCTGGACAGCGCAGCTGGCCGGACTATGACCGGATGTAAGCCCCTGCTGGAAGAGTTCACTGTCCAAGATGGACCGGCAGTGACGTTTGGTAATGATGAGAATGGAAAGACTGAAGGATATGGTGTAATCAATAATGGACAAGTCTAGTTCACCAGAGTTGCATTTGTGAATAGTTTAAAATATAACCTGATCAGTGTCAGTCAACTTTGTGATGATGGATATAAGGTATTGTTCGATATTGCTCAAGGCACCATATTTAACAAGGATTAGAAAGTGGTGATGATTGCACCAAGAAAGGGAAATGTGTACATCATGGATATGGAACCAGCTCCAAAAGAGAAGTGCTTCTATACCAAGGCTGATGAGGACACCAACTGGCTGTGGCATAAAAGGTTATCCCATCTTAATTTTAAGAACATCAACAAGTTGTCTCGCAAACAACTGGTAGATGGGATACCTCAGATTTCTTTCAATAAAGAAAAGCCATGTCCAGGGTGTGAGATGGGCAAGCAGAAAAGGGCCAGTTTCAAAACAAGGCAAAACTTTAGCATCACTGAACCTCTTCACATGCTTCATATGGATCTTTTTGGTCCAGTAAATGTTCAAACTAGAGCAGGAAAGAAGTACACTCTAGTTGTGGTTAATGAATTTACCAGATACTGTTGGGTGGTATTCCTCAGATCAAAAAGTGATGCAGCTGCTGAAATCATCTCTCTCATCAAGAGAATTGAGCTCAAGTACACTCGAAAAGTGTGTCAGTTATGAAGTGATAATGGTACTGAATTTCAGAACAAGACACTTGAAACATTTTGTACTGACACTGGCATCTCTCAAAACTTCTCATCAGCCCACTCTCCAGAGCAGAATGGAGTTGTGGAAAGAAAGAATCGTACACTGATAAAAGCCACTCACCAGTTGTGGTAGCTCCAGTTGTGGTAGCTCCAGTTGCAGTAGCTCCAGTTTCATCGACAGGCTCTTTTCCAGGCCTGCGCCTAGGATCGGAAGTACCGGATAAGAAAAGGAAACACACATACATCAGATTTATGCAGACATAAACAACAAAACTAAGGAAACGCAGACATACCGTGATCAGCATTAGAAGCCAAAGCAGTAGTATCAGCAACTTCATCTCTTACTGGAGAAGAATCAAGGATAATGACAGAAGGACCTGCAGCCGTAGGGTTCGTTGCACCGAATGGACCACTCATTACCCTCTGCCTCTTCGGAGGAGGCCCAGAAACAGAAACACCAGCAAAATGGGGACCCTCCCCATCATCGTCAGAAGGGGGCAGAGGCCTCCTACCAACAACCATGCCCTGAGGATTCATGGTCACAGCCTCTCTAAGCGTTAACTCTACAAACACAACGTAAAACGTCAGATGAAAGTACAAAAGAAATCGGCACAAAAGGTAACATGAAGAATGGTACCTTCACAACACCATATCAAGACCGGCTCATCAGGAGAACCTTCCCATGACATCGTAATCCCACAAAGATACAAGATCACGGAGGGATAGGTAACCAATTCAAATGGAGACCTACGCACCTGATGGACCAATGGATTATCAAGAGTAACCCAATCATGCACATTATCCTCAAAAGACTTCCCCGACACCAACCTACTCGTATCCAACAAACCCCTAAACAGCGGATGAATATATTCCTCACTGACAAACAAAAACCCCGGCCTCCAGTTAAACATATCAGATTCACCAATATCAAAAAACAACCTACCAGGCCTCTCCTCAACCATAACCCATCCATCACGAACACCAGTTTAAAGAAGTAACGAAAAACACTTATCCTGGGCTCTATCTCATATGCACGACAAACAACGATTAACGACATTATCATGGTAATCGCTAAGGGGTGCACCACAGATAAATACAGATTGTGGTAATCGAGTAACCCTAATAACCAAGGGGACAAAGGAAACCTAAGATTGCCACCGGAAAAAGGAGCGGTATACATACCTATAAATCCAGTAGGCGCATCAAGAATTGATTCCGACCGTCCCAGAACCCTAGTTTCAGGATCACTAGGGCGGCAGAAGCACTGGCGAAAGCATGTGTCATCGTCCTCAGTCATCTCTGGATACATGGTATTAATAACACGGAAATGATTGCGATCCATAGTATGGAGAAGATTGAACGGGGGAGGAGTGGATGTATTTGATAATAAGAGCAAGGAAGGGAGAGCGAAAGCAAAAAGAAGAAGAAAAGAAAATCTTCGGAGCCGTCACAGATTAAATAGGAGACAAAATGGATGGTTTGAAAAACCGGCGCATAACCTACCCAAACCGTCGATTGGTTTTCTTCTCGGGATAAGCGCGCTCGAATTAACTCTTGATGGGATATATACGCGGCATGGTAAAATGGCAATTTTACCCTTAAAAAGAGTTCCGGAGAAGATACGGAGCATCCAAAACCAAAGCTCTTTCGAGCTCCGGTTACACAGGTACGCTCTTATTTATTTTTATTAGATTATTTTTGAAGTCTAATGCGATACTCTACAGATAGACTCTCCCATCAGAATGGGGGGCTTGATGATATACCATATACGGAGCTTTACCTCCGTATAAAGGAACGGATACGAAGGACCCTTCGTAAACAGCGAAGGTACTAATACATTGTACCAAGCAGACGTATCCGTAGCCGAAGCTACGATGTATACCTCCGTAATTCCGGAGCTCCCAAAGATGATCACAAACAATAAACGGATACACGTGAATTCTTTCCATGATTATCCGATCTCCCGAAAAGGGAATGAAATCAAACACTCCTATAAACTAGGACACGGTCTAAGAGTCCTAGATATATCTTCCATACTAGAAGATATCACGAAAAGAGGAAGGGATTTACCCTAAATTCCTACCTTCCTCTCCAAGGCTTTACCCTCTATATAAATAGAGAAGGTGCCATACGGCACAAGGACACACTCAACACATTGAAACCCTAAACCTCACAAATCGACTAAAGCTAACAAAATATAGGCGTAATGCGGCCTTCGGCCCTCTGGCCGGAAGGGAATCGCCAACAAAACACCCAAAACCCCTCTCACACATTCGGTTGAGCCATAGTGCGATTATTTGATCAAACAGATTGTTTCACTTCTTTTCGATAGATCGAGCAATATGTCGAGTTATATGAGCGTCGCTTGATCCGTGCCTCATGACTCGATGTGATATCGGAAACATATAGGGAGGATTAGACATTGTACCAAAGCATTAAAAGAGTTTAATGTACAACATCTAGAAGTTGATGTTGGTTCCTGTCACGGAATTATATTCATACATATTTGGGGGCATTGTCGTGTTGCTAGACGAACGTTCGGTGTCAGTATACTTGACGTATGTTGGGATGATCCTCATATTGGACATATCCTCAAGTGGGAGTGTTGAAATTATGAGAATATTCCAATATATTTATACGGCCTCATATGTATGAACCTTTAGGGTCACACGCGAAGAATGGGGAGGGCTTAGTTGAACTTCATATATATAACAAAATAACCATTAGAAATAATAATAACTAGAAGTTTCCAAAAATAGATTTGGAAATGATGAGAGGGTCAAACCGGGTCAAATCGGGTCGGGCACCATCGCACCATGGACCGACCCATTCGACCATGGGGGTCGTAAGGTCGACCCGTGGGAGGACCAAAAGGGGGCGGCCACAAGGAGAAAAGGAAGGAAGGAAAAAACTATTTATGGTATGTTTTTTCCATACCACATTGAAAGATTAGAAAAACCCCAAGGGTTTTCCACCCTTATAAATAGAGGGCTTTTCTAAGGTTTTCAATATGCCTCTCTTCTTTCTCTTGAAGCTTGGTCGAAATCCTCTCCCTTTGGAGGAGGATTTCGAATATAGCTTTTCTAGTTATAATTTTATATTATGGTGGGTTTTTGTTATAACTGTTATAGCTAGCACTTGACTAAGTGCTACACTTGGGCTCTAGTACGTGACGGAGTTCTCGTCTCCGGGTTTCTACAAAGAGGTTAGGTTTCTTTCTTTGTTTATTTATTTATTAATTAGTTGGTTATATTGCATGCATGATAGATCGTAATTAGGGAATTAATTAGTTAATTGTTTTATTAACTTATTCCGCATATATAATTAGTTTAGGTTAATTAATTATTGCATAAGTGAATTAAACTAGATTAATTTACTTGCTTAATTAATTAATCGTAACTAATTAAGGATGTTCATGTTTTATTAAAAGGTTTTTAATTAAACGTTTTTTAATCAAATTAGGTTTTTGAATTATCAAATTAGGTTTTGGAATTCGACCTCCCCTTTCCAAGGGGAAGTCGAATTCGACTACCACTAATTATTAGGGATTCGAATTCTACAACTCTTTTCAAGGTAAGTTGAGTTCGACTAGGATTAATTAAATTAATTTTTTAATTATTTACACTTTAAACCCTAAGTTTTGAATAAACTAATTTGAAGTCCTTTCAAATTATGAACATCCATTTTAGATACAAAGAGTTGTATAGTTAATAAAATCCCAACATAAGCTAAGTTTCACATCATCATCAGTGACGTCTCCTCCATATTTAAACATCTTGTACAAACTTGTGAACCTACTTACATGCTTATGGGGGTCGGATTTGGCTCGGCCGTCATATTGGTTGTCTTGGATTAACTTAAGGTGGTGTCCTTTGACTGAGAACGAATCTCCTAGGTTTGGGGGTAAAATGGGCGATCCCGGTGTAGGTGGGACAGTCCTCGTTCTCTCCATCATCGGTTGGTCAAAGGCGTCCATTTCGGATCTAGGTGAGTTTGGTTCAGACATACTGTCGGATGAGGTGTCGGATGATCCTAAAGGTGGGTCTTCGTCAAAAAGGGTTGCTAGGTTAAATACGGGTGGTGGAATCGGTGTGTTGTTTCTCCTTTTCCTTCTAGGTTTACTAGGTTTTGAAGATGCACTATCTACTATCGTTCCCGACCTCAATCGCATCAACTATCTAAATAATCCTGCAAAACTCAAGAAAAAGATCAAACGCACCAATATAAAAATGAAATGAAAAACTAGACTACACTACTAAACTAAAATGAAAAAGAAAATATTTTTGGATTTTTTAAAAATTTAAAGAAAATAAAAATACTACCTAAATTAGACCTAATTACTAAACCTAAAATGACTTCACCTAAAAACTGAAAAATAACTACTTTGTGTCGAAACACAAAGCAGGATCGAACTACACTACTAAACTAAGAATGTGTCGCGTCCCCGGCAGTGGCGCCAAAACACTTGATGGTGGTTTTTGTTTAGTGTTTAAATTTATAAAAATGTTGTACAAGTAATTATCTCAAACTAAACACACACACTTACGGGCAGGGGACCCGATCAATGTAGTATAGTAAGTGATAAGTACAGGATCGTTCGCAGGGACGCTTGCACTACCTAATCTAATAATATGTGTAATTCTAGCGGTTGGGGGTTGTCACGATTTCCTATTAAACTAATAAAAACTGAAAAGTAAATAGAAGCCGCAACCGCTTATTCAGCGAGAGGCTTAGTCTGAAAAAGATTTGAAAAAGCAAATAACAGTAATAAAATTAAAATACTTGTTTGGCATCTCAGATCTCATGATACGACCGGATATTATTCTACCTACTTGCTAGACTGTTGGAAACTTAATCACGGCTCAGATTCTCGTTAGATTCACTTTGGCTAAGTAACTAGTGTTGTTCCTAGACTCACACTACTCTTTAAACAAATTCTCGTTAGATTCATTGTTTATGCTTTAATCACCTAAGTTTGTGTTACTAATTCATCTTTTAGTATACCCGGCTCTTAAGCCATGACCAGATAATAATTCCCTCCGGTGACCACAGTGCACGTTTCCATATCACTGGATCGTGTCTGACATTGTTAAGCATCATGTTCAATTTGTCCTAATTACTATGGTTCTGGATCCCTCAGTTATAAGTGAATCACCTTTTACATCTAGTTATATACCGACTAGTGTTTTCCATCTTAGCATATTAGTCCTAGTGTATGATCATAGACAACCATTAGAATTAAACTAATATATTTAGATATAGAACTGATAATAATATGAAGAACTAGTAAAACATGGATCTACGATAAACAGTAAAACACACTCCAACATATCTAACAAATAAAGTAAAATAAATAAACGTCTACATGATCACATCGATCCAAACAAGTATTCAGCCTATTAGCCTACCATTATTAAAGGAATAACAAAGTCTGAAAAGATGAAAGACATTGTTTACCAACTGAAAGTAAATAAAAGAGATAGATCTAGGTAGAAGATGAAGATCGGAAGGTGTTAGAAGCTCCAAAACCTCCTTGGAATCTGCAAAGTCGACCTAGGGTTTGTAGGTGGCGGCTAGGGCTGCTGAATCGGCTCTTGACCTTGAGGTGTGTTGACTTGTGGGGAAACCCCGGTCGGGGTTGCGTCTCCTGGCCTCGAGGCTTCGGTCGCCTGGGGCTACGATCGGTGCGGAGGTGTTTGGGGACGAAGGCCTTCGCTGTTTAGCCCGAAGCCAAAACCGGCTCCGACTCTTGACCTTATGTCTCGAGGGTATCGCCGAAATCCTCTTGGGGGCTTTCTTCATCATAATCATCCTCTGTCTCATCATCAAAGTTCAATACCCTACTGGTGCTCCCTAATGCCCCCATCCTCCGTAGGTCCCTCATGGTCTCCTGGATGTGGCTATAATTTCGGAGAATATAATCTGGGTCGAATAGCCGTGGAGCCCTTGAGGGGGATCCCCGCGAGAATCCCCCTGCTCCCCTTGGATCTGGGTCGATCGCCCAGAGTTTGCATCGGTTTGACGGTCTGCCTGCTGATCACCGCTGATGGGCGCTTCAGTGGCTGGTCCCGATCTGGGAGGGGTATTCCCCCAGGTTCATTCCCGGTAGCCTGTTGGGAATCTTGTCTGAATCCAGGTGGTACATCTGCCATTTCTTCCTAATTTGGTTCAATGCGAGTTATCACAAATAAGTAAGGGGTGGTTTTGGGATCCAAGCGTGAGGTCTCACGGATGGAGCAAAATGATTGTGCACCGAACCGGGGTTAGGTCGAAGATGGGATGATAGGTGTTTTTGGGTCGTTCGCTGGCGATCCCCCGAAGGTAGGGTTCGTGCCTCTTTACGCCAATCGAACGAGTGTGTGATCTATGTGTGATCGAGTATGTTATGATGCCTTGAAAAGTCTTTTGGATCTCCTTTTATAGGGAGAAATATTCTTGGGGAAGAAGCTAGGCCTCTTTAGGGTTTTCTAAGTCATAGGCCAGGAGGATTCTTTCCCTAATTACCGGCTTCAAGTGATAAGATCAAATCCCTAGATTATAGGGAAACAATTGTTATCCTTTTTATCTTCTGCGGGAGCCTTCGTTACGGGGAAGCTTCGTGTCGTAGCGTGCTACTGTAACTTCGTGTGACAGGTCTTGCGTACCGCTGGGAGGGTATATCATCAAACGGGTTAACATAAAGATTAAATCGACGTGTAATGTCATAGAGGCACTTCGATCCATCATAGCTGTAGCCATAACCCATCCCAAAAAAAATAGGTGATGGTAATATAATATGTTAATTATTATGTCGGCGGACGGTGCATGATGTACCGTATTAACAGCGACCACTTATGTTATTTTCGGGTATATCATGAGTATGGTGTATTTTTTTTTTTTTTTTTTTTTTTTTTTTTTTTTTTTTTTTTTTTTTTTTTTTTTTTTTTTTTTTTTTTTTTTTTTTTTTTTTTTTTTTTTTTTTTTTTTTTTTTTTTTTTTTTTTTTTTTTTTTTTTTTTTTTTTTTTTTTTTTTTTTTTTTTTTTTTTTTTTTTTTTTTTTTTTTTTTTTTTTTTTTTTTTTTTTTTTTTTTTTTTTTTTTTTTTTTTTTTTTTTTTTTTTTTTTTTTTTTTTTTTTTTTTTTTTTTTTTTTTTTTTTTTTTTTTTTTTTTTTTTTTTTTTTTTTTTTTTTTTTTTTTTTTTTTTTTTTTTTTTTTTTTTTTTTTTTTTTTTTTTTTTTTTTTTTTTTTTTTTTTTTTTTTTTTTTTTTTTTTTTTTTTTTTTTTTTTTTTTTTTTTTTTTTTTTTTTTTTTTTTTTTTTTTTTTTTTTTTTTTTTTTTTTTTTTTTTTTTTTTTTTTTTTTTTTTTTTTTTTTTTTTTTTTTTTTTTTTTTTTTTTTTTTTTTTTTTTTTTTTTTTTTTTTTTTTTTTTTTTTTTTTTTTTTTTTTTTTTTTTTTTTTTTTTTTTTTTTTTTTTTTTTTTTTTTTTTTTTTTTTTTTTTTTTTTTTTTTTTTTTTTTTTTTTTTTTTTTTTTTTTTTTTTTTTTTTTTTTTTTTTTTTTTTTTTTTTTTTTTTTTTTTTTTTTTTTTTTTTTTTTTTTTTTTTTTTTTTTTTTTTTTTTTTTTTTTTTTTTTTTTTTTTTTTTTTTTTTTTTTTTTTTTTTTTTTTTTTTTTTTTTTTTTTTTTTTTTTTTTTTTTTTTTTTTTTTTTTTTTTTTTTTTTTTTTTTTTTTTTTTTTTTTTTTTTTTTTTTTTTTTTTTTTTTTTTTTTTTTTTTTTTTTTTTTTTTTTTTTTTTTTTTTTTTTTTTTTTTTTTTTTTTTTTTTTTTTTTTTTTTTTTTTTTTTTTTTTTTTTTTTTTTTTTTTTTTTTTTTTTTTTTTTTTTTTTTTTTTTTTTTTTTTTTTTTTTTTTTTTTTTTTTTTTTTTTTTTTTTTTTTTTTTTTTTTTTTTTTATTATTTATTAGCAGCCGCATACATTAATATACTATATAAATTTATGATCTTCAACATAGAATAATATCATGTGATCATAGCCGACATATTATTTAGAGTATGTAAATCTTCTAGAACATGATGAATTTAACATGTATGATGTGTATCTAACTTTTGACCGTTGTATCACAAAAGAAAGAAAACATCCATTCGTTGGCGTTTCTCCTTTGCGGTGATCTATCATATTTTTAGTTTGGCACGGCGAATCATGCATTCGATCTTGGTGTGGTTTAATAGTGGGTTTTGTGATATGAATCAGTATGGTCCCATGGATGACGTCAAATGATCGTGCACCAAACCGCATGTAGAATGTAGACTCTAGCTAGGGGGTTTCGTCTGTGAATAGATGGTTGAGATTTGAGGATTTGTTGACGATTCCCCGAAGGTAGGGCAATGCCTCTTTACGCCGAGATATGTGAGTTGGGATTTATTAGTGTTTTGTATGTGTGATAGGGCTTTCGGCCGATTTGTGATCATGCCTTTGAGGGAGAATTCCCTCTCCTTATATAGGAGAGGGTAACTTGGGGGGAAAGCTAGGGATTTAGCCTCCTTTAGGGTTTCGGATATCATTGTCATGTTTATCCGATTTGCTTGCCATCTTTATCCCTTTATAATTGGGATATGATTTACTATATTTTAGGAAGGGATTTGTAGCTATCTTTAACTATTTATATATTACTAGAAGGGTGCCCGCGCGATGCAGCGGCTGTAACGGCGACGGTTGGTGACGGGGGCGGTGGTGACGGGGGGTAGGTAGCAGCGGCGTTGGTGGTAGCGGTAGCGGGTGTGATTATTAATGTAAACATATATACATAAACATATATCTAATGATTAGTGAAACTCAATATAACTCTAAAACATCAATGATTTAAAAAAGAAGTAAGCTTTAACTGGACAATAGGTAAATAAAATATAGCCAAGCACGATGATTTCACATCTCAAGAACAGCAAACTTGTTCACAAGTCTCACATAAGTTATACTCTCAATTTTATACCTCATAAGAGAACTAAGGTTTCATGACTGAACCTTAATAAAGCCTATCATTTTAAAAGACCTATACCGTTTGGAACACGACATGCGTATGGTGTAGTTCTTGTCAACATACCCTCGTTCATTGCCATTGTCATCTGCATGTGGATAGACAGTAGTTATTAAGTTGTACTTCGCAATAAAAGCTTAGCAAATATCGAACCAAACAACATTATAGTTTGATAAAATTGGCTGACTTGAAAAAAATGATGAAATATGTAGCACAAAATTGATAGGTCTCTTGCTGCTTTTTACCTTCTAAAATAGCTGCTTCCGCTTGAACACTACATTCACCATGTGAATTTTCACAAATTTGAGGTATATTAATTTCATTTGTTGAAATATAATCACTTGAACTTCAAAAGTAAATGAGGTCTAAGTTTTAATCTGTAACCTACGCTCCACCCAAACCATTCTCACCCAATCTAAGAATAATCATTTTGACCAAACCCGTTTTAAATAATACTGTATACAATGTACGAACAAAGTAAGATGGGACATACCTCGGTAACAATGTTAGAACTGAGTTCATCCCATGGAAATATAAGAGGGTCAGCTACAAACAACCTTCATCATCTTTCCAGTGACGCTGATTGTCTCATTATCAACAATCTATACATTAGCTTTGAAGGTACCCAACATAGTCATTCTAACATCCGCTTTGATTGTACTCGGCATAGTGTCATATGGAGATGCAATTGGACTCTTAGCTAGAGATGCAAGCTCATTTAACGTTCTCATCTTTCTGTGTACTCTCCTCATTCTTGTTTACAGCCTCTTCATTCTTGATATTGGTTTGCATGCTTGGATCACCAATATGATTAAACATAAGTATGCCTTAGACACCTCTCATAAATTATACTTAGCAAGTTAACACTATTACATACGAATTATAAAATACCAAAAGGGAAAAGGTTTTTAAGGTATCCCAATTACCACATTATACTTTTAATGCATAAAACCTCCTCAAACTGTTTATCTACGAACTTAGTTATTACTAAAAAAATATCTATTTTGTAAATATATTTGAAATACTATTTATTCATAATAAGTTCTAGACAAAACATTACCAGTTACCCAACCACTGAGGCTCTGACTCGTTCATTTTTCATCTCTACATAAAAGTGAAAGACCAATGTGCTATAGAAATAAAGGATAATGCGGTATCAATATTGATTAATACCCGATAGTTTCAATATCCAGGGGTAAGTTGCATAATTGAGCCTTGTAACACCATTGTTCCCAACAATTTCATATAGGAAAATCATAATAAGAACAAATACAATCATATGAATGAAAACTTTTGTATCTTACCTTCTTAAGTGCGCAACAAATTCTTGACAAAATAGGCTTCATAATCTCGAGCTAGTCATTGAAGTTCTCAAGCTACAAATACAACAATCTGTCAAAGTAATAACTTTGCAGCAAAATCTTATTGTGGGACTTGCCTTAAAAGCACTTTACTTGAAAGCTTAGTTCCCATCACAAAACTTTTCATCTAAAACAGGGTACATCTCATGTCTTTAATGGCTAAAGTGTAATGATACATTACTTGGATACCTTATAGCAACATTCAAAGTTGTCTTCTCACTCACCTAAAAATTCACTAACAAAAAGCAAACTGTCAATTTCACATCACTCAGAAAATATATATTTTTCAGATCAAATAAACAAAAGAAATGTCTTTTTTTCTAGCTTATTCAATATCACAACGCGAGTACAACAAAACTGAACAGAAGTTTTAGATAGAAGATTTTTTTTATAAATCTCAGAGACAGGGCCCAATTCAACTTCATCACATTGGACATCTACTTCTTCATCAAAAGATAGGTCAAGAAAATAATGACTAAAACTAATGGGGTATATTTCGTAATTAAAAATATACATCTACTAAAAATATTTGAAGTGAGGAATCATAAAAATTCGACAGAAAAAAAAATAAAATTAATTGATTGATTGCGGGGGTTTTATGGCGAGATGGTGGTTGCCGGCGAGTTGGGTTCCGGCGATATGGTTGTCGACGGATATAACAGACGCCTGTGATGGTGGTGATGCTAAGTATTCTGGCGACGGTGGCTGATGATGAAGATCTGAGAAGTCGGAGAGAGGGAAGAGAGAGATACAATTATCCAAAGTGTGTATTTTTTTTCTTTTGTTTAGGGGAGGAGGATGTGGGACGGTGGGATTAGCATAAAATGTCAAGGACAATTTTGGTAATTTAAAGACAAAATTAGCTAAAAATAAAAACAGGCCTTTTGCTTTATTAGGGAATAGAAATTAATATCTTCAAGCTTCGTGACCATCATAGGGACCCTTATTTTGAGAACCCATTTTTTTGTAAGAACCTTGAGAACTCTTAAATTATGTATTGGATCACAAGTTTTTTTTGTTCATTCACATGTGAAACGTTATAAAAATATATGTTGCAGAAGAAATTTTTTTTCAAAACCTTATATATAGTCGTTTGTTTACATGTGAACGAAAACGTGAACATATTCATTCACAAGTTCATAAAAGGCTATTTTGAAGGTTTTTTAAAAAAGTTTCTTCTACAACATATTTTTTTATATCATTTCACATGTGAATGAACAAAAAAAAACATGTGATCTAATATATAATTTGAGAGTTCTCATGGTTCTTGCAAAAAAAAATGGTTCTCAAAATAAAAAAGTCTATATATATATATAATATATATATATATATATATATATATATATATATATATATATATATATAATACTAATTAATGTGACATTACTACTAACCCCTAGGCTATATAAACCGTAAAAAAAGAATTCTTTCGCGCCCATACATATAATTACATTATCTTAATATTTACGTTGGATATTTGCACAGAGCTGACCAACCAAGCTGACCCAGAACCCAAGCTGACCAACCAGCTGACCAACCAAGCTGACCAACCAAGCTGACCAACCAAGCTGACCAACCAAGCTGACCAACCAAGCTGACCAACCAAGCTGACCAACCAAGCTGACCAACCAAGCTGACCAACCAAGCTGACCAACCAAGCTGACCAACCAAGCTGACCAACCAAGCTGACCAACCAAGCTGACCAACCAAGCTGACCAACCAAGCTGACCAACCAAGCTGACCAACCAAGCTGACCAACCAAGCTGACCAACCAAGCTGACCAACCAAGCTGACCAACCAAGCTGACCAACCAAGCTGACCAACCAAGCTGACCAACCAAGCTGACCAACCAAGCTGACCAACCAAGCTGACCAACCAAGCTGACCAACCAAGCTGACCAACCAAGCTGACCAACCAAGCTGACCAACCAAGCTGACCAACCAAGCTGACCAACCAAGCTGACCAACCAAGCTGACCAACCAAGCTGACCAACCAAGCTGACCAACCAAGCTGACCAACCAAGCTGACAACCAAGCTGACCAACCAAGCTGACCAACCAAGCTGACCAACCAAGCTGACCAACCAAGCTGACCAACCAAGCTGACCAACCAAGCTGACCAACCAAGCTGACAACCAAGCTGACCAACCAAGCTGACCAACCCAAGCTGACCAACCAAGCTGACCAACCAAGCTGACCAACCAAGCTGACAACCAAGCTGACCAACCAAGCTGACCAACCAAGCTGACCAACCAAGCTGACCAACCAAGCTGACCAACCAAGCTGACCAACCAAGCTGACCAACCAAGCTGACCAACCAAGCTGACCAACCAAGCTGACCAACCAAGCTGACCAACCAAGCTGACCAACCAAGCTGACCAACCAAGCTGACCAACCAAGCTGACCAACCAAGCTGACCAACCAAGCTGACCAACCAAGCTGACCAACCAAGCTGACCAACCAAGCTGACCAACCAAGCTGACCAACCAAGCTGACCAACCAAGCTGACCAACCAAGCTGACCAACCAAGCTGACCAACCAAGCTGACCAACCAAGCTGACCAACCAAGCTGACCAACCAAGCTGACCAACCAAGCTGACCAACCAAGCTGACCAACCAAGCTGACCAACCAAGCTGACCAACCAAGCTGACCAACCAAGCTGACCAACCAAGCTGACCAACCAAGCTGACCAACCAAGCTGACCAACCAAGCTGACCAACCAAGCTGACCAACCAAGCTGACCAACCAAGCTGACCAACCAAGCTGACCAACCAAGCTGACCAACCAAGCTGACCAACCAAGCTGACCAACCAAGCTGACCAACCAAGCTGACCAACCAAGCTGACCAACCAAGCTGACCAACCAAGCTGACCAACCAAGCTGACAACCAAGCTGACCAACCAAGCTGACCAACCAAGCTGACCAACCAAGCTGACCAACCAAGCTGACCAACCAAGCTGACCAACCAAGCTGACCAACCAAGCTGACAACCAAGCTGACCAACCAAGCTGACCAACCAAGCTGACCAACCAAGCTGACCAACCAAGCTGACCAACCAAGCTGACAACCAAGCTGACCAACCAAGCTGACCCAGAACCAAGCTGACCAACCAGCTGACCAACCAAGCTGACCAACCAAGCTGACAACCAAGCTGACCAACCAAGCTGACCAACCAAGCTGACCAACCAAGCTGACCAACCAAGCTGACCAACCAAGCTGACCAACCAAGCTGACCAACCAAGCTGACCAACCAAGCTGACCAACCAAGCTGACCAACCAAGCTGACCAACCAAGCTGACCAACCAAGCTGACCAACCAAGCTGACCAACCAAGCTGACCAACCAGCTGACCAACCAAGCTGACCAACCAAGCTGACCAACCAAGCTGACCAACCAAGCTGACCAACCAAGCTGACCAACCAAGCTGACCAACCAAGCTGACCAACCAAGCTGACCAACCAAGCTGACCAACCAAGCTGACCAACCAAGCTGACCAACCAAGCTGACCAACCAAGCTGACCAACCAAGCTGACCAACCAAGCTGACCAACCAAGCTGACCAACCAAGCTGACCAACCAAGCTGACCAACCAAGCTGACCAACCAAGCTGACCAACCAAGCTGACCAACCAAGCTGACCAACCAAGCTGACCAACCAAGCTGACCAACCAAGCTGACCAACCAAGCTGACCAACCAAGCTGACCAACCAAGCTGACCAACCAAGCTGACCAACCAAGCTGACCAACCAAGCTGACCAACCAAGCTGACCAACCAAGCTGACCAACCAAGCTGACCAACCAAGCTGACCAACCAAGCTGACCAACCAAGCTGACCAACCAAGCTGACCAACCAAGCTGACCAACCAAGCTGACCAACCAAGCTGACCAACCAAGCTGACCAACCAAGCTGACCAACCAAGCTGACCAACCAAGCTGACCAACCAAGCTGACCAACCAAGCTGACCAACCAAGCTGACCAACCAAGCTGACCAACCAAGCTTATCAGAACCTAAGCTGACCCAGAACCCAGGCTGACCAACCAAGCTGACCAACCAAGCTGACCCAGAACCCAAGCTGACCAAGCTGACCCAACCAAGCTGACCAACCAAGCTGACCAACCAAGCTGACCCAGATTCCAGGCTGACCAAGCTTCAGAAAAGTTTGATTTATTTACCAAAATGCCACCGCGCATTTTTTTTCATTTTGACACATGTCGCGTTCTAATTGGCTCATAGGACCTTCTCTACTTAAGACACCTTCTTCCAGGATCTCTACCCTATATATATATATGTTGGTTCTCACTTGATCCCTTCACTATATATATATATATAGGGGTGAGATAAATTGAGTCCAGCTTAATTTGAGTTTAAAAAGGGTCCATGTAACTTACACATGTGTAAGTTGTGTAAGTTACAGGGACCCTTTTTGGACTCAAATTAAGTTGGACTCAATTTATCTTTTCCCTATATATATATATATATAGACTTTCCTTATTTTGAGAACCATTTTTTTTTCAAGAACCATGAGAACTCTCAAATTATGTATTGGATCACATGTTTTTTTTGTTCATTCACATGTGAAATGATATAAAAAATATGTTGTAGAAGAAACTTTTTTAAAAAACCTTCAAAATAGCCTTTTGTGAACTTGTGAATGAATATGTTCACGTTTTCGTTCACATGTGATCAAACGAGTATATATAAGGTTTTGAAAAAAACTTTCTTCTGCAACATATATTTTTATAACGTTTCACATGTGAATGAACAAAAAAAACATGTGATCAAATACATAATTTAAGAGTTCTCAAGGTTCTTACAAAAAAATGGGTTCTCAAAATAAGAGTCCCCTATATATAATATTATATATATATATATATATATATATATATATATATATATGTGTGTGTGTGTATCCACATAGTTGGTGTCGACTTATGTTAGTTTTAAAAATAAAAATAAAACATAAAAATTGCAAGAAAAGCAACGAATCGAAAGAAGGGAACCAAAAAATTGCAAGAAAACTAACGAAGCGAGAGAGAGAGAAGGGAAAGCAAAATCCTAATTAACCAGCGAAGAGTTTAGATTCGAGGTTTTGACATATGGATGCTGTGCATATATGGGAGTCTTTAGAGAGGAAGTTCCAACTTTGGGCTGGACGCTCTCATTGCTGTGGCAATGTAGTCGATGTTGTCACCCCCCGATGCCTTATCCTTGTGTTGCTGATAAGCCTCTCATCAAAGATGATTGTACGAGACTTGAAAGCAATTCAACTCCTGAATCCGAAAAATTAAAGATTCTCGAGGAGCAATCACGCGTTGCTGGTATTTATCCCATCCAAGATGTAATTAAAGAGAAGAACGTTGTGGTTGACAATAACATGGGTGAGAGAGTGAACAAAAAGAGGAAGGTTGTCTTTGATGAAGACCAACTCAATGAAAGGTTCAACGCCAATCATCCAATACCAGAATCATTGACTCGCAGGATTTTGGAGTTAAACCATAGTTCACGTATTGGTTGTTTTTCTATGGAAGATGTGCTAATGGACCAGCAGGATGGTGCTGATCTGGATAGCAGTCCAATGGCAGGGCTTTGTGAAAAAGATGTTCTGAGATGGTATAAAAACTTCAACAAGTTTGCGTATGTAGTGGACCATGCGGATCATTTTTTTTCAGCACGTGATAACCAGCTGCTGCCAGAAGAGTGGGCTGGCAAGATACACCAAGAGTTGAGGATCCTTGAGGAACAGTTACCTGAGACCAGCATATATGTGAGGGCTTATAAATCGAGGATGGATCTTCTAAGAGCTGTAATTATTGGACCAGACGGTACTCCTTATCATGGTGGTCTCTTCTTCTTTGATATGTGTTTCCCAAGCAACTATCCTGATAGCCCGCCTCTTTTGCATTATCGCTCTGGTGGTATGGGTATCAATCCAAATATGTTCAACAATGGTAAAGTTCGTTTGAATCTTCCTACTAAAAGTGGCTCGATGTGGGTGCCTGGCACCACGACTATTCTCCAACTCCTGGTCTCTATACAGAATCAGATTTTGAAGGCCGGTCCATTGTTCAACAAACCTGCATATGCAGCTATGAAAAGCTTTTCTGACAGAGCATATGCTTCGTTCCTATACAATGAGACTGCTTTTATTAAATCACTGAAAACAATGATGTATACCATAAACAAACCACCCAAGAACTTTGAGGAATTTGTGGTTGGTCATTTTCGCATTCATGCTCGTGATATTCTTCTAGATCTGGAAGAGCCTCTCTAGATCCAAATCTAGAAATCTAGAGAGGCTCCTCTAGATCCAAATCTAGATCTGAGATTTGAGGCTGAGAAAGAGATAGAGATTGAGAGGTTGAGATTAAGAGTTGGAGATCGAGAGTTCCCCCTATTCGGTTTGGCTTCGCCGGCCGTCGGGTATTTTTGCACACTGGGCCGGAGGTCCCTTCCACCTCGGTGGATCTGGAAGCAGCCTCTCTACCTTTGAGTAGAGGTAAGGTCTGTCTACATCATACCTTCCCCATAGCCCGGCTTATGCCGGGATTGGGTACCCTTGTTGTTGTTGTTGTTGTTGTATGCTCGTGATATTCTTCTTTTGGCATGGAACAAGAAGCCCTATACAAGCACTTTCTTGAAAGATTTGCGTGGATGCATCAAACCACTCCTAGCTGCATTCAATAAAACCAGGCCAAAGAGGAGAAAATAGTATTAAGGGAGAAAAAAGAAAAGTCAGCGTCTCACCTTCCAACATGAAATGAAAGACAAAGGCTACTACTTATAGTTATATGTGTAGTTATATTTTATCATGACAATTACAATATCTCTATCTCTATCTCTATCTCTATCTCTAAGCGATGATGTGGCATACCTATTTGCTCGCCGCATCATCTTTTTCATACGTGTCACTTTCATATCGTTTTAAACTAAGAGGATGACAAGTGTCCTTCCAAGTCATCATTGGGTTATTATGTTCAAAATAAATTGTCAAAAATTAAGTGCATAACGGCAGTTGGGTTTCGAACCCATGATTTGCTCAAACAAGCAATGCATAATTAGATACACTGCCAATGAACTAAATTGTTCAATCGTGTATTTTGTCCCATCCACAAATAGATAACCACAACTTTATAATTGTAGTATTATAACGTATGAATCTCTATATATTATATGTATGTATTT
This sequence comes from Erigeron breviscapus, assembly GCA_034093135.1. Lineage (NCBI taxonomy): Eukaryota > Viridiplantae > Streptophyta > Magnoliopsida > Asterales > Asteraceae > Erigeron > Erigeron breviscapus. Next base: position 117,454,397 of record CM067170.1, read on the forward strand.
AGTGTCAGCCTTCTACCATTATAATTATTATGCCTATGCATATTATTTTTGCTTGTCACCATGTATTAATATAATTAATAGCTACAAGTACCTAAACTTAACAAAGTTCACATTAATTAATTAATAATTAACTATACTATTTATACTTTTTTTAACAACGAGTTAGTAGTTAGCATTCGAAATATAACAATGACATTCAATTGGGTATTATACAGAGCTTGAATCACTCATGTCTGAGATGAAACTCAAAACTCTCGAACTCCCTTCGCCAATAATCAACCCCTACAAATGGAGAAGATGATCGAGATTTGAACTCACGTTGATAATCTACTAGAAGTTGACAAATCATCATCAGTCAACAACCAAAGCATCTGCTCTTATTAATTATAAATACCAAGTTAAAAAACTCGCGTTGATCGTCTATTAACAAATCATCATCCAGTCAACAACCACATAGCATTGCTTTTATTAAATAAATAACAAACTAAAAAGTAATAAGCAGGATTAGAACCCACAACTTCTAATTGCTTAATTAAGACTATCCGAAATTTAAAATGAAATAATAAAAAAATCCTAAGCTTTATGTGCTTAATTAAGACTATCCGGACACTTCCTTTTCGTGTAGAACGCCTGAGAATGACCCGGGAACACCGGGCACACCACCACGTCCAAAAAAAAAGTGACCTCCGTCCCAACATGCTGCGTCTCATCCCTATAGCCTCTTTTTGATACTACTTACTAATGGAGGTGTAGTGCTGTTTACAACCAGATCTCAAATTTTTGTTTACAGTGAAAAGATTAAACGAGGCCTAGCAGTTCTATTGAAAGTTTGATCTATATCATTTTGAGTCACCTTTTATTCTTCGAGGCATAATTACCCACTTCTCAATCTAAAACATGAATCTGTGCAGAATCCTATTTTCTGTGTTTATGTCGCCTTTGGATATTGCTTAGATTGTGTGTTTTCTTGGCTCAATTCAATCCAATACGCAAGGATGATAGATTTTAAAATGAGTCTTTAAATCATGAAACAGTTTATACAAACTTGGTTTTTGCTTGCTTGATTCGAATGATATTCCTCGTGAATATAATACAAGTACCAGATCATCTTAGTGATCAAAGCAAGAAGTTAGTTAACTACATATAACTCTACCTTTTGTTATCAGTGGCTGCAATCCAAACCCGCCTCTTTGATATACTTTGCTTACCTGAGATAGGAAGAAACCTTAACTGAAAAAATTGTCAACTCTCCATAGGTTGTTAAAATACTTGCATGGTAGGTGTCGTTTTACTCTGCATGTATTTTATCTACCTTATATGATCCTCTTCCTCTTGTAACCAATACTTTGGTTAATAAAATACTCAATCAATAAGAAGAGATTAATTAAACCAACCAAATAGAAGTACTAACATAGCCTAATTGTAACACCCCGAGCTAGGCTCGAAATGTACCGAAAAGCATGACACAAGATGGAATTACCGTAGAACGAGACTATATGAAAATAAGAGGATTCCAGGAACCCAAACAATTTAGTTACAATGTCACAAAAGCATAAGGAGCATTCAACCATCAAAAGTTTACAAAATAACAATTCAAAAGATGGCTCATGATCCTAAGCAAATCCCATCAACGGGTAATGAATCACGGATCCATGGTCAAGTCCAACAATCTAGCAATGCATCAAGCTCTTGGGTTCTCTTGGTTACCTGAAAAGTGTACTAAACAATGTCAACACTAGGTTGGTGAGTTCGTAGGAAAAGATGAACAAGAATACGTTCCAATGTCAACCAATACATGATTAACATTAACATGATCTAATAAATTGCACACTTGTACTCAATGTACTCAATTGCACGTAAATGTACTCATTGTACTCAATTGCACGTAAATGTACTCATTGTACTCATTTGCACGTAAATGCACTCATTGTACTCAATTGCACGTAAATGTACTCATTGTACTCATTGCACGTAAATGTACTCATTGTACTCATATGCACGTAAATGCACTCATTGTACTCATTGTACTCAATTGCACGTAAATGTACTCATTGTACTCAATTTCACGTAAATGTACTCATTGTACTCATCCATGACCATCAATGTCCACACATAACCAAACATCATATGTATATACTTCATACGATACTACTTTGAAAGGCCTTTGATGCTTATATATAGGGTCACCCGCAGCCTTCCCACCACATCTCCAACCTTTCAAAGGCATTACCGTCCTCCATATATACACAACTAACCTAAAACAACTCAAGTCACAATTTACAATGACCATACAACAAATCACAAAATTGCACATCAACAAAAACGTCACACAACATGTACGTCACAAAATAACATCAAGCACGAAGTACACTTTTCAGCCCGACTCTTAAAAGAGTAGGGGAGGCTACGAAAACTCACCTTGTCCGACAAAGAAGCTAGTATAAGATTACAAGCGAGTATTACGGTCCACACGTCCACAACCTATAATTATACATCAATATACCATAATGTCAACTCTAAAATCGTAAACAAGTTGGTTCTTTGGGTTTAAGTTGAGTCACGAACCCACAATTACGTTCTTAACATTACCGAGTGTGAAACATAACACTTTGACTCGACATTTTTAGAAATGGACAAAGATTTACTCCAAATGGATGTTATCATAGAAAACTAGACTCTCACACGATTCCAACGATAGGTCATACGTCTAAAACGGACTTACGGTTCAAAAGTTATTGACGTTTGAAAATGTTCGACAAAACTAGTCCCTAACGGGCGTCACATAAGTGACGGTCGTTAACTCCATCACAACCCTTTTTACTGTAACGGCCATGTAAAGGGCGTTACATATGTAACGGGCGTTACATATGTAACGGCCGTTACATGCCAAAAGCCTGATCTTCCTTCTGCAGAATTCAGCAACCCAAACACGAACCAAACCCAACCCAAACGTCATTTTTGATCTAGAAGACGACTTGTGAAGTGTAAATACTCATTTTCAACCTCTAGGAACATATACAAACATAACCCATTCCACAAATTCGACCAAAACGTCACAAACACTCCCAAATCATTCAAACCCTAATTAAACCCTAGTTTGACCCAAAACAAGATTTAAGCCGATTTAGGACTTGTAAATGTTCAAGATGACTAGAAATGCATAAACAAACATAATTAGGTACAAATAAGATGAATTAGACTTACCAAAACTTCCACTAGCAATCAAACCCGATTTTGACCTAAATGAAGCTTTTTCTTGCACTTGAAGACTTGGATTTTGGTATGATGCTAGAATGATAATAAGGATGATGGTTTTGTTATTAATCTAGTTGAAGCTAACATAAATGAACCAAGAATTTAGAGAGAGATTGAGAGTAAGAGTATTTAGTGAGATGGGAGAGAAAATGTAAATATTATGAATGAATGGATGAAGGAAATGAGGGAGGATAGGGTTTGTTTTACTTGGGTGGGTCATGGGTTTTGGGCATAACCCATGGATAGGATCCAACCATTTACTAGTTATCATAAATACCATCTAATGAAACTCGATTAGCACCAACTAATGATATCAACTTGCACTTAAGTCTCTAATTACACAATAAATTGACCCATATGAACCACATTGCACTCAAATGACCCTTAGATTGCACTTGAACACATATTAATTAAATCAAAACTTAGGAAACGTACCCATAGTCAACAAGGTCAAAATGCACGGTTGTTACATTATTCCCCCGTTAAGGGAATTTCGTCCCGAAATTCGATGGAACCCTAATCACTAAACAAATGCGGATATTTTGACTTCATGAAGTCTTCCCGCTCCCAAGTGAATTCGGCTCCACGTCTAGCATGCCATCGAACCTTGACTATCGTATAGCGCTTTTTCTTTAGTTTCTTTGATACCCGATCTACGATCTCTACCGGTTCTTCAACAAAGTTGAGCTTCTTGTCCACTTGTATCTCGTCCATGGGTACGTGATGTGTAGGATCCGCCAAGCACTTCCTTAAATTACAAATGTGGAACACGTTGTGCACTCCACTAAGTTCTTGAGGTAGCTTTAGCCGGTAAGCCACCTTGCCCACACGTTCTATGATTTCAAAAGGTCCTATGTATCTTGGCGCAAGCTTGCCTCTCTTGATGAAACGAACAACACCCTTCCACGGGGAGACCTTCAAAAGCACATGATCACCAACATCGAACTCCAAGGGTCTACGCCTCACATCGGCGTATTTCTTTTGTCTTTCACGGGCCACTTGTAATCTCTCCTTAATTTTTGAAATCACTTTTGTTGTTTCAATTATTACTTCCGGTCCAATAAGTTGGCTCTCGCCTATTTCCGCCCAAGCGAGTGGAGAACGACACTTTCTACCATAAAGCGCCTCAAACGGGGCCATTTGGATAGTCGCATGATAGCTATTGTTATATGAGAACTCCACTAGCGGTAGGTGATCTTCCCAACTTCCACCAAATTCAATAGCACAAGCCCTCAACATATCTTCAAGCGTTTGGATGGTTCTTTCGGTTTGCCCATCCGTTTGTGGATGGAATGCCGTACTCATGTCGATTTGAGTACCCATTGCACGTTGAAAAGCTTCCCAAAATTTTGACTTGAACCGGCTATCTCTATCGGAGATAATAGAAACCGGAACTCCATGTTTTGCCACCACTTCTTTAATGTACAAACGCGCTAGGGTGTCGAACTTATCGGTCTCACGAATGGCTAAAAAGTGAGCCGACTTTGTCAATCGATCCACAATCACCCATATAGTATCACGGCCATTTCTTGTCTTCGGTAACTTCGTGACGAAGTCCATTGCAATCCTTTCCCACTTCCATGCCGGTATCACCGGTTGTACCAACAAACCGGGTGGCTTCTATGATCGGCTTTCACTTGTAAGCAAGTAAGGCACTCGCTCACATATTTAGCCACATCACGTTTCATGCCCGGCCACCAATAGAAATCCTTTAACTCAAAGTACATCTTATCCGACCCCGGGTGGACCGAATAAGGCGACTTATGAGCTTCATTCATTAGGAAAGTTCTTAAATTGCCAAAGATTGGAATCCAAAGCTTCCCAACTAAATATAACCCGTTGTCTTCCTTCCGGTCAAAAAGTTGCTCCATACCATCTAGCCCTTCATTACCAAAATTTTCCGGTACGGTAGCTTGCACTTGAGCTTCTATGATACGGTCCCGAATACTTTGCCCCACCGTAAGGCTCATGGCTCTTGATCTTCTCAGCTTGACCCTTTCCTTTCTACTTAAAGCATCGGCTACGACGTTGGCTTTGCCCAGATGATAGCGAATGTCACAATCATAATCGCTAAAAAGTTCAATCCACCTTCTTTGCCTCATATTTAACTTACTTTGATTGAAAATGTGTTGGAGACTTTTATGATCGGTGTAGATTACACATTTTGTGCCATAAAGGTAATGTCTCCAACACTTCAAAGCGAAGACAACCGCTCCTAATTCCAAATCGTGAGTAGGGTAGTTTTTCTCATGCACCTTAAGTTGTCGGGAGGCATAAGCAATGACCTTGCCCCGTTGCATGAGTACACACCCCAATCCTTGTCCCGAAGCATCACAATAGACCACAAAATCATCAATCCCATCCGGAAGGCTCAAGATAGGAGCATCACATAACATGTCCTTGAGAGTTTGAAATGCAACTTCTTGTTTCTCGCCCCACTCAAACCTCCTCTCTTTTTGAGTCAAGAGAGTGAGTGGTTGTGCTATCTTGGAGAAACCTTCAATGAATCTTCGGTAATAACCCGCCAATCCGAGAAATTGACGAATCTCGGATGGTGTTTCGGGTCGCCTCCAATTCTTTACCGCTTCAATCTTGCTAGGATCCACATGAATCCCATCCTTGCTAATCACGTGACCAAGGAAATGAACTTCCTCCAACCAAAACTCGCATTTTGAAAATTTCGCATACAACTTCTCCTTTCTAAGCAACCATAGCATCTCACGCAAATGCTCGGCATGATCCTCCTTTGTCTTTGAGTAGACAAGTATGTCATCAATGAAGACAATGACCGACTTGTCCAAATAGGGTCGACACACCCGGTTCATCAAATCCATGAACACCGCCGGTGCATTAGTCAACCCAAACGGCATAACGGTGAACTCGTAGTGACCATACCTTGTACGAAACGCCGTCTTTGGTATGTCATCTTCATGAACTCTAAGTTGGTGATAGCCCGAACGGAGGTCGATTTTTGAGAAATACTTGGCACCTTGCAAACGATCAAAAAGCTCATCGATCCTAGGAAGTGGATACCGGTTCTTCACCGTGAGCTTGTTCAATTCTCGATAATCAATACACATCCTAAAAGACCCATCTTTCTTCTTCACAAACAATATTGGAGCTCCCCAAGGCGATTGACTAGGACGAATGAACCCTTTTTCTTGAAGTTCCTTAAGTTGAGATTCTAGTTCTTGCATTTCCGTCAAGGCAAGTCTATATGGAGCTTTGGCCACGGGGGCGGCCCCGGGGATCAAATTGATGCGAAAATCAAGTTCACGAGACGGGGGTAGACCCGGTAGGTCATCCGGAAAAACATCGGGAAAATCACGAACAATAGGAACGGCTTTCAATTCTACCTTAGTGACGGTAGCACTAAAAGCCTTGAAACTAGGGGAATCGGAAGTTTCACCTTGGACTCTAAGAATATCACCGTTTGAAAACGGTACTTTGATCACTCTTTCACCACAATCTATGACCGCATTTACCGCCGTCATCCAATCCATACCCACAATGATGTCGAAGCTTCCAATATCGAAAGGCATGAGATTAATATAAAATTCGACGTCGTTTAAAGTCAAGATACAATCACGAAGCACCTGACTAAGTCTAGTTAAAGTACCATTGACCATCTCAATATCAAGCACATAGTTCAAGGCACAAGGATGAACATCTATCAAAGGAACAAAACCATGGGACACGAAGCTATAATCGGCTCCGGAATCAAATAACACCGTGGCATAATGACCGTTAAGAAGAAATGTACCTGCCACCACATTAGGGTCATTGCGGGCTTCATTTGCATTCACCGCAAAGGCTCTTCCCCTTGGTTGCACTTGATGGCCTTGTTGGCCACGGTTTTGGTTAGGACCGGTGATTTGAAGTTGATTTGGGTGAACCGCCACTTGCACATTTTGTCCTACCCATTGAGGACAAGTATTACAGTAATGTTCGGTGCTTCCACATTCATAACACCCACCCCGTTGACCCCTTTGGTTATTAGCTTGAGGAGGATGTGCTCGGAGAGGAACTGCATGAGTAGGAGCCACTCTCGGGGCCCTACAATCTCTAACAAGATGCCCAACTTGATTACAATTGAAACAAGTCCCACAAGGAGTGGTGGAAACATGATGTCGGGAGCACTTATTACAAAATGGGTAAGGACCCACATAAGTCTTCTTGGCCGGTTCGATAGCCGCAAACACCTTTCCTTTGTTAGGACGCTTAGGATCAAACCTACCCATCTTCTTCGCCCCGCTTGACTCGGGTGCATCCTTCCTCTTTGATGACGATGCTTGGCTTAATTCACCACTTCTAAGTAAGTCCTCGGTAACACTACCGACTCGGTTTATGGCTTCCGTCATGGTGGTAGGCCTAATGTTGTTCACCAAGTGTCGGACCTTTGGAGTCAAGCCCATAACAAACTTTTGAATAGCTTTAGCTTCGGGAGACACCAAGTGTGGAATAAGTGTTGACAACTCTTGGAACCGCCGAATGTACCCCTTATAGTCCGCCCCATTCATTTGGAGTTGAACGAACTCCAAGGTTAGAGTTTGAAGTTCGTAGGGTGGACAAAATATTTCTTTCACCAAAATCTTGAATTGATCCCACGGTATAGCATTGCCCGCCCCTATTTCCTTATTCCACCATTTCAATGCATCACCCCTAAACATGCCGGATGAGTAGATAACTTGGTCATCATAAGTACAATGACTCCTAGCAATCACCGCTTCAATTTCTTCAAGCCACCTAATACAAGCCGTAGGACCCCCACTCCCATCATACTCCGGGGCCCCACAACCCTTGAAATCCTTAAAAGGACACCCTTGCCGGTACACTCCATGTTGATTGTACCTTGGGACATAGTCATCGTGCATCACCGGTGCCTCTTCTTCCTCTACCCCTACCGGTTGAACATTTTCATTGTTCCCATTCACTTGAGCTTGAACATTTGGCACCGTATTATCGGGTGCTTGGAGAGTTGCCGTGACTTGGGCAACTATGTTAGGCATAATGTTCGTGACCACTTGAGCGATCACGGTTGCCAAGTCGGGTGTTTGTGCTTCACCCCTACCTTGACCTCTCCCTTGGCCTCTCCCTTGACCTCTACCACCACCTCTACCTCTACCACCACCACGACCTCTTCCACCACCACGACCTTCTCCTTGAACTTCCGGTTGTTGTTCCGGAGTTTGCTCTCTATAAGTAGTCCCGACTCTTCTTGGCCTCACCATTACTATAAAACAAGGAAACGTCGACTCGAAAAGTTAGCCTCAAAATGCTCGCATGTTAGTCACACAAGTGGTTAGTGTTCTCATGTCAACATGTCACACATAATTCATATCGTTACGCTAAGGCAAAAGTGCAACTATTCTAGGGGAATTGTTATGTATCATGCCATCATACCATATTTCACCATAATTGTTCATCAATAAACCACATGTCCATTTCAATACATCAAACAATCACACAACTAAACAAGTGGTCCAAAGTATAATCCGAATCCGATATGCTTCCTAGTTATTGACCGGGTATGTATACAGGGTGTACCAGCGGCTAACCCTCCACCCAATCAACTCCCAAAAAGCATACCGGTTCCTTATTATACCCTAAACCAACCGCGTGCAATCCGTGATGTCATTAACTTGTTATAATACCGGGTAACCATAAAAGAGTTGATCACGTTCTTTTAGGGTTGCCACAATATTATATCATGTTGATGCCATAACTTCATCTTGCCCTACATCATCAAACAATATCAATTCAATCCAACAATATGCACATGACCATCCCACAACAACACATTAATCATGCCGACCTATTGCACTCATGTTATCACATATAATGAACCTTCCTACGAACCCAAATGTACACTTATAATGCTCATATAGTTCACGTTGCATACAAGATTCCTAATCATGCATGCTATATGAAGAGTTTTACTTAAGCCGTAGTCTAGGTCAATCCGCCTAATTCTCTACGACCATGCGTGGGCCACCATTCTGTAACACCCCGAGCTAGGCTCGAAATGTACCGAAAAGCATGACACAAGATGGAATTATCGTAGAACGAGACTATATGAAAATAAGAGGATTCCGGGAACCCAACAATTAGGTTACAATGTCACAAAAGCATAAGGAGCATTCAACCATCAAAAGTTTACACAATAACAATTCAAAAGATGGCTCATGATCCTAAGCAAGTCCCATCAACGGGTAATGAATCACGGATCCATGGTCAAGTCCAACATCTAGCAAGCACATCAAGCTCTTGGGTTCTCTTGGTTACCTGAAAAGTGTACTAAACAATGTCAACACTAGGTTGGTGAGTTCGTAGGAAAAGATGAACAAGAATACGTTCCAATGTCAACTAATACATGATTAACATTAACATGATCTAATAAATTGCACACTTGTACTCAATGTACTCAATTGCACGTAAATGTGCTCATTGTACTCAAATGCACGTAAATGTACTCATTGTACTCATTTGCACGTAAATGCACTCATTGTACTCAATTGCACGTAAATGTTCTCATTGTACTCAATTGCACGTAAATGTACTCATTGTACTCAATTGCACGTAAATGTACTCATTGTACTCAATTGCACGTAAATGTACTCATTGTACTCAATTTCACGTAAATGTACTCATTGTACTCATCCATGACCATCAATGTCCACACCTAACCAAACATCATATGTATATACTTCATACGATACTACTTTTGAAAGGCCTTTGATGCTTATATATAGGGTCACCCGCAGCCTTCCCACCACATCTCCAACCTTTCAAAGGCATTACCGTCCTCCATATATACACAACTAACCTAAAACAACTCAAATCACAATTTACAATGACCATACAACAAATCACAAAATTTCACATCAACAAAAACGTCACACAACATGTACGTCACAAAATAACATCAAGCACGAAGTTTACACTTTTCAGCCCGAATCTCAAGCGAGTAGGGAGGTACGAAACTCACCTTGTCCGACAAAGAAGCTAGTATAAGATTACAAGCGAGTATTACGGTCCACACGTCCACAACCTATAATTATACATCAATATACCATAATGTCAACTCTACAATCATAAACAAGTTGGTTCTTTGGGTTTAAGTTGAGTCACGAACCCACAATTACGTTCTTAACATTACCGAGTGTGAAACATAACACTTTGACTCGACATTTTTAGAAATGGACAAGAGATTTACTCCAAATGGATGTTATCATAGAAAAATAGACTCTCACACGATTCCAACGATAGGTCATACGTCTAAAACGGACTTACGGTTCAAAAGTTATTGACGTTTGAAAATGTTCGACAAAACTAGTCCCTAACGGGCGTCACATAAGTGACGGCCGTTAACTCCATCACAACCCTTTTTACTGTAACGGCCATGTAAAGGGCGTTACATATGTAACGGGCGTTACATATGTAACGGCCGTTACATGCCAAAAGCCTGATCTTCCTTCTGCAGAATTCAGCAACCCAAACACGAACCAAACCCAACCCAAATGTCATTTTTGATCTAGAAGACGATTTGTGAAGTGTAAATACTCATTTTCAACCTCTAGGAACATATACAAACATAACCCATTCCACAAATTCGACCAAAACGTCACAAACACTCCCAAATCATTCAAACCCTAATTAAACCCTAGTTTGACCCAAAACAAGATTTAAGCCGATTTAGGACTTGTAAATGTTCAAGATGACTAGAAATGCATAAACAAACATAATTAGGTACAAATATGATGAATTAGACTTACCAAAACTTCCACAAGCAATCAAACCCGATCTTGACCTAAATGAAGCTTTTCCTTGCACTTGAATACTTGGATTTTTGATATGATGCTAGAATGATACTAAGGATGAGGGTTTTGTTATTAATCTAGTTGAACTAACATAAATGAACCAAGAATTTAGAGAGAGATTGAGAGTAAGAGTATTTAGTGAGATGGGAGAGAAAATGTAAATATTATGAATGAATGGATGAAGGAAATGAGGGAGGATAGGGTTTGTTTTACTTGGGTGGGTCATGGGTTTTGGGCATAACCCATGGATAGGATCCAACCATTTACTAGTTATCATAAATACCATCTAATGAAACTCGATTAGCACCAACTAATGATATCAACTTGCACTTAAGTCTCTAATTACACAATAAATTGACCCATATGAACCACATTGCACTCAAATGACCCTTAGATTGCACTTGAACACATATTAATTAAATCAAAACTTAGGAAACGTACCCATAGTCAACAAGGTCAAAATGCACGGTTGTTACACTAATATACAAAATTCATCTTACACAATGCATATATTTCATTCAAATTTTAAATACCAACAATTTATCTTATGATCGTGTGATCTTCCCTACACACCTGAGTATCTTATGATATCAAACTAATACCAAACTGATTAAAATGCATATGAGTGTAGGTGGTGTGCAAACTAATTTCTGTGATGTTCTAAGTTTTGCTAAGTACCAAAGATCACCTCCTCACATCATTATCGTACAAACTAATGATCAAATCTTGGTTTCAACGTACACTAACTCAACGCCAGAAAAATGTATCAACACTAAATGTTTTACCTAAAATCAAATGTAAGGTCTCAACCATGTTTCCTTGATGTCAAATGCTAACTTACATCAAATTACTAGCATCTTCATTTCTCCTTTTGACAATTTAAAGACGTACATAAGGTGTATCCAAAAACTAATATCATAACATTATCACTATTATCCAAACGGAGTTTTACAAAGATAGCGAGTAGATGGGAAAAACAGGAAGTGTAAAATTAGTTCATCAATACACAACAAACTAGAAGATAACTTCAGCTATTGGGGAGGCTCGATGGAGCTTCAACAACTTGCTAGCAAGCTTATGCTTACGATTGCTCTTTATGGATGAGTCGAGTATAATTTTGATGCTCTTTAGCATGGGGGAGCAAGCCAGTATACACTTAATCAAAGATACTTCATTTTCCAAACCTTTTATCACATTCCTAAGCTGCAGCTGCCCCATTTTGTTGCAGTCCACCTCTGGAGGAAATATGGCAGGTATCGGGACAGCATTCTTGTATGTAGCCTACATGATAAAATAGTAGTATTCATGTACACATGTATGAGATTTTTAAGAAGAGCAGTATCATGGATGACTATTAACTTACTGAGATATAAAGGGTTTGCAAATTTGTGCAGCCAAAAATCATCCTAAAAGCACAAGATAACATGGAGACACTACTAAAATCCATTATGCATAATGTAAGATTCTTGAGGAAGGGAAAGTTGATGGAGACCGGATTTTGAGCAACATCTTCCGGCAAGAACTGCAAAAGGTACATAGAAAAAAAAGCCACTTTAACTGGTGAAAGTAGTCAATAATCTTCCTAGTCGCAATATTGTGTAAAATGAAGTTCAAAGACCCAATTTAGCCTTACCTTGCATTTTTCAAATCTAAATAAAGCTCTTGAAGTTTTGGAAGAAGAGACATGATATAAGACAGTGGAAAATCTGACCATGGTCATATGAATGTCAAGCAAACACATTGACATACTTAACTTCTTGAGATTTTCGAGTTTTGCAATCTCAACCAATTTCACTTCCTCTACAAGACTTCTATCCCAAATTTTCAGAGTCTCAAGTAATGGAGACTGAGCAATTAATTCCCCATAGGTGTGGTCTCGAATGCATACATTAAACAAGTCTAAGGTCAATAGCTTTGGAAAACCACGAAAATAAGAAGGAAAAACACAGTTAGCAAGCCTCAAATGTTTCAAGTCTAGACAGGAGAAAAGATGGGTAGGTAACTTAAGTCGTGTTGGACGGGCATTTAATAAAGTGAGATCCTTAAATCCTCGTATTCTAGATAGGAACATGACCCAATGATGAATATCGGCATCATCTAATATGACGTCATTGGGTATAGAGAGGAAAAACTTTGTAACTTGTTTAAGATGAAGGAGAAGTCTACTTATATCCGTTTTATCAAAGTGTCGAGGTAAACTACCAATGATGTGAGCATCAAGTATGAGTTGGGTAAGAAGGGTCCAATTAAACCTCCAACTTGTAGACAAAATACTAGTCCCCGCCGCGTCTTTTAACGGCAAACGATCCATAAAATTAGCGATCACATTATCTGGCATGCTGCTAATAAAATCATCTCCTCCTCTTGTGGTGAAACTTTGGATGCTTTGTAACGATGATGAACCACTTCCATTATTCTAAAAAAAAGAAAAACAATCAATTAAAAAAGATTCAGATTTACACAATAAGTCAATCATATACGATTGAAATTCAATCTTTTAGATGGTTCAATTTTAACATATGTATCAATCTGTTAGATGGTTCAATAATAATAATAATAACAATAATAATTGGCTTTTCAAAAAAAATAGATAATTAAAAATACTAATATATTAATAGTAGAGACATGTCATACTAAGATAAAGCCAGTCAAATGTAATTACAGTAGCAGTTAGATATATGCATTCCCATTGAATTTTCTTTGAGACACATTGTCAAACAGATGGCGGGCATAAATAATATATGGTGTGGTGTAAAACAAACGGTCATGATATATATGTAATTGATTAAACAAAATAGCCACAAAAAATCTATATAATCAAAATTTTACATAATACAGTTATACAGTGGAAAATTTTACCTCTGAAATTTCTGTGGAGGATGAACCACTAACTGACTGAATGACAAGATAGCTATAGTGGAAAAAACTAGCGGGAATAAAAAAGTGCACCAATATGCTACATTATTTTTAATTTTCGAGGAGTGCACCAGGTCAAAAAGTGTAACAACACCAGGGAGAGTATTAGCGGCGACGTCACCGCTAATACTGCGGGCTCCCATGTCTGTAACGGTAAATCTGACAGAGAAATTAGCAGGCCCCCTGTCAGTGTCAGAGTATTAGCGGCGACGTCGCCGCTAATGTCTTGGTCGGGTTGACCTTTTCCTGGTGGTGTTATCCTATGCCTTAATTTTAACAAGAAATGTTCATTGGGTATTTTCAAGAAATACTTGTTTCAACTTTCAAGTAGTAGAGAAAGTGGAGTTGACAAGACTAGTTGAAAGCAAAAAACTATTTTTATTTCGTATCATGCATTAATGGGAGGTATAGCCTTGCAGCTGACAAGCAAGAGACAGATTAGATCATTAGAGGCATTAAATTACCCAACTACCCATTAGTACGTGCCTCTCAGAAAGTTGTACTATACAACTATTTAATGTATATATTATTATGTATGGTAAAATTGTGTTATGTAAGGATCATTTCTCTTAACTTAATAACGATGTAAAAAGTACATATTGGTTAAATTAATAACAATTATTATTTTTATGTTAAGCATGCCAAATTTAAAAGCTAGAAAAAAAACGTATCAATACAAATAACAAAACATAAATGACTAAGAATACCAATAACAACACTCTTAGAGGCAAGGGTGCAGTGCTACAACTTGGCAAATTGGCTAGTTTTTGGCTAGTTTTCGGCCAATCAAATGTCGTCACGTGTTTTTGCCAAAAACTAGCCAAAAAGAACCAAAAGGTAGCCAAATCACATGGTATAGTGCAAAAAAAGTAGTCAAAACTTGCCAAAATGTCAATGCCGGAAAAATTAAAGGTTGCCGTAAAAATTAAAAAAGTGGTTGTTTTTAATTAAAAAAAATGATACTTGGGCTCAGAATTTGGGGTCGGAATTC
>CM067170.1:117470378-117528034 GCA_034093135.1 Erigeron breviscapus
ATTACCCCGTCTAGGGCGGGTGTGATAACTGCAGTGTCACTCTCCACAGCTGAAGCTGAATACATTTCTGCAGCAAGTTGTTGTGCTCAGATTCTGTGGATGAAGAACCAACTAACTGATTATGGTGTTAACTATACAAGAACTCCAATCTTTTGTGATAACACCAGTGCAATTGCCATCTCTCACAATCCTGTAATGCACTCCAAAACCAAGCACATCGATCTCAGGTATCATTTCATTAGAGATCACATTATTAAAGGTGATATAGAACTTCATTTTATTCCCACTGATAAACAACTCGCTGATATTTTCACAAAACCCTTGGATGTCAAAACGTTTAAACATCTCATCAGTGAGTTAGGTATGCTAAATCCTGTATAGCATCACCTCAGGGGGAAATGTCAAATATTTTTGTACTTAAAAGAATTTTTCTCTAAGGGGGAACTTTGCTTTCTGAAAAATATTTTGACTGAAATGTCTCAGATTTTCTGAAATGATTTCAGAATAATTATATAAACTGAGATGGTTCAGATTCCTTGAAACTAACCATGCTTAGATTTTGTTGTGTCATTTCTGAAATGAATCAGTCCTTTATAATGACTTTTGGATACTTGGTTGTTGTGTGAACACGTGATGGTTACTGTATAACATTTGAAAAATAATACTTTCTGCTAACGTGTCACACAAGTTGCGCCGTAAATGAAAAGTAATGATCACTTTTACATTAAAAGTGTTGAAAAGTTTTTGAAAAAGTGGGGTCATAACCGTCTAGGGCGGGTGTGACAGATTGGTATCAAAGCCCAAGTTATAGTGAACTAGGTAGCAAATTGATGGACCTAGACTATAACCCCATATAGAACAACACCCACATACATGCATAATTTTATGAATAATCCCTACTTGATTATATATGTTTAGAATATATAATTTAATGTATATTATATATATATATATAGCAACAGAGTAATGTCGGGATTCGTAGTGGAATACTTATCCGATCGTGAGGAAGAGATTACGTCTCGATCACCTCCACCTGTACTTGAACCCTCCGACTCTCCTCGTCATGTAGTAAATCAGCCAATGGAGGAGACCGATCACGTTAGAGAAGAAGCTGATAACGCACTTGTCCCTGGACCAAACACTACTGTCACCACTAATGCTTTTACTAGCACTACGCCTACTTTTACTTTTTCAAATCCATCTGGGGAAGGTACTTCAAGCTCACCTCGATCTTTAATACGAAGGATCCGAACGCCTAGATATTCGATGTTTAACCACCCTCAATCACGACGTGCTCGACTTACTCATCCTGAGCCACCCGCTCAGCGGCTGCGGAGATCTATTAATGCTATACCAAGATTTCTGGCGGAATGGAGATTTGAAGAAGGACTCCTTAACTCTGACCAGTTCAGAAGAGCTGAAGGTCCAACCAATATTCCTGCACTAACTATGGAACCTTTGCATGACACTGTCCCTACATTGGTCCTACGCATAGTCCGAGCAGAAAAGTGTATTACGGAGTTGAAGGAAAGAACAAACATACTGCGGAGGAAGGTGGAAAATCAAGATAATATGATAGTCGCACTGGAAGGTGAGATGGAGGAAGCTCACTTCAGGATACATGGTCTTGAAGACACCGTGTTGGAACTACAGGAGAAGATAACAAGATTTGAAGCTATGTTTGAGGCTATATCGAGAGCCACTACTATAACCCCATCTACTCTGTCACAGTAGATATTGTCTAGTTACTTACTATTTACGGCGTATATGTCGGGAAATGTAATTTTAGATAAAATAATGGATTCTTGAGATGTTTATATCTCAAAGTTTGTTATCCAATAAATCTACTATCTTTATCTTGATTTACACTTCTTTTAGTCATAACTATTAAATTGTGGTTATGGTATGATGTGGTAGTATCTCATCAATTTCTTTATTTATATTCAAGGATCCGGCCGTCAAAAGAAGTACCAGAAATGAACGCAACAGATATTGCTAGAATTGTAGCAGAAAGTATAGCAGTAGCTTTTGCAAGCCGCAAACAATAATCATGACAATAATGGTACACCTAGAGGTTGTACTTACAGAGAATTTCAACAATGTAAACCCATTATATACAATGGTACCGAAGGAGCAATTGCACTCATCCGATGGTTCGAGAAACTGGAGTCCATATTTCGTGTTAGTAACTGCGCTGAAGATAGCCGAGTAAAATATGCTACTTGCACACTACAAGATCAAGCTCTTACCTGGTGGAATGAGTACGCCACTACAGTAGGAATTGATGCAGCTTATTCAATGTCATGGGAAGATTTGAAGGAACGTATGAAAGCCAAGTATTGCCCGAGGAGCGAAATTCAGAAAATGGAGGTAGAATTTCATAATTTGAAGACGAAGGGATACGAAGTATCTGAATACACCAACCGCTTTCATGAGTTGGCACTTCTTTGCCCAACCATGGTTACACCCGATTATAAGAAGATTGAGCAGTACATTTCTGGACTTCCACCAAAGATTCAGAATTTGATCACTGCTACCGAAACCACTGACATCGAACATGCGGTTCGGTTGGCAAACAGTTTGGCTGACAAAGCAAAACTTCGTGCAAATACAGAAGGAAAGTCTGGTGATCAAAAAGGGTTCAATAAGAAAAGGAGATGGGAAGATAACTTTGGGAAGAATCAAGGGGATCACAGACAAAGAGACCTGCTCAGACCTCAGGACCATCATCAAATAATGGTTATATAGGAACCAGGCCATATTGCAATAGGTGTACTTTACATCACACCGGTCCTTGCACAGTACAATGCAATAATTGCAAGAAAATTGGTCATCTGGCCAAGAACTGTAGAATCCCTAATCCAACTGTCAACAATGGAACAAAAATAAGAGTTTTATGAGTGTGGTGAAGAAGGACATTTCAGGAATAAATGTCCAAAGCTGAGAAACAACAACAACAACGGAAACAACAACAACAATAACAACCACAACAACAACAATCGAAACAACAACAACCACAACAACAACAATCGAAACAACAACAACAACCACAACAATAACAATCGAAACAACAACAACAACAACAACCACAACAACAACAACAATGCTCGAGGAAGGGCATTCATGATCAATACGGGAGAAGCCCGCCAAGACCCAAACATCGTCACGGGTATGTTTCATCTGAATAATCATTGTGTCTCTGCTTTATTTAATCCTGGTGCCGATAGAAGTTTTGTGTCAAATAAAATTATTCACCTGCTTTCAATTATACCTACCCCATTAGATGCTAAGTATTCTTTAGAATTAGCAAATGGTAAAATGATCGAAGTCGAAAGCATAATCCAAGGTTGTACCTTAGAATTAGCAAAAGAATTATTTTTTATAGATCTAATACCATTCGAAATAGGAAGCTTTGATATTATCATTGGTATGGACTGGTTGTCTAAAAACCAAGCAGAAATAGCCTGTCACGAAAAAGTTGTTCGAATTCCAATTGCAAACGGTGAGAAGTTGATTATCCAAGGCGATAAGAATGGAGTACGATGTAACATTATATCTTGCATGAAGACTCAGAAGTATCTCAGAAAGGGATACCAGGCAATCCTAGCCCATATATCGGAGAAAAAGGCTCCGGAGAAACGGCTTGAAGACATACCCATCGTACAAAATTTTCCAGAAGTCTTTCCTGAAGACTTGCCTGGTCTTCCACCAATCCGGCAGGTGGAATTCAAAATAGACTTAGTACCTGGTGCTGCACCAGTGGCACGAGCACCATATCGATTAGCTCCTTCCGAAATGAAAGAACTTGCAAGTCAATTGCAAGAACTTTTAGAGAAAGGATTCATTCGACCAAGTTCCTCACCTTGGGGAGCTCCAGTCTTGTTCGTCAAGAAGAAAGACGGATCTTTTCGCATGTGTATAGACTATAGGGAGTTGAATAAGTTGACGGTTAAAAACCGGTACCCACTTCCTAGGATCGATGACCTGTTTGATCAATTACAAGGGTCGAGTTGCTACTCAAAAATCGATCTTAGATCCAGTTACCATCAGCTTAGAGTTTCAGAAGAAGACATTCCCAAGACGGCGTTTAGAACCCGCTATGGCCATTACGAGTTTCAAGTGATGCCATTTGGTTTGACGAATGCACCCGCAGTTTTCATGGACCTCATGAACCGTGTGTGCAAACCATATTTAGATAAGTTTGTTATCGTATTCATAGATGACATTCTAATCTATTCTAAAACCAAAGAAGAGCACGAGGTACATCTGAAGAAAATTTTGGAACTACTCAAGAAGGAAGAATTGTACGCAAAGTTTTCAAAATGCGAATTCTGGATTCGTACAGTACAATTCTTGGGCTATGTCATTGATAATCAAGGAATTCATGTAGATCCTGCCAAGATTGTGGCTATTAAGAACTGGGAAGCACCGAAAACATCAACAGAAATACGACAATTTTTAGGTCTTGCTGGCTATTATAGAAGATTCATCGAGAATTTTTATAAGATAGCCCAACCTTTAACGTCGTTGACTCAAAAAGACAAGAAGTTTGCCTGGGAAGATAAACAAGAAAAAGCATTTCAACTGCTGAAGGAGAAGCTCTGTAGTGCTCCGATTTTGTCACTACCCGAAGGAACGGATAATTTTGTGGTATATTGCGACGCATCTCATCAAGGATTGGGATGTGTTTTGATGCAGAAAGATAAGGTGATAGCCTATGCCTCACGTCAACTTAAGGTGCACGAGAAGAACTACACGACTCATGATCTTGAACTAGGAGCTGTAATATTCACTCTAAAGATTTGGAGACACTATTTATATGGTACAAAATGTACTATATTCACCGACCATAAAAGTCTCCAACATATTTTTGACCAGAAAGATTTGAACATGAGGCAACGTAGATGGCTGGAATTGCTCAGTGATTACGATTGTGAAATTCGTTATCATCCGGTCAAAGCAAACATTGTAGCAGATGCTTTAAGTCGTAAAGAAAGAGTAAAGCCACTTCGAGTACGAGCTTTAAATATGACCATTCATACTCATCTTACTTCCCAAATTCGTGAAGCTCAACTTGAAGCATTAAAGAAAGACAATCTCAAAGAAGAAGCTCTGAGGGGGATGGAAGAGCAATTTGAAGTTAGACCCGATGGAACCCGGTATTTTTCTAACCGGATTTGGCTACCAAGCTATGGAGATTTAAGAACTTGGTGATGAACGAATCACACAAGTCAAGATATTCGATACATCCTGGATCAGATAAGATGTATCATGGACTAAAAGAATTATACTGGTGGCCTAACATGAAAGCTGACATAGCCACCTATGTTAGCAAATGTCTAACATGCTCAAAGGTGAAGGCAGAGCATCAAAAGCCATCTGGATTGCTACAACAACCAGAGATTCCCAGTGGAAGTGGGAATGTATAGCCATGGACTTTATCACAAAGTTACCAAAGACTGCTAATGGTTGTGATACGATATGGGTAATTGTAGACCGACTCACTAAGTCTGCACATTTCTTGCCCATAAAAGAGACTGATAAAACGAGCAAGCTGGCTAGATTGTACATAAAGGAAGTAGTATCACGACATGGAATACCTATTTCGATTATTTCTGATAGGGATAGTCATTTTACTTCCAGATTTTGGCAGACACTACAGAAAGCCTTAGGTACACGGTTAGATATGAGCACTGCATACCACCCGCAGACCGATGGTCAAAGTGAAAGGACCATTCAAACGCTTGAAGACATGTTGCGCGCTTGCATAGTTGATTTTGGGAATGGTTGGGAAAAACACTTGCCTTTGTGTGAGTTCTCATACAACAACAGTTACCACACTAGCATCAAGGCTGCACCGTTTGAGGCACTGTATGGGAGAAAATGTCGTTCACCCATCTGTTGGGTTGAATTAGGTGACAAATTCCAGTAAAGAAAAACAGTCCAATTACAGGTCCTGAACTCATTCATGAGACTACTGAGAAGATTGTACAGATACAAAACCGATTAAAGGCAGCACGAGATCGTCAAAAGAACTATGCTGATGTAAGAAGAAAGCCTTTGGAATTTCAAGTAGGAGACAAGGTTATGCTGAAAGTATCTCCTTGGAAAGGAGCCATCCGATTTGGAAAACGAGGTAAGCTAAATCCTAGGTTTATTGGACCTTTCGAAGTACTAGAAAGAATTGGTCCGGTAGCTTATAGACTTAGACTACCACAAGAACTTAGTCGTATACACGATGTGTTTCACGTCTCAAACTTGAAGAAGTGTTTGTCTGATGAAACACTAATTATTCCACTGGAAGAACTTCGAATGGATGACAAGCTGCACTTTGTTGAAGAACCAGTAGAGATCACGGATAGGGATGCCAAGCAGTTAAAACAGAGTCGAATTCCTATTGTCAAAGTCCGATGGAATTCAAAACGAGGTCCTGAGTTTACCTGGGAACGTGAGGATCAAATGAAACAAAAGTATCCTCACTTGTTCGAAAAAGCCCTACATTCCGACCATACGAGCTAAATTTCGGGACGAAATTTAAATAACTGGGGGAGAATGTGACAACCGCCAAAATTCCAGGTTGATTAATTTACTATTATGTGTGCTATTTAAATTTTTGTAGATCAAACAATATGAACAAACATGTTATGGCAAAATAAACTGAACAAATATTTTTTTGATAAATCGTGGACAATGATTGCCAAGAACTCAAATAGTTATTTGAAAGTTGCTTGGAAATACTTTTCCATATTTATACTATCAATAACCGAATTTATGAATAGTAACGTATTCGTGAATAGTAACCGTATACATGAATAGTACGTATTCGTGAATAGTAACGTATTCGTGAATAGTACGTATTCGTGAATAGTAACGTATTCGTGAATAGTAACGTATTCGTGAATAGTAACGTACCGTAAATAGTGACGGTGAATAGTAACGGTAAATAGTAAAGATAAAAGTAAATTATAAATTTAAATATGTGATTTATGAGCAAATTAAACATCGTGAACAAACATCATTATGAGATATTGAATCAAACAAATATTCATCAGTTTGATGAACATGTTGCAGACAAAACTTTAGTTGCACACTTAATCTATAATTAATTATTATAGATTGCTCAAATGAAACGTTATACATGTTAGATTGTATACACTGTCTATATTACCCTTTCTAAATAATAGATACTAGAAACGGATTTATAAACAATATATTAAATAAATATTTATACATTGCATTATTAATAAATTCTAAACTTCACGTGTTTTTGAATTATCTCTTTCCTTTATACTATAGTATCACGAGGTGAACATTTACTTTATAAAAACTCTTTTCTCTTTTTGTCCTAAATCATAGATGGGAATCTTCCGAAGCAATCATAGACAAATAACCAAACACAAAATTCCGTATAAAACAAAAGTTAATTAAAAATAATTGAACGGAGCCCACGTCAAAAATTAAAATCTCGAATTCTGAATTCGAATTCAAAAGGTGAATAGTATTGGGGCCCAAATAGTAAACGTCGCTTTCATACTTTATTCTTATAATATAAACGTTCAAAACCCGCTCACGGGGGTTAACTGAGCAAAAATTATTAAAATGAAAGTTATAGATTTTAATTCGTTGATTCTGTAGAAACTTGAATCATCTCAATTGGAGTCCGTATGAATATTTTAAAGCCAAAATTAGTTATTAACATCTTTATTACTATTTTTATAAGGGTGTATGTTGTTTAACCATGTAGGCTTATTTGTAACATGTAGTACAGTTTTTAGTCACAAATTTTCACAGTAATACAACCAACTATCACTTACATGAGATATTATGCCAAAATAATTGGGATATAGACTGTAAATATAACCACTTAAATATTATATACCCTAAATGTTAAAAATTCAAAATTATATTTTTCTTCATTGATTTCAAGTAGGACGTACGTTTACTTTGAATGTTGAATAATTTGTTTCGTTGAATCTAAGTCTACTACGCGGGTTAGTTTTTCTAAATTGGCAGATAACTTTATTAATATAATAATCAAACGAACGAATTCGTTCGTCTATAAATAGCATACGTTATTTAACTATAAAACTCGTACCATCATATATTCACTTCTAAATTTCTCTCTTATAATCACACAAGACTAAGTGATCTTTCTACTACAACACCAAGGTGAGTTTCTATAATCCCCTTTTCAACTCTTTTATTTATTTAGGGGCTGAGATACATGCATAAAAACTATTTGTTATACTTATATGTATAATTGCAAAATTTTATATAATATATGATATAACTCCGTTTTCTTTATTATACCTTTGAGGTAATATACAAACACTGCTTTATTTATTTTACCTTCGGGGTAAAATACAAACTCTTTACTGTTATGATGAACACAAGTACTCCAGAAATGTATATATGGTTGATTCTAAGTTGCTCTGTTCACTCAAAGTCCTCATGATCATGAACGATTAATTATGGTAACATTAACGTGGGTATATTGAATAGTACTATTGGGGTAGGCACCCCCATTCGTGTTGGTCATACCAACTGGATACGGATGCATTATATTTGGAAAGCTTAGGGTACCCTGAACAAGGTACCTACTCTGGAGGCAAATAAACACACACTTGTCTAGTTTCGGTTCATGAGCTTAGAACTTGATGTATACAGTATCTACTCTTATATTCTATTTGATCCATTGTGTGATCAAATAGTTACTTTAAATCTTGTGGTTCATACTCTATATTTTTATTAAAAATCTATGATACTCTTTACTTTATATTGTATCATAACTACTTGACATTGCGGTAAGGCAATGATCACACTGAACTCTGGTATTTTGAGAAACTATAATTTCTATATGAAAAACTTATGGAACTCACCAACTTTATGTTGACGTATTTTAGCATGTATTCTCAGGTAACTAGACGATACTCTGTGTATGGGACTACTTTCCGCTGCATACAACATACTGGACCATGGCCTACCCTCAGACTCTAGTAAAGACAAGTCAATTTGCTAAAGTCTCTGTCTACTGTTAATATTGTTTAATATTAAATAATTGTTTTCAAGAATAATATCTTTCATAAATTATAATATAAATTTGTGAACAATGCTTTTATATAAATGTATTTTAAAACGACAACGTTTTGTGTCGTTCAGTATATCTTGTGTTGTGAATCCATGTACGTTATACCCCGTCTAGGGCGGGTGTGACAACTGCAGTGTCACTCTCCACAGCTGAAGCTGAATACATTTCTGCAGCAAGTTGTTGTGCTCAGATTCTGTGGATGAAGAACCAACTAACTGATTATGGTGTTAACTATACAAGAACTCCAATCTTTTGTGATAACACCAGTGCAATTGCCATCTCTCACAATCCTGTAATGCACTCCAAAACCAAGCACATCGATCTCAGGTATCATTTCATTAGAGATCACATTATTAAAGGTGATATAGAACTTCATTTTATTCCCACTGATAAACAACTCGCTGATATTTTCACAAAACCCTTGGATGTCAAAACGTTTAAACATCTCATCAGTGAGTTAGATATGCTAAATCCTGTATAGCATCACCTCAGGGGGAAATGTCAAATATTTTTGTACTTAAAAGAATTTTTCTTTAAAGGGGAACTTTGCTTTCTGAAAAATATTTTGACTGAAATGTCTCAGATTTTCTGAAATAATTTCAGAATAATTATATAAACTGAGATGGTTCAGATTCCTTGAAACTAACCATGCTTAGATTTTGTTGTGTCATTTCTGAAATGAATCAGTCCTTTATAATGACTTTTGGATACTTGGTTGTTGTGTGAACACGTGATGGTTACTGTATAACATTTGAAAAATAATACTTTCTGCTAACGTGTCACACAAGTTGCGCCGTAAATGAAAAGTAATGATCACTTTTACATTAAAAGTGTTGAAAAGTTTTTGAAAAAGTGGGGTCATAACCGTCGTTGCATTAAATGCGGACGTATACCCAAAATTATTTTCGGATTTCAAAACCGATCAAAATTGTTTTTGAATAAAATATTATTTATCTTGGTTTTTGAAATTCAAAATTATTTTCAATATATTTATTTTGGAAAAACTCTTTGCATTCCATCATAAATATAAATACTTTTTACCAAATTCATTCCTTCATTTACTTCATTTTTCATTTACTCCCAATCATTCATTCTCTCTCATTCTCTCTTCTTCAAAACTCCAAAACCCTAAAATCATCATCATTTTCAGTTTTCCCTTGAAGAAATTATGGCTAAGCAATCCCAAGCCAAATCACTTATATCTTTTGAATACAATCCATCTAATGCAGTCAAGCCTAGTGCGGCGTGGCCACAGGGTTTCGAACCATCGGCCCTTTGTTTTAATATGAATAACTTTGTCGCCGTACTCAATGCTAAAAACAAAACTTTAATGGGAGAATAAACAAATTCTTTGAACAATCTCCTCTCCATTATGCTTTGACTGCAGATCCTCAAGTCATGTATCATAGATACTTGCTTGAATTCTGGTATACTGCTACTTTAAGCAAGGATGAAAAATCCATTGCTTTTACGTTAAAAGAAGGCACTAAGCAGTGTATCATTTCACTTGATGGGTTCAGGGAGGCCCTTCATTTGAACTACCTCCAATCTCCTTCAGCCTATGTAAAAAGGCTTAAAGGAATTAATTTCAAGGAGGTACTGTAAGCCATGGGTCACAATGACATGGTTGATACAGAAGGCAATCTGAAAACATCTGGGCACATATTAAGGGGGAGGTAATTGTAACATCCCAAAACTTAAACGTATATGTTGACTAACGTCGTTAGGTCAAATTATAAGTCCGTGATACGGTTGTGTGGAAATATGTGTTTATATGTTTATGTGCCCTATATGTGAGATTTAATTATCTTTAATGAGTGACAATAAAGTAGATTAAATGATGTGTAAAAGGCCTTTGTAGTGTGCGAAAGTGCTTTAGTGTGTTATATGTATCCCCAATAAGTGTTTTTAAGCGAAACAAAGTCGATATGAAGTCCAGGGACTAGTTTTGTCAATGGTGAAAAGTTAAAAACGGGTTAAGAAAGGGATTAACCTAATCCAGGACCATTTTCCAGCAATTAACCTAATTAACATCACTTACACAGCCTCTCCAATTCCTTAATCGATTTCTAAAGCAATTGTTCAAGTTTTGGTTAAATTGATTGTGTACTTTGGGTTACTTTCAATTGGCTATCAAAGCAATCAGGTAATCAATGGGTTGTTATATGTATTTTCAATTCTAAAAGATGTTTTAATATTGATTCAAAACTGATTTAAAAAGGTTTTGCAATTAATTAGAGTTTAAAAGATGTTTTGGTTAATTGATGTTCGTAATGGTGTTTAACGGGTGTATAAACGATCTTGATGATCGAAAGATGTTTAATTATGTCAAAAACGTGTTTTGGAAGAAGCCATAGTCGATCGATTTCTGGAAAAATGAAGAACATAAGTCGTTTTTGAATTCTGGACGAACTTAGGCTTAAGTTCGTTTGAGCCATCTTCGTTGAGACTAAATTTGTTTTCTGGAATCTATCTTCGTTTGACAAAACGAAGATCATCTTCGTTCGAAGCTAAAAACGAAGGCTAAGTTCGTTTGATGCTCAAATTCGTTTTCTGAAATCTATGTTCGTTTGATCAAACGAAGATGAACTTCGTTTGAGGTCTAAATTCGTTGTTGGAAACTTAAATTCGTAAGGTGTAATCTGGACTTTTACGTAGTCAGTCCTAAGGTCATACGAGAGTTGTTTTAAGGTCCCAAATGACTTATATTTCATATGTTAATGTACGATAGGTGTCGGGGATTACTAATAAGCACTGTTAGCTTTTGTTTGCGCGCACAGACTACTACGAGGTAAGATACACTACTTTTGTCACGCTGAGGGTGCAACGAAAATGGTTCGTAAACTATAACCTCCATAACAGTAATGTATAACTCATAGGTGGTTGGGTTGATATGGGAGGTACTCGGGGATTAACGATGACGATGTTTATGCCTAAAATGCTTCCCCGTACATGTGGTTACGATATGATATGTTATGATGAACGGTGGTTAATGATATGTTTACGATATGATATGTTATGATGAACGGTGGCTAATGATATGTTGTAATGTTGTTATGTGCATGTATATGTGGCTTGTTCATCTAGAACACTAGACCTTTTTAGGGTTGCCATGACACGTGCACGTTTTAAGGGCCCTAACGTGAAAAGATGATAGTATGGATTAGTTTAGGTTAAAGGTGGAAATCTAAACTAAATATGATAAATGCTCGAGCTAATTAGATGTTAAGTGTTATGCATAACCTGTGCCTTACGGTGGTAATAGGTACATCGTGCCTTACGGTGGTAATAGGTACGTATGAATCGTGCCTTACGGTGGTAATAGGTACGTATAGATGGTGCCTTACGGTGGTAATAGGTACGTATAGATGGTGCCTTACGGTGGTAATAGGTACATCGTGCCTTACGGTGGTAATAGGTACGTATAGATGGTGCCTTACGGTGGTAATAGGTACGTATAAATGGTGCCTTACGGTGGTAATAGGTACATCGTGCCTTACGGTGGTAATAGGTACATCGTGCCTTACGGTGGTAATAGGTACATCGTGCCTTACGGTGGTAATAGGTACGTATGAATCGTGCCTTACGGTGGTAATAGGTACGTATAGATGGTGCCTTACGGTGGTAATAGGTACATCGTGCCTTACGGTGGTAATAGGTACGTATAGATGGTGCCTTACGGTGGTAATAGGTACGTATAGATGGTGCCTTACGGTGGTAATAGGTACGTATAGATGGTGCCTTACGGTGGTAATAGGTACGTATAGATGGTGCCTTACGGTGGTAATAGGTACGTATAGATGGTGCCTTACGGTGGTAATAGGTACATCGTGCCTTACGGTGGTAATAGGTACATCGTGCCTTACGGTGGTAATAGGTACATCGTGCCTTACGGTGGTAATAGGTACGTATGAATCGTGCCTTACGGTGGTAATAGGTACTAGATGGTGCCTTACGGTGGTAATAGGTACGTATAGATGGTGCCTTACGGTGGTAATAGGTACGTATAGATGGTGCCTTACGGTGGTAATAGGTACATCGTGCCTTACGGTGGTAATAGGTACGTATGAATGGTGCCTTACGGTGGTAATAGGTACGTATAGATGGTGCCTTACGGTGGTAATAGGTACGTATAGATGGTGCCTTACGGTGGTAATAGGTACGTATAGATGGTGCCTTACGGTGGTAATAGGTACGTATAGATGGTGCCTTACGGTGGTAATAGGTACGTATAGATGGTGCCTTACGGTGGTAATAGGTACGTATAGATGGTGCCTTACGGTGGTAATAGGTACGTATAGATGGTGCCTTACGGTGGTAATAGGTACGTATAGATGGTGCCTTACGGTGGTAATAGGTACATCGTGCCTTACGGTGGTAATAGGTACGTATGAATGGTGCCTTACGGTGGTAATAGGTACATCGTGCCTTACGGTGGTAATAGGTACGTATGAATCGTGCCTTACGGTGGTAATAGGTACGTATAGATGGTGCCTTACGGTGGTAATAGGTACGTATAGATGGTGCCTTACGGTGGTAATAGGTACATCGTGCCTTACGGTGGTAATAGGTACGTATGAATGGTGCCTTACGGTGGTAATAGGTACGTATATGGTGCCTTACGGTGGTAATAGGTACATCGTGCCTTACGGTGGTAATAGGTACATCGTGCCTTACGGTGGTAATAGGTACATCGTGCCTTACGGTGGTAATAGGTACGTATGAATGGTGCCTTACGGTGGTAATAGGTACGTATAATGGTGCCTTACGGTGGTAATAGGTACATCGTGCCTTACGGTGGTAATAGGTACGTATAGATGGTGCCTTACGGTGGTAATAGGTACATCGTGCCTTACGGTGGTAATAGGTACGTATAGATGGTGCCTTACGGTGGTAATAGGTACGTATAAATGGTGCCTTACGGTGGTAATAGGTACATCGTGCCTTACGGTGGTAATAGGTACATCGTGCCTTACGGTGGTAATAGGTACATCGTGCCTTACGGTGGTAATAGGTACATCGTGCCTTACGGTGGTAATAGGTACATCGTGCCTTACGGTGGTAATAGGTACGTATGAATGGTGCCTTACGGTGGTAATAGGTACATCGTGCCTTACGGTGGTAATAGGTACATCGTGCCTTACGGTGGTAATAGGTACATCGTGCCTTACGGTGGTAATAGGTACATCGTGCCTTACGGTGGTAATAGGTACGTATGAATCGTGCCTTACGGTGGTAATAGGTACATCGTGCCTTACGGTGGTAATAGGTACGTATAGATGGTGCCTTACGGTGGTAATAGGTACATCGTGCCTTACGGTGGTAATAGGTACGTATAGATGGTGCCTTACGGTGGTAATAGGTACATCGTGCCTTACGGTGGTAATAGGTACATCGTGCCTTACGGTGGTAATAGGTACGTATGAATCGTGCCTTACGGTGGTAATAGGTACGTATGATTGCCTTATGTTGGGCAATCTTATGGATTTCTTTTATTACAGATTTGATGCTATTAGTAACACCACCAATGTTTTCTCAACTGTTTTCCTTAGTTGAGTATTTTCCTAAATCGTTTCCGCATGATTTAACGCCGTTAGGCGAAATTTTTGGAAATCCATATTTTTACGAAACGGGTGTTACACAAACTGATGAAGTTTCTGAGGTGACACCCTTGGAAACTGAGGTTTC
The DNA here is from genome assembly GCA_034093135.1 of Erigeron breviscapus. Lineage (NCBI taxonomy): Eukaryota > Viridiplantae > Streptophyta > Magnoliopsida > Asterales > Asteraceae > Erigeron > Erigeron breviscapus. Next base: position 117,485,155 of record CM067170.1, read on the forward strand.
ACACTCTACGAACGATGAAGTGATTCTTGAAGATGGTACGAGAATCATTAAGGCAACCCCTGTGTATACTATCACTGGCGATGATACTTTCGTTGAGCCAACCCTTCATAAATCTGGTGACGATACATCTGCAGCAGCAGTTGTTGAACCAGAAGCTGGTTCAGGTACCAGTGATCTGAACTAGGGCATATCTGATCAGACTGCAGTCTTGACTGCTTTCTGGGATGACGTTGAGCCACTTCAGGGGAATCGTGATTCCCTTGCTGACTTTGAGTTTGACGAGGGTCTATTGGAGGAGAATCAGTCTTCTGATTCTGAGCCAACCTTCAACCTCGCAAACGCCCCTCCTCCCCCAGAAATCCAAATTCTTGATCAACCATATCGCCCACCACCAACATCTCACAAACATCCATATTTTCCACCTGGCTCAACACCTGCCTATGTTACTTCACCAACCTTTCACCCACAATTACAACACCTTCATCCTCAACTTCATTCTATTCCAAGGCCCACCAATTATGGTGATGACACTGAGAAAGAGTTGGACTCTGCAACTGAATTTGAGAGTTCAACTAAAATGCAAATGGAAAAGGCATTGGATGGGCTTGGTAATATATCCTTTATTGTTTCTGCTTCCGCACAACCACCTCCTCCTTTGACTGTGGAAGCACAGTTAGAGATCCAAAGCCTACTTCTCAAGGTCGAGGACTTAACAAAATCTCTAACTGCCAATACTAGTTCCATTGCTGAAATGAAAGGTGCTCAGATGTTTCTTGGCACTGAGTTGACCAAAGTTGCTGGGAATGAGGGACTAGTAAGTGGGAAGCTTAATGAGCTGGTGCATTCATGTAACAAGATAAGTTCAGCTATAAGGGAGGCTTTCAGATTGGCCAAAAGAGATGTGCAAGCTGCAGTTGTTACAAACTTGACATCTTCTGTTGAACTCATCAAGCAAGAAATCATGGCAGTCGGAAAGGAAGTTCATGAGTTGGTGAAGAAGCCCACTGTTAATGAAAAAGAACTTGGGTCTTCTATTAGTGTTGGTGTGATTGAGAAACTGAAGGCTGGGCTGTCTAAGGAGTTGATTGCTCAGATCTCTGCTTCAGTTTCTGAAAAGATTGAACAGAGGGTCAGAAAGATGGTCGATGAACTCACAAGAGATACACATAAAAGAGTTGACAAGGCTATTGAAGATGTCCAGAAGTCTGTTTCTACTCTTGATGAAACTGTGAAGGGCCAGTCGAAGCAGTTAGATGAAATTCTGACCCTTCTGAAGAAAGAACCAGTTGTTGCTCCCCCTCCCCCTCCATCATTTACTGCAGATGATAGAAAGCAGTTGAATGAAATTGTCAATAAAGAAGCACTGAACCTGAACTCCAATTTCAGATTAAGGTCTCAGTTTGCTCAGTTATCAAAGGGACTGGCTGACTGTCTGAAGCAACAAAGTTGGGAACCTCTGAAGAACATGCAGATGGCAATTGAGGAATTCGCAAAATTGCCTTCAGAGGTCCCCAAAGGGGGAAAAGATGTGCATATTGGTTTGCTGGCAAGTACTCAAGAACTTATTGAAGCAACCAAGAAGCAAGCTAAGGTGCCATCTGGTAGCGCCTCAGTTCATTGGGAACAACTTCAGAAATCTGAAGTACATGTTTCTGAGCCTGCCAAGAAGGATAAAGGAAAAGCCCAAGTGGTGGATGAACCCAAGTCCAAAAGTTCTAAGGGTTCCGGACTTATGGTTGGTGAGAATGTGGATGAATATGGTTATCCGTTGCATGATCTAACTACTGATGGTAAAAAGTTAGAGGCATTGCAGAAGCTAGGTCTCCAATCAAGTTCATAGTGTGGAGGGAAAACAAGGAAAGAGAAAGGGCACAACATCTTTCGATGGGGACCCTTGATCATATAGATGTTGCAGCTCTTGGTCTTTCATTGGAAAGGTATCAGAAGATTAAGAATGATCCAAGAGTGCAGAAAGCTTTGACTGATATGGGTGACTATGAATATGGGAGGATGTATTCACCCTTGGAGCAGAAGCTGGAAAGTCTCACATTTAAGATGTCCATTGAGGACTTAAAGAAAAAATAGAATGAGTGAGATGGAATTAAAGAAGAAAGAAATTCTAGCTGAAGTTGCCAAGGTTGAAAGGCAATTGACAAGGCCACCCCCAAAAGCCAAAGTGACTGGACCAAGATCAACAAGGAAAAACACTCGTGATGCTGATCTCTCAACATTCAAACCAATTTCTGAAGATGCTACTGAAGTCCAAAGAAAGCATGAAAAGGACCAGTATGATCACTATATGAAGCATCGAGCCAATCCTGCCAAGATTGTTGACATTGATATTGTAAAGGAGGATGGATTGAAATTGTTTGATCTGGTTGTCAAAAGAGAAGGGAGAGCAACTGAAGAGTATATTCAGGTCTCAGTTCACGAGTTTGGCATTCCAGAACATAGGGAGATGATCCAAATTCTGAAGGCAAAGCCCAAGTCTCATCTCATTGGTGCATGGTTATCAAGAATACAACATAAAATGCAAGCCAAGGTGGAGATGGAGACAACATTGTTTGGAAAGAAGGATCATTCTCCACTGAAGAGGAAAGCTTCTGAAAGCCCTTCTGGTTCAAGGCCTTCAAAGAAGTAGCTTCCTTTTTCAGTCTATCATTTACTTGTATTATATTTACATTTGTAACAAACATTTCAGTTTGTATATATATGTTGCAAATTGTAACCAATAAGTAGATGATAAGTTTAAGTTAGAAAAATCACAAGAAAAATTCTGAGACATCAATGATCTATAAGATGTACTTAGAAAAATTTATACAACTTAAACAAAACTTGCATTTCAGACTTACAAACATGTATAGATAGAAGTCTGAGATGCATGCACTATTTCAGAACAAATAGGGGGAATTTGTTGGGTCGAAAATCGACCAAGTATAATTTGTTCAGAAATAGTTGAAGTTCAGTGAAGATACTTGTACATAATTCTGAATCTCTTCAGAATTAGTTCACTAAAGCTTCACTTCAGTTTCAGATCAGACCAAACTAAAAGCATTCATTCTGAAGTCAAAGACTGAAGACTGAAGAAAGAGAATCAGCTCAGACGCGGAGCTCAGAAGATGATTCTACCTGATCGAAGACTGAAGCATCTCAGTGTAAAAGTACTTACACACTGTTACACTGATTACGATGAAGCCTTTTGTACTTTATCTCCTTTACCCGGTTAATGTTATTATACCTAGTAAAGTACAAGATAAAGTAAAAGGTTGGGAATAAAAGGTGTAAGGTCACATCAAAGTGACTTTCACACATAACCTTAAACTGCATATTAAGGATTTGACTTTCAAATCCTTAAATGCTCACAATCATAATTTGTACGACCTGGTCCACGTCATGGACTTGGTCTATAAATATAAGGCTTCTCACAACTTGCAAAGTGCTTGAAACTTTGGCATTGCAACTTGTGAGATATACTCTAAGTAATCCTTACGAGTATTTCCAAGTTATTAGATCACTTGTATTTCTAAGGTTGTTTAGATATTTACACTTTTGTGTTTATCTTTGTTCCGCAACAACCTTTGTATTTTATTTAACATAATTAATAAAATACATTTGAAAAGTACATCGTGTCTCAATGCTACATACTTGATTATATATATTACTTTATATAGTTTCAGCACTTTTGTTTCTTGCCATTTACTTTTAGTCAATTACTTTATTGTTTATATCCATATCTGGATCGAATTCTGAACTGGTCTATTTCCAGAATAGAATTGCTTGCCAGTCGGGTTTAACCATCGACTTTGGGACTCACAATATACACGATTCTTAATTTTGTGCCCAAAGGTCTAAAGATAAGCGTTGTGTTGCATGACCTTAATGCTCGTGTTTACTTAGATATTAGTTACTTCTGCCCAAAGGTGATGTAAAATCTAAGTAGAGCCTTACTTTATTTTGCTTATTGTTTTGGTGTTTACAATAGGCTTATCTATCACTAGCTTCCTTAGTATAATGGTCTTAGTCTCATTACTTTAGGAACATTATTATTAGCCCTTACTTATTTTTGGCATTACTTTAGTTCCATTACTATTAAGAGACATTACTTAGTCTGCCTTAAATATCTAATCATGTCATTATGAGGAACATTATTATTAGGCCTACTTATTTTAGGCATTACTCTAGTTCCATTACTATTGACAGACATTAATTAGTTTGCCTTAGATAGCTAATCATGTCACTATAATTTCATTTCTATTAAGCCTACTTATTTTAGGCATTATTGTTAATAATCTTCTATTGCTTGTATCATAAATTTATATCCTCCTTATTTCCACTGTAGTACCTAACTTAGGCATTAAGCCACTTACTGATGCAAACTTTGCTTCATGAAAGGATTAATTACCTCTAACTTTGGAGATGCTAGACCTTAACTATGCTATTCGCCATAATGGATCCACTGCTATTACTGCTAACTCTTTTGCAGCTCAGAAAGCGAATTTTAGGAAAGTGGGATAAGGCGAATCGCTTGTCACTTATGATGGTCAGAAACTTCATCAATCATAGTATCCGAGGGAATGTATAAGGCGTATGCACGTATCTTAAATATAAAGGAAATAGCAGTGTTTGTGAACACATAATGAAAATGACTGACATGACTCATAAGCTTAAGAGTCCTAAAAAATGGAAGTCTATAACAGTTTTCTTGTGCATTTTATAATGACCTCATTGCCTGCTCATTTCGACACCTTCAAAATTAACTTTAGCGCTATGAAGGATAAATGGTCGATGAGTGAACTAATCGCAATGTATGTGCAAGAAAATGATACCTTAAGTTGGGCAACCTGAAGTTGTTCACCTTACTGCCACTGCTAATTCCATTAAGAGGAAGGATAATAACAGTAATAAGACTGCAAGTAAAGTTCAAAAGGCTAATCATGGTGCTGCTGCCTCTAGCTTTAAGTCCTTGACGAGCAATCCTAACTGCAAATTCTGATTGTGCCCGGATTGCCCTAAAATCAAGGAGTAGCTAGCTAAGAAAGGTAACTTACTTCATGTAATATTTGATTCTTTTACGTCTAATGTTCTTATTAATACATGTGTGGGTGATTCTAGTTCTATAGTTCATGTGCTTAACTTAATACAAGGATTTCATACAATCCAGAAGCTATCAAAGGGCCACAGAAAGCTTAGAGTTGAAAGGGGTGATCTCTTAAATGTCGAATCCATGGAGACTTATAATTTACATATAAACACTGGAAAGTGTATAAGACTAGTAGATACCTTATGTGTACCGAGAATTTCTCGAAACCTTGTATCTATTTTTCTAGTCTAAGACCTTGAAGGTTATGTAATAATTCATGGTTGCGACGAGATTGCCATTACTCATAATAATGAATTCCTTGGTCCTGGTTCCTTCGATGGATTGATGTATAAGTTAGAACTAGATCATAATTTCTCAAAGTCTTTGTTGTCTCCTAATATTGATGACATAACTAAAACAAAGACAAAATCACCTAACTAAGTAGAGAATTCCTCCATGTAGTGGCATAAACATTTTGGTCACATCTCACGAGTTCGCATGATACGACTCATAAAGGATGGAATATTACATTCTCTTGACTTTCGTGATTTTGAAACATGTATTTAATGCCTCAAAGGCAAAATGGCTAAAGAGAATAAGAAAGGAGCCACTATAAGTTCCAACTTGTTGGAAATAATTCACTCTGATATTAAGTGGCCCCTATCCCGCATCCATTTCAGGACATGCATCATTTATTACATTCATTAACGATTATTCGTGTTATATGCACCTATATCTGATCTGAACCCTTGGAGACTTTTATTGATCTTAAAACTTTGGTTTTAAACCAACTTGATCGTAAAATAAAAGTTGTGAGATCAGATAAAGGAGGTAAGTATTATGGTAGACATACTGATATTGGTTAAGCTCCTGGTCCTTTCCATAACTTTTGAAAGGAACATGGCATAATTATCCAATATTACCATGTCTGGTTCTCCTCAACGGAATTGTGTTGCTAAAAGGAGAAATAGAACCTTAATGGACATGGTGAAAAGTATGACTGTCAACACTAACTTACCAACTTTCCTATGGACTGAGGCCTTAAACACAGACGTTCATATACTTAATAAGTATTCCATCAGCATCTGTCCCTAAGACTCCTGGACAGAAAGGAAACTGAGTCTAAAATATATGAACGTATGAGGTTGTCCTGCCAAAGCATAACTCTATAACCCTAACTTAAAGAAACTAGATCCTAAATCCCTTACATGTTTCTTTATCGGTTATTAGTTTTACTGTCTTCCCATACTACTAGCATTATTGACACGTAGCATACCACGTTTCTTGAGAACTAAGAGATCAGTGGGAGCACGAGAAATCATAACTTAAGATTTGCAAGAAGTACAAGAAGCGGGGGGAACCACTCGTCGGTTATTATTACTCCTTATTATTACTCCTCCGATAACTCCTCTTGTACCCAACGCTGCTCTTAATATCACTGATCCACCTTCTCCTAATCAGAATACTACTAATGATAAAGCATCTTATTACTAATGATAAAGCATCTTATTACTAATGCTACTAATGCTAAGGATCTTCCTTACTGAACCTGGAAATTAACTCAGGAGATCATCTAGGTCACACAAGGCCATAACTTTTTGATGATTTCATAACTTATTTAACTGAAGTTAAGGACGTTGGAAATCTCACTGATCCTATTCCTTATCAAGAAGCCATTAATAGCAACCAGGCCACTTAGTAGTGGAATGAAGCCATAATTTGAGAGCTTATTTCCATACAGCATAATGACGTTTGGGACTTGGTTGAATTTCCTGAAGAATCCAAACCTGTAGGTTGTAAATGGATCTTCAAAACCAAATTAGACCCGAATGGAAACATCGAAGGCTATAAGGCCAAACTGGTTGCGAAGGGCTTTACTCAAAAGGAAGGAATCGATTATCAAGAGACTTTTTCTTCTGTCTCATAAAGATTCCTTAAGGATCGCCATGGCATTCGTAGCTCATTATGATTAAGAGTTACATTAGATGGATGTCAAGACCACTTTCCTGAATGGAAACTTGCAATAAGACGTATACATGTGAACCTGAAGGATTCATTCAAGAAGGTAAAGAGCACATGGTCTGCAAGTTGAATAAGTCCATATACAGGTTGAAGCAAGCATCACTAAAATGGTACCTTAAGTTTAATGAAGTCATAAAAGGACAAGACTTCCTAAAGAATCAAGTGGATTAATGCACCTATCTCAAGATCAGTGGGAGTAAATTTACAATCCTTGTTTTGCACGTGGATGATATTCTTGCAAGTAACAACTTGGATATGTTGCGTGAGTCGAAGCGTTTACTTTCGCATAATGTCGACATGAAAGATCTCGATGATGCCTCTTATGTCATAGGTATCGAAATAAATCAAGACAGGCGTAATGATGTTCAGGGTCTTTCTCAAGAGTCTTATATTGAACACATCTTAGAACGCTATAACATGCAGCACTACATACCCACTATAGATCTAGTAGTAAAAGGAGACGTATGTGATTGTCTCCAAAGTCCGAGCATTGAGATTGAAAAAGGAGCAAATGAGGATGATACTTTACTCATAAGTAGTTGGGAGCATTATGTACGCTCAAGTCCGTATTCATCCAGATATCGCTTATATCGCCGGTATGCTTGGGAGTTACGTATCTAATCCCGGAATAGCACACTAGAAAGCGGCTAAAAGGTTCTACGATATCTGTAAATGACCAAAGACTACACATTAACTTATAGAAGAAGTGACAACTTAGAAGTAGTAGGATGTTCTGATTCTGATAAAAAAATCTACTTCTGGACATATTTTTATGATTAGTTGCAGACCTTATCTCTTGACGGAGTCATAAACAGAAACTGACTACAATGTCCATCATGATGGTTGAATGCATTGTCATCTATAATACCATGTCATGGGATTTGTTAAAGAACCTTGTCAGTGGACTCGAAAATCGTCAACTTTATTACTAGACCATTGAAGCTTTACTGTGATAACTCAGCTACCGTAACTTTCCTGAACAGTAACAGTTCAACTGGCGCTGAGATGTATCTCGATACAAAGTTTCTGTTTGTACACGAACGGATTGAGGAAAATGTTCTTTGTATTGAGTGCATAAGTACACATAATATGCTAGTGGATCCAATGACCGAAGGTCTTCCTCCTAAAATCTTCGTAGGACACGTGTCGAAGATGAGGCTTACTAAAGGACCTATTATGATAGCATGTTGTACTTATTGGTCATTATTATTATTATTATCTTAATGAAAATTTTCCTCTATATTCAGATTTTGTTTGTCTATTAGTTACACTTTGAGCTCATAATAGTGTATAGACATTATATAACAAAATTTGTCTTAGTCAATTAATCATTGCTTATTAGTTTTAAATTTGAGTCATAGTTTGACTAGTGGGGGTCCTGAGTTGATGTTCTTCTCTACGACTGTACTTATTGGCTATGATTTCAGTTTAGAACAAAATGAGTATTATCCCGGCCAGACTTATTGAATACTTATTGATAAATGATCGCTTGGTCAAGTGGGGGAATGTTGGAACCACGTTAATGTGACCGTCACTGATCATGTATCATTCCTGATATGATAATTGACGATAACTGAAATCCCTATGTCTAGTAAATATATAATGGGCGTATTTACTCTTAAAGACATACTATAGGGTTTCCCATTAGATGATTGAAACTATGAGGACTAATGTTACACACATTAAACACCAGAGGGGTAGAATGTGTAAATGCTCTCATTATAAATAGAGAGTCATAAACCCTAAATTAAGGTTAATGAGAAACTAATCCCTCACTAAATTTCGTGTGCCTCTCCTCTAAGAAATTCGTGCATCATGTTCCAGCCGAATTTCTCATCCCATTATTACTCAATCATCTTGTTTTGGGAACCCAAAATCAATAGCAATCATGCTTAATGCTCTTACAGGTTCCACAGGACGATCTGAGATGTTTTATCACTCGAATCGAATCATGTTTATTCCAACATTTTAAGCCGAACACAAATTGTCATTTGAAGTCTCAGACAAAATAAAAATGAAATTTAGAAGAAACACTAGCTTTATACTAGAACAAAGGTACACAAGAACAATTTTATACAATCAAAATCTAGTTATACAGTTAAGCATAAGCATATTTGGTACAGCCGTATACAGTTAAGCATATTTGGTAAGCATGTGTTCGATTACTAGAACAAAGTTACAGAAGTACAATTTTATACAATCAGAATCTCGTTATAAAGTTAAGCATACTTGGTACAGCCGTATACAATCAGAAGCTCGTTATACAGTTAAGCATATTTGGTACATGACGTAGTACTTCTATACAAAGATCAACTCTTGTATTACAAATGAGGATGTTTCAGGCTTCAAATATTCGAATGATAGTTAAAGATTTCATTATTACAGGCATAGGTTCACTAGTTGCAAATTTAAGAGAAAATGTCAAATATTCAAAGCCACCAAATGAGAAAATAAAAGAGTATTTGTAAATAATAAGCTTACCAAGTATAATCACAGGAAACTGTATAGCTTACTTCTGTACGTCTCATTCAATGTGATTGCAATAATCCTTGAATTCATTCAGATAAACAAAAATGAAACCAACATATGAACTTGCACCAAAGCTTGACTACAGAACCCATATTTCCTCCAGTGCAATATAGAGAGTTCATGATCATGAAAGAAGAAAGTAGAACTGTATCAAATGCCATCACATATGACCAAGTATTCTGGGGGTCGCCAAGGGCGGTTCCAAATACATTTAGAAAATTATGATTGGACACATGTTATCCAAGAGTTCGGACCTAGGTAAATTATAAAGTAAGTCTTTTGAAGTGTTTGAAGTAAATAAATTATAATTAGATACACGTATTTGTTATTTTTAAATCCGTTAGTTATAAAATACAACAATTTAGAAAAACAAATGGTTTTTACAGAAACAAATGGGCTCTTCTTCTAATCCTAATGGTTCATTAGTAGCATACCACCAAACTTTTAAAGTTTTAGTCACTCTTCTTCATTTCTAATTCAAAATTTCTAATCTTTAGAACACTAAACTTATCAAAAGATCTTTTCGAGTAGTGCTAATGTGTAATAATAATACCCCAACAACTAATTTAGCAAGATTTAAGAGTGGTCGTGGGAGGAAGCTTGAAATCGGGAGGAAGGAGGAACCAAAAAAGATTTTTCAAGAATCAATTCCGGTAGTAAAAATTGTACAATAATAAAAATTAAAAACCCATTTCATTTCTTCAAAGTTAAGATAGTGGTGAGATAGAAGTTGACTTAACTTTATGACAAGGTAGAACTAGGGAATTTTATTAGAACTTTGCTTAATTGTTAACAAGTACTTTGTGAAAGAATTCGCTTTGGGATAGAATTTCGATTTAATATATATGATGTTTTGTGAAACCCGACCGGACGCGTTTTTGAATACGATGGAAAAAAATGTTTTTGTCCAAACTAAATTTGGACACACGTGATTTTCATTCCTAGATCCGCCACTGGGGGTCGCTGACAGTCAAGCGGGTAGAGGTTCCTCTATAACTATATTTTGGGTCATCCAAGAATCATAAGTATTTTGTCAAAGTTTGCCTTTGGTTCTAAACAAGAAAACAGAAAGGATAATCTTAGAAATTTGCTGAAAAAGATGGTAATTTTCAACCCATATTTCCTCCTGTCAATTTGGGTTATGCTCATGTCGAACAGGTCAAACGTTCAGGTCAAATAGATGAAACAAAAACAGGTAAACAGAAAACGGATCCCAAAGAACCAAACGGGTCGAGGGTAGCCCAAGTGTACTTTTAACTGTATACAAAATCACTTTATTCTAAACACTGAATGTTGTAACGATTATATATCTTGCAATCATACTTAGCACACATTAACTTAGCACAGGGTCTAATGACTAGAATTTTCTTCTAATATTTGGTGATTATGCCTAGCTTCTTGATGATGAATGGGAGACGTTCAATCATGGGTTAATTAAATCCTCCTTTTAATTAACGCTTAACAGTCTTATTTGATTATTACTGGTAAATACTAGATTTTAGACCCGTGTCCAACACTGGACACGGGACTTACGATATTTTCAATATTAGATATTCATACATTTGAGTCATAAAAGGTTGTAATTTCAAAGTTGGAGATATACGTAAAATTTAATTGTTCAATTCAAATGCTAAGAATGTTATTAAATAAAAGACAAACTAAGACAAACTGAAAAAGTAAAAAATTGCAAATGGAGAATCAATTAGTAGCCATTGCAAAACTAATGAACAACTACTGCACTAAAAGTTGTTCCATTGAGTCAAGGAATACGCAAGACAGGCAAACCAATTTGGCTAAAATGGGAACATAGGCAACATAACAGAAATCAGGTTATGCCAATCAACTTTAACTAAAAGCACAAAAGTGAAAATACTTCTTAAAAGATTCTTATTCCATGTTAAATTACGCTAACGACTTGAACAAAGCACTTTTGGAAACTCAATATCCCCAACAAAAGCATGAAAACAACGGGATTATAATCAGGACCAGGTTACTTGATGTCATGTTACTCTCAACATGACAAAAGTCTTAAAACTAAAAAGAATTCAAAATTTATTTTTCATTCTTTGGGTTGTTGTTTCCTCATCTTTTTCTAATTTTGGGACCTTCAACTTTCCGTATCCAGATGGGTTGTTGTTTGTTTTCCTTTTGGTTAGACATTCAGAGATTTTCTTGAATCTTTCATCGTCGTCGTTGTCATCATCTAAGTTGATCACATTCTGTTCAAGTAAATAACAAAGATATATCATGTTTAGTATTTAATATATTCACCTGAATAGAATTAATTGTAGCTTTCGTATGTGAATTGTAACTTATATATTTAGATCTACTTTGAGACTTTTTTGTTCACAGTTTAGAAACTTAAACTTGAGTAAATAATTATAATCATAAGGAAGACACATCATCGCCAATTAGACATACAAAGATTGGAAGCAAATTTTTACTGGTTTAATCTTGTTTATCAAGTAGGAGGCAGACCGATTAACCAGTTTGGTCACAACGTTTCAAAAATCCATAATGGACTACTTCTAGATTTGTCTTCGACCATCACTTGCAATTTGATTCTGCATAATAAGTATAAATTAGTTTATGAATTTTGGAGTTGTATTGCAAAAATAATAGTTGGGAAAAGGCTTGCTTTTTACCTGCGATAAACATTTAGAAAAACTTTACATTCTTCACAATTATAGAAGACTTTTTGCCGATTAAAAGTTCATATAGTGTTTATAACATTAAATTAAATATATTAAATAAATTAGATATTTATATTTATAATAATTTATAATTAATGTAATAGTTATCTTGAGATTAATGGGTCGACTTTAGAGTTATTTATTATATAATAAAAAGTCAAAGAAAGTCAAATTTGAAAATTTTAAAAAATTGAAAGATGTGATTGGTTAATAAGTTATTAGAGCAACTGTGTTTTAGTATAATAAAAGATAAACGTCATATGAAGCAATCAATGATGAAACAGAGAAAGAGATACCTTTTGTTTTAACAGCTTGAGATTTATCAGCAACTATTTCAGAGGCAGCTGGTGCTTTCGTTAGTAAATCAGGCAAATCCAACTTCTCTTCATCATTACTGGATGTTGGCTCAGAAACAGGAGCTTCTGGCAGATCTTTTTGGACTTCTTATTCATCAAGTGCTGACCAACCTCTTTTTTTTCACAAAAAAGATCATTTGTGCATTTTCCACCTTGCATTTCAAATTCAATAACTTTGTTTGCTAAGAAAATAGTGTGTCAATACAATCGTAACTCGGACCACTAGCCAATAATTACTTTTTAATATCATAGGACGAAAGGGTGTTTCAAGATTAATGGATTGGTATTCTTTCACATTGGTATCAACATATATAACCTGTCACATGATGTTTCACAAGAAAAACAGGAGCTCTACAAGGAGAACAGTTTCACAATACAAATCAATGCAACTCATCTTCTTAGACAGCATCACCGCTTATGTGATATAAACTTAAGGTGTATCTGAACCTAATACCATAATATCACCATTATCAAAACAGAAGTTTTGCTAAAATAGACAAGTAGATGGAAAAGGCACGTTATGCGCAGAAGTCACAAAATCAATACAAAACAGCAGATGTAAAATTAGTTCATGAATACACAACAAACTAGAGATAACTACTTCAGCTATTGGAGAGGTTCGATGGAGCTTCAACAACTTGTTAGCAAGCTTATACTTCTCGTTGACATTGCTCTCTATGGAGTAGTCCGGTAGAATTTCAATCCTCTTTAGCATGGGGGAACAAGCCAGTATATACTTAATCAAACATACTTCATTTTCCAAACCTTTTATAAATACGAATGTGAAAGAATACCAACTTGTCTTCATCAATACTGGATGTTGGCTCGGAAACAGGAGCTTCTGGCAGATCTTGAATTGCCATCTGTAACAACACCTATGAACTCGTTTCATAGATCTTCTTGGACTTCTTATTCACCAAGTACTGACCAATCTCTTCTTTTCACAAAACAGATCATTTGCACGCTTTCCACCTTGCATTTCAAATTCATTAACTTTGTTTTGCTAAGAAAATAGTGTGCCAATACAACCTTAACCCGGAGCTCTAGCCAATAATTACTTCTTGAATTCATAGGACGATAGGGTGTTTCAAGATTAATGGATTGGTATTCTTTCACATAGGTATCAACATATATAACCTGTCACATGCTGTTTCACAAGAAAAACAGGGGCTCTACAAGGAGAACAGTTTCACAATACAAATCAATGCAACTCATCGTCTTAAACACCAACACCGCTTACGTGATATAAATCTAAGGTGTATCTGAAAGTAATGCCATAATATGACCATTATCAAAACAGAAGTTTTCCTACAGTAGACAAGTAGATGGAAAAGGCAGGGCATGCACAGAAGTCACAAAATCAATAAAAAACAACAGGAAAAGTAAATTAGTTCATAAATACACAACAAACTAGAAGATAACTTCGGCAATTGGGGAGGCTCGATGAAGCTTCAACAACTTGCTAGCAAGCTTACACTTCTCATTGGCATTGCTCCTTATGGACGATTCGAGTATAATTATCAATCCTCTTTAGCATGGGGGAACAAGCCAGTATATACTTAATCAAACATACTTCATTTTCCAAACCTTTTATAAATACGAATGTGAAAGAATACCAACTTGTCTTCATCAATACTGGATGTTGGCTCGGAAACAGGAGCTTCTGGCAGATCTTGAATTGCCATCTGTAACAACACCTATGAACTCGTTTCATAGATCTTCTTGGACTTCTTATTCACCAAGTACTGACCAATCTCTTCTTTTCACAAAACAGATCATTTGCACGCTTTCCACCTTGCATTTCAAATTCATTAACTTTGTTTTGCTAAGAAAATAGTGTGCCAATACAACCTTAACCCGGAGCTCTAGCCAATAATTACTTCTTGAATTCATAGGACGATAGGGTGTTTCAAGATTAATGGATTGGTATTCTTTCACATAGGTATCAACATATATAACCTGTCACATGCTGTTTCACAAGAAAAACAGGGGCTCTACAAGGAGAACAGTTTCACAATACAAATCAATGCAACTCATCGTCTTAAACACCAACACCGCTTACGTGATATAAATCTAAGGTGTATCTGAAAGTAATGCCATAATATGACCATTATCAAAACAGAAGTTTTCCTACAGTAGACAAGTAGATGGAAAAGGCAGGGCATGCACAGAAGTCACAAAATCAATAAAAAACAACAGGAAAAGTAAATTAGTTCATAAATACACAACAAACTAGAAGATAACTTCGGCAATTGGGGAGGCTCGATGAAGCTTCAACAACTTGCTAGCAAGCTTACACTTCTCATTGGCATTGCTCCTTATGGACGATTCGAGTATAATTATAAACCTCTTTAGCATGGGGGAACAAGCCAGGATATACTTTATCAGACTTACTTCATTTTCGAAACCTTTCACAAAGACTAACTCCACTTTCTGAAGGTGCAGCTGCCCCATTATGTTGCAGTCTACCTCAGGAGAAGATATGGCAGGGAGTGGGACACCATTCTTGTACATAGCCTACATGAGAAAAAAGTATTCATGTATGAGACTTTTAAGAGAAGCAATATCATCGATAACTATTAACTTACAAAGATAGAAAGGTTCTGCAAATTTGAGCAGCCAAAAATCATCCCAGAAACACATGATAGCATGGAGACACTACTAAAATCCACTTTGAATAATGTAAGAGTCTTGAGGAAAGGAAAGGTGCAAGAGGCCGGAGTTTGAGCAACATCTTCTGGCAAGAACTACAAAATATACATAGAAAAAAAGCCACTTTAACTGGTGAAAATAGTCAATAATCTTTCTAGTCGCAATATTTGTGGAAAGTGAAGTTCAATTACCTCGCAGTTTACAAAATCTAGAAAAAGCTCCTGAAGTTTTGGAATAAGGGACATATGCTGGAGGACAGTGGAAAGTCTGAGCATGGTCATATCTTGAAGCAAACACAGTGACAAACGTAACAGTTTGAGATTCCCAAGTTTTGCAATCTCAACCAATTTCACTTCCCCTCTAAGGTTGCTGTTATCCTTAACTCTCAGAGTCTCAAGTAAGGGACACTGAGCAATTAAATCCCCATATTTGTGGTCTTGAATGCTTACCATATACATGTCTAAGGTCAATAGGTTTGGAAAACCATGAAAATAAGGAGGGGGGAGACAAAACACAGTCATAAAGCTCCAGATAGTTCAAGTCTAGACAAGAGAAAAGATGGCTAGGCAACTTAACCGGTGTTTCAAGGAGATTTACTAAAGTGAGTTCTTTAAATCCTCGTATTCTAGACAGGAACATAATCCAATGATGAATATCCGCAGCATCTAATTTGATGTCACTGGTTATAGGGACGACAAATTTTGTAACTTGTTTAAGATGTAGGAGAAGTCTACTTATATCGCTTTTATCAAAGTGTCCAGGTAAGCCATCAAAGATGAGGCGGGTGAGAAGAGTCCACTTAAACCTCCAACTTGGTGATAAAATACTAGTCCCTACCGCATCTTTCAACGGCAAATGATCCATAATAATAGCGATCACATTATCTGGCATGCTGCTTATAATATCATCGTCTCTCCAGCTATGATGAACCATTTTCACTATCCTAAAAGCAATAAAAAATAAATTCAGATTTACAAAATAAGTATATCCTATAACATATGTTCAAATAAAGTACTCGTAATAAATAAAAAATAAGAAAATGGGAGACATGTATCTTACTTAGATAAAGTTAGTCTAATACAATACGGATTAACAATTACAGGACCAGTAGTAGTTAAATGCATACCTCTTGAATTTCTTTCTTTGAGGCAAATTGTCAAACACTTTGAGGGCACACATAAATATTATATGGTTGGCTGTGGTGTAAAACTAAAATTCATGGTGGGTAGAAATATGTGGTATGCTGTGGAAGTGTGGAGTAAACAAATTAAAATGACTGAAATACTTGAAGCGGGGAAAGATATTAAAAGTTTGCATATTAAACATGTTTTTTTTATTAAAAAGGAAAAGCCTGAGAGGCAGCTGCGCAAGAAAAACCAAAAAGGGTTGCGACGTGGTAAAATCCGAAAGGTAATACGGGGTGAGACGTAAAAAATGAAATGTAAAAAAAAAACATAAAAAAACAATAAAATAACCCTGCTTAAAATTTTGTCATATTAAATACATAAATTTATTTTATAAAGAAAAAAAACAAAGCAAATAAAACCATTATAAAAAATATGAATGAGCCAAATCAAAAAATAAAGAGAAACAAAATTTTAAAAAATCTTAAATAAAAATAATTGATAAACCCGCTAAAAAATTTGACATATTAAATATATACGTTTTAAAAAAAAAATAAGGCAGCTACGCAACTTGTTTCACTATTCATCATTCGATTCCTCTTAACATTGGTATATAATAGGAAGTGAAATGTTCATTTACAAACTAATTTTTTTGTGAAAACTAGAAAACAAATCCTAGCCATCCATTTTATTGATCTAAAGGCTAGGATTAAATACCCCTCAAATCTCAACAACTCATTTTTTCTCTCTTCCCCATAAATCATTTTATACCTCTAATTTATTCAAAGTCTTATATCTCAAAAACCGTACATCGATAAATTATAAAAATTATATGGGTATTCTTAAAATTTCATGTTCTTTCATTAGAGAGGTCATTCGATATACTTTCGACGAATTTTTAAATCGAGGGCGGAACCCGTACGGCTAAGGGCGGAGCCCGTCAGGTAGATCACCCCATCACCGATCACCCCTATGACCTATCACACCCTATGACCAATCACCTCCTATGACCTATCACACTCTATGACCTATCACCCCCACTAGCTACCCTTTATTAATACCTGAAAGGGCGAAGCCCGTACCGTATCAAATCGGGGAAAAACTGATCACATCTATGACCTATCACACTCTATAACCTATCACCCCCACTAGCTACCCTTTATTAATACCTGAAAGGGCGAAGCCCGTCCCGTATCAAATCGGGAAAAAACTGATCACATCTATGACCTATCACCCTCTATGAGCTATCACCCTCTATGACCGATCATCCACTATGACCTATCACACCCTGTGACCTATCACCCCACTAGCTACCCCTTATTAATACCCGAAAGGGCGAAGCCCGTACTGTATCAAAAATTCATCGAAAGTATATCAAATGAGCTCTCTAATGAAAGAGCATGAAATTTTAAGAACACCCATATAATTTTTATAATTTATCGATGTACGGTTTTTGAGATAAAAGTTTTTGAATGAGTTATATGAATAAAATGATTTATGGAGGAGAGAAAAAAATGAATGGTTGAGATTTGAGAAGTGAGAAAAATGAATGGTTGAGATTAATTTTCTAGTTTTTCACCAATTTTGTTGTTTTCAAATGAATTCAACCCACATAACAGGACATACCTATTAAAAAGAATAGTAAACAAGCATACGTGGACCAACTAGAATATGTTGCTTTTGGAAGCGAGGCTAAAGGTTCCATCGATCTCCCTACTTTTGACTAGAATAAAATTGTCTACGGATAGCCGTTAGTACCTAAAGTTTTTTAGATATGATTGAGATCCTCTAAAGTTGATTCAAATTTATAGATAAAGTTGGATCAACTTTAGAGGATTTTAATCCTTTATATTCTCGAGTTTTTATTAAAGGAAAAGAGAGGAGAAGATTTGATAGGAGAAGAAAGGATAAAAAATTTTATTTATAAAATGCATTCTTGAGTTTTATCATTTAAAAGAAAGAAAAGTGAATAAAAGGATTTAAATGCATTCTTGAGTTAAAAGAGAAAGATAAGAAAGGATAAAAATATGCAATTTTACATTTATAGCCTCATAGTTATTATAACCCATATAAAAGTTTGAAGGGTATATTGATAAATTTATAACTTATCCCTCCAAATCATGCCAAATATGGAGAGAAAGTTTTTGGCTCCAAAACCCCTACTTTTCCTTTCCATCACTTTCCTTTCTTTTAATAAAAAAACTCAAGAATACAAAAACATAAGTTTTCTTCTTCTTCCCTTTCTTATCCCATAAAAATAAAACTCGAGAATGCAACCACTGTTTTACAAAGTAGCTGAAAATATTAATAAAAAGTAAAAAGACAAAAATAAACCAACTACTAATTAAGAGCACCCCCAATGTATGCTTGTATTCGGCGTATTCAACTTCGAATACGGTCCACACCATTGGGTGTGGGCCGTATTGCTCCGTATTGAGGCGGCGTATTGGAGGCTCCGTGGTGGGGAATACGGAGGAAGGAGCTGAATTTGTTTTTTTTTTTTTTTTATACTCCAACGGCTACTTTATTTTAAAAAAATAGTTGAATTTAGTCAATAAAACTAACGGCCATATTTCAAAATTTTCAAAAAATCAAACATTTTCCACTATTTATTCACTTATTTAACTCACTCATTTCATTCATTCAACCAAAACTCAAACACATACTTTCCAAATCCAATCCATTCTTCAAAATAAAATCACCATGTCTTTCATATCGAGCATCAATACATACACGGGTCCATTGCTTAGCGATGACGATAGTGATGACGAGCTCATGGCTATCATGAAAGATTGTGTCGAGCTCAATGATGGTGCCGAACCATCCCAGGAACTTCGAGACCGACACGTCCACCATTCTCTACGTCATGATCTTGTCGAGCATATTTGGAGTCTTCCGTAAACCTTGTTGCGTTTAATTCATTTTTAGGATTGTTTTTTATTTTAAATGCATTTTAATTTATTTTTTTTATGTATTGTACTCGTTTTTATTAATAAAATGGTATTTTAGGATTTAATATAATATTTGTGTTTATTTTATGAATTATATTTGTGGTTTTATTTATTAAAAGTTTGAAAATAAATATGTTGGAGTGTATTGGAATGTATTGGATGTATTGGGTATTGGGTGTGAATTGAGGAAAATGTATTGGAAAGAGGTTTTTCTGATGTGACGCTGATGTGGCAATGTATTGGTTAGTATTCACCCCACCCATTGGGGTGCTCTAATAATGGATTTGGTTGGTAGTTAATTCACTTAAAATAAGGTACTAATGTAATTTGATTATTTAAAAACTCAAGAAGCTAGAAGCTTGATAACTTATTACTGAAGTTGGAAAGAGGATATGTTTGTTGAAAAGAAGAAAAAGAGAGCATATATTGTTATCGAAAAAGAAGATATCCAAGAAAATTCACCGAAACAAGTTAATGCACTTCTTATGAACGATCGATGAGAAAAAAGCACTTTCAATGACCTTTGTAGATTCATAAAAAGGTCATTCAACGTACTAGCTATATATTCTTCATTTAACAATCTTGTTTTTAACTTATAATAATACTAATTTTCATGATCGATGATATATATATACAACCAGCAAACAACCAAAACGCAAAAGCAACAGAAAATACTGCAATGAAGGATATAATTTAACTTGCTTGGGTGATCCAAAAGACCAACCTCTTATTATCACGAACCAGATATTTTACAAAAAAAATAAGGGGTCTACAAAGAGGAAAACTCTCACAATAAAACTCCATGCAGCTCATCTTTTTAGACAACATCTCCGCTTATGTGATATAAACTGAAGATGATCCTAATCGAGTAATATGTTTCATCAAGCTTATGTGATATAAACTGAAGATGATCCTAAACTGAAGATGACCCACTTATTACTATGATATTGATGTTAATATAGCTCATGGTCACATTTAATTTATGACAAGTCTCTAACATGAACATTTGATCGCCAACAACTTCAACTCAAATGTTTAGGCAGCACACCTATCAATCTATGCGGGTTAGTTCATTATAGAAATCATTAAAGAAATAAAGAGGTCTGGAATTGTAGCTGATTATGTGAAACCTGACCAGCATTTACTTTCTGCTCAACATTTACAAGCCATGCATCAACTCGTTTCAATAGAAATTCTTGGACTTCCTATTCATCAAGTGCTAACCAACCTCTTCTTTTCGCGAAGCACGCTTTGCACCTTGTGTATCAGCTTCAGTAACTTTGTTTTGCTGAATAAAATAGAGTGCGAATACGACCTTAACGCGGAGTTCTAGCCAATATCTACTTTTGAATTCGTAGGACTAGAGGGAGTTTTCAGATTCATGGATTGGTATTCTTCTTCTTTCACATTGGTATCAACATAACCTGTCACATGATGTTTCACAAGAAAAACAGGGGATTTGCTAAAAGGAACAGTTTCACAATAAAAGTCAATGCAACTCATCTTTTTAGAAAACATGACCGCTTATATTGTGAGATAAACTTAAGGTGTATCCAAAACTAATGCCATAACAATATAACATCACAATTATCGAAACAGAAGTTTTGCTAAAATAGACAAGTAGATGGAAAAGGCAAGTCATGCGCAGAAGTCACAAAATTAATAGAAAGCAACAGGAAATATAACATTAGTTGAGGATAACTACTTCAGCCATTGGAGACGTTCGATGGAGCTTCAACAATCTCGTTGACATTGTTCCTTATGGACGGGTCGAGTAGAATTTTAATGCTCTTTAATCATGGGGGAACAAGCCAGTATATACTTAATTAAACATACTTCATTTTCCAAACCTTTTATAAATACAAAATTCACATTCTGAAGCTGCAGCTTCTTCATTGTGCTGCAGTCTATCTCTGAAGGAAATATGGTAGGTAGTGGGACATCATTCTTGTACATAGCCTACATGATAAAATAGTATTCATGTATGAGACTTTAAAGAGGAGACATATCATGGATAACTATTAACTTACATTGATAGAAAGGGTTTGCAAATTTGTGCAGCCAAAAATCATCCCAAAAGCACATGATAACATGGAGACACTACTAAAATCCATTACGCATAATCTAAGAGACTTGAGGAAAGGAAAGGCAGAGAAGACCGCAATAAAACTGAAGACGATCCTAATCCAGTAATATGTTTCACCAAGCCTATATATACCACAAAGATAGACCCACTTATTACTAAGATGTTAATATAGCACATGATTACGTTTATGACAAGTCTCTAGCATGAACATTTGAATCACCCCTAACTTCAACTCATGTTTAGAGCTTTACAATCGCACCATCTCGTTCTGACGTTTAGCATTGATACCTTTCTGTTTTGTCATATTTTCAAGCGAAAAGTACCTACTCCTTTTGCTAATGTTTGAAGTTTGAGACGAACAAAATAGACATCAAATTTTTTTTAAAATAAACTAGTTTTATACTGAAGCTCATTGGAACAGTCTTACCTGTTATTATGAAACTGTGCAATCTGTTTCAGTTCGATCCTATATTGAGCTTTAATTTTGTTGGTCTAAACCTCAAAGGTTGCATATATTCAATTACTAGAACAAAACTACACAGGAACAATTTTATACATTCAGAATCTCATTTTATACAGTAAAAAGCAGCTTCGGTACAACTTTCTGGACATAAGTAAGCAGTAGTAAACATAGTCATATGATGAAGTACTCCTATACAAAGACCAACTCTCGTATTACAAATAAGGGTGTTCCAGGCGTCTAATATTCGACTAATAGTTAAAGATTTCATTATTACATGCATAGGTTCAAAGCCACAAAATGAGAAAATAAAAGAGTATCTACACTTGATAAGCTTATCAAGTATCAACTTTTGTATAAATATAGAAAACTGTACAGCTTACTTCAGTACATGTCATTCAATGCAATTGCAATAATCCTTGAATTCATTCACATAAACACAAATGTAACGAACATACAAACGAGCACCAAAGCTTGACTACAGAACCCATATTTTCTTCAGTCCAATATAAAGAGATCGTGATCATGAAAGAAATCTGTAGAAGAACGGTATCAATTGGCATCACATATGACCAACTGTTCTGGTGGTCGCTGACAGTCAAGCGGCTAGAGGCTCCTCCATAACTATATTTTGGGTCATCCAAGAATCACAAGGTAAAAGTATTTTGTCAAAATTTGGCTTTGATTATAAACAAATAAACAGAAAAAATAATCTAAGATGCTTGCTGAAAAAGGTGGCCACTTTCAGCCCATATTTCCTCTTGTCAACATGGGTTATGATCATGTCCAACAGGTCAAATGTTCGGGTCAAATAGATGAAACAAAAACAGCTAAACAGAAAACAGGTCAAATGAACCAAACAGGTCGAAGGTAGCCAAAGTGAACTTCTAGTTGTGTACAAGATACTAGATCACTTTATTCAAAACATTGGATATTACAATGATTATATATTTTGCAAAGACATATTCTATTAATAATTCTTAATTATGAAAAATAGACAAAAATGTACTTCTGGTTGACCTGGCATAGCCCATTATGATCTCAACCAAAAAGCAACAATCACCCGGTTTGACCCATTATCTGGCCCATCCGACCTGCCCCTTACCTCTACTAAAACTTAGCACAAGATTCTAATGACTAAGATTTTCTTTTAATATTTGGCGATTATGTCTAGTTTCTTAATGATGAATGTGAGATGTTCAATCATGGGGGTTAACTACTGAACCTCTTAAATCACACTTAATATTCTTATTTGATTATTATAGGTAGACAAAAAGTATATATGAAGCAATCAAGGATGAGACAACGACAGACGCATAGATACCTTTTGTATTTACAGCTTGAGATTTATCGGAAACTATTTCAGAGGCAACTGGTGCTTTCGTTGGTACATCAGGCAGATCCAACTTCTCTTCATCTTTACTGGAAGATGGCTCAGAAACAGGAGGTTCTGGCAAATCTTGAATTGCCATCTGTAACAACACCGATGATCAA
This sequence comes from Erigeron breviscapus, assembly GCA_034093135.1. Lineage (NCBI taxonomy): Eukaryota > Viridiplantae > Streptophyta > Magnoliopsida > Asterales > Asteraceae > Erigeron > Erigeron breviscapus. Next base: position 117,508,602 of record CM067170.1, read on the forward strand.
TAACATAAGATGCTGATGCAAATTGTAATTGTCCGAAAGCCACTATTCAGAATTACACCTTTTATAAGTTACGCATGAGAATAACCATTTTCTTCATCAAAAACAGTTAGAAGTTAATGCTATATATTGATTCTGAGTATACAGATTTGCTTTAACACAAAAGGGGTATATAAAAAGTTCTGAAATGGACTGCAATTTCACCTAGAACTGCAGAAGTGATAATTTGAACATACAAATGCAAGTGAAAAGCAACATTTTCATGTACAAGTAACCCCTAAAAGCACATAAAAAAAGACTATAATACAAATAAGCTAGTTCTTACTAATGACAAAACATTAAGCACAAGCCAATGATGATGCCAATTACTAGCATCACTTTAAATGTGTATCCTATACATGAATAATTATGCCCTCGCCATCCGACAAAATGTAAATATTCATCACGGTATGTCCGATGAAAAAGTCAACATTTTCCATAAACAGTCCACTATAACTTGTACGGCTTATTGGTCATATTAATCTATAACTATTGATATTGTCATTGTATGAGGGTATTTAAGACATTTGTCAAATACTTAATCCCTTGCATAAAACCATGTGAATTCAAACTTCTGCAGTTTTCAGGAGGGAGCAACACAAAAAATAAAATCTGAAAAATGCACTAGAATAAAAAGACACCTGAGCCTCAAGATTTTCAAATTCTGCTAAAACTTCCTCTTCATCCTCAGCTGACAACTTCTCTCCCAAGATTGCATTGATTTCCTGGCCACAAAACGAAGAATCCACAAGTTATATAAAGGGTCATTGATTAAAATGACAAACATTCTATCAGCAACTTTACAATTCCACAAATGACGATCAAGGAAAACCAACGATTACAAATTTTTGTTTGCAACTGACTAACCGAAAAGTGCTAGGTCGGATTATATATCATGCTGGAATACTTATGCATATTGCCTAACATGTCCATTTTCCAGGAACCATTTACCAAATTCATTGATCAATAAAACATAGATGAATATGTTTGCCAAATCTGACAAGTTTATATTAACACTGCACTGTAAATAGGCTAATGGCCTAACATGCATTATCTTTTGGTAGTTAATGATATTAAACTATACTAATAAGTTTTTGAAAACCTTCAAAATAACATAGAACCTTCAACCTTCAAGATCCACAATCATAATTGCATGACTGGGTGACCGACGTTGCGCATGCAAAAGTAATAAATAATACTTGTTTGATTGTCAAGTGTATAAATATAAGTCCAATACATATATAACAAGATAACTCACATCTTGGTATGCTTTGGCTTCCTCTGTATCATCCATCAATTTTTGCACATCATCTAAGTTAATTTCACCTTGGATCGCCTTCATTGCGTTATTCCCTGCTTTTAAACTCTCAAACACAGCCTTCTGCTTGCTTGCTAGTTCAATATCTGCCAACTAACCCAGATTGCAATCATTGGGTTAAAAAACATTGTTACTATTTAGTACAGGATATCATAGATAATAAGAAATAGATAAGGAACACATGAATCTAAATGACTCCTTACTTGCTGCTCAACATTAACAAGCCATCCATCAACTTGTTTCAGCAAATCTTCTTGTACCTTCTTCTTCTTCAGTGCTAACAAGGCCCTGTCTTTCTTCTTTTCACTAAGTAGATCCTTTGCAGCTTGCTTTTCAGCTTCAATAACTTTATCGAGCTAAAAGAATATTAAGCAAAAAACCAGTTTAGATAAACAATTGCATATGTTTCCCAGGATATACCATAAAACCATATCTCATCTTCTAAAATACAAAACTTAGTAGATAACTTAAAGTGAACACCAGAATGAGATCTAAGAACCTAAGCCGAATATCATTTGCCAAATTTATAGAATGAGAGAGAGTGTTAGGTTTTATCTAAGACCATGTATATACTCAACATCAAGTCACTATCATGTCACTAAGGTAAACCATTTCTCAACTGCCATAACCGCAATTTAAGAAAGCATTGTGAGCTTTTATATAGTGATGAAGAAGATAAGCATAAACATGAAATCACCAAACCTTAATAGGATCAAGGACCAAACAAAAAAGTGAAGTAGAAAGTATTTTTTTGAAATCTATAGAACCTGAAGATGCATCTGCACCATTTATTTGCTGTTGAAAGACTATACGGGAATAACAAGCATTGGATAATTATTGTTATGAGGAAATCTTTTGTGCATACAATGGGTGTATTCAAGTCTCCAGGCACAAATTCATTATAAATTTTTTAGTAGGATTACAATTTGAATGAAGAATCAATTACAATTTCTTAAGTATATTTTGAAAAATTCTGGGCTTGTCCTATTAACCCCGTGTTTCCTTCGGCAATAGAAGTTGAGCCACGTAAACTATGACTAACAGTGGATGTGTTAGTCCGCTAAGCAACTGTATACAATAAATGTGGCATTGTAGCAATACTTCAAGTTAAGTAGAGCTTAACTTAGTAATCTCTCGACACTTGGTAGAGTGTAAAACGACAGGATAGACTAAAACTGGCATAGTTGTGGCCAGCAAGCATTGATTTGATCTTGTCAACTATCCTAATTTTGGGAGAACCCTATACATCTTGAAAAGAGGTATATAAAGTGTTGGTGAATTCTACAAGTCCATGACTTCTAAGGATTCATAAATTTTTTCGAATTTCTAAATGCAAAAGCACTAAATGGTTTTTCCTCCTTTACTAACATGGACACAGATACATAACTTTTCAGTTGCTACCATTACATGAAGGTGTTCCAAGTTAAGAAATTTAAGAACTATTACGTTGAATACTGAAAGGAACATTGTTGATATCGACCATCACGAAATATAGTCTCGCATCAACTGACCTTTCAAATATAATACAACCAATATAGTAATATACTAACATGTTCAAGTTGCAAAGCTTTAAACTTTTCAATAATGCATTGAAGTCAATCTATCTTTACTATGAGCACATTAACTAGAAAATACTCAGGGTAAAGATTACACTCTTCTCATACATCAAAAAAAAAAAAAAAATATTTACAAGTCACCATATTACTGATCCATATACAATCACCTCCTATCGTAAAAACCAATTTTCCGAATTACCCACCCTAAAAACTCCATAAGACCAAGATTGTCACTAGCTGTCTTCTCTAACGTTGAACTCTACAACTGATAACTTATAACTAGTGTACGACTGATCCTCACCATACCCTGATAACCCCTCCTCGATTCTTCATACCGTTTCTCCTAAAACTTCGCCAACCCTTATAAACTATAACTTTCATTAACCTACTTAATCAACAACCCTAAATCAGCACCCATTTCAAAATTGAAAGTGACCGTAATCAATCAGCATATGCATATGTACGTCTTATCACCGCAAAACTCCTTCTTAACATCAACCCATTATCATCATCATCATCATGTCAAATTCAAATCACTAATAATCATAAAACCGTGAACTATCCGAATACCTTATAATGCAGTTCAACAATGTCAATTGATTTCAATAAAAGCACGTAAATTTCGGGTTTAAAGCAAGTTTCAAATCTAAATTCATCATTTTTAGAATCATATGAGTTGGTATTATCATCTACGACTATTAGTCCACACCTAAAACCAATGTCTTCCAAAACACACATATACATATATACATATATATATATATATATATACATTAAAAATAAGAGAATGAAGGAGACCTGAAGCTGATATTGAGCAAGTTTACGCCTTTGGGTCTTAAGAGAAAGAATGGCTCTATCAACTTCAGTTATCTTTGGTTTCTTTACAAATACATTCCCCATCTCTATCAAATCAAAAAGATCTTAACTTTATTATTATAAATTAATTGGGGTATAGAAAGTCAAGATTTTTGGGTATTAGAGTGTGATTTTTGGGATTAAAAAATTGGGTTTTGTCTTGTTGTTAAAAAAAAAAGAAATTGGGTATGAATATGTAATTAGTGTAATTGATGGATGATCAAAGTGAATTATGAAATTGGATGGATGGATGGTTTTTGGTTGATTTATCAAATCAAAAAAGATGAATTATAAAATCAGGAATAATCAACAGGTAGTAATAAGAAGTCATGGGATGGACAGCTTCAGAATTGAAGGGTGTTTTGGTAAAGTTTTTAGTTTAATCCAAAGGAAACGTATTTTCATTTTTCACACACGACCCAATAATAACTCGACATAAAAATATAAACATAACCACATGAATTCGTTTGTTCAAAGTTCAAACCAGGGTCAAGTCATGTTCTATCGTAGGCACGTAGTAGGCTTGATTAGTTTTTTACAAAATATTTACGAGATAACCTTTTTTTCTAATTAAATTATGACTCTATCTTTTCTTTTCTATATCTATATCTATACTCTATTATAAAACAAACTACCCACCTCTCTTTTCAACTTTCTACTTTTTAAATACCCAAAATATCCTTAATTTTCAACGCATTCTCTACTCACACACTAAATCTACCCAAAATATCCCTAAAATATTTTTCAACCTTATTTATCCAAACTATCTCTACTTTATTCATTAATTTAAATATTTCCACCTAATATCTCTAAAAAACTCTAATAAAATTATTTACAAAAGATACATCCGTTAACCATATAATAACTACGCTAACATTTATATCAATTACTTTTAGATTAATAACCACATCGTTACCACCACCACCACCACCACCCGTTGCCGCCCAAACTAATTTCCATGAACATATTTTTAAAAAATATTTCAATATAAAACTCAAAGTGTTGATATATAGATCAATTTTTTATTACTCAAAATAGTATATTAAATTTTAAACTATAATAAATTAACATCTAATATTGATAACGCTGTAAGCCCGTGTATTAGACACATGCCTAAAATCTACAAGAAAAAAAAAATAACTCTCAATGTCGTCTTTTACGAGTTTGTGAAAATAACTCATAATGTAAAGGAAAAAAAAAAAGTTTACAACTAATCATATTCTGATAATAATTTTTTTTAATTTTCCCTTTCTCAATTTTTTAAAAGTTTGTGAGAATTAAAAAAAAGTTAATTACAGAAATCGTCCTGTCGTGGTACCCAGCTTGCAGGTTTCATCCCTAAGTTTCATAAATTACACTTTTAGTCCAAAAAACTTTGCTCCGTCAACAGTTTTAGTCCTAATCATAAACGTTCGGTTAAAACGAGGTCACATGTTTAGCACGTGATGGGTATAATGGTCATTTCATTCTACTCTTGTCTTTGTCTCTCTCTTATCGTAATAATTAGATATAGATTTAGACATATATGTATATTATATAAATATGAATATATGAGTATCCATCATCATCATTCATCAGGATTTATATATCACCTCTCTATTTCTCTTTCTCCCCCTCACTCCCTTTCTCTCTTCATTACAAAAGATATCCCAAATCCAAAATTATATGCAGTAATAAAATATACAAGAAATTATCATTTTCTTCATCACTTTCACTTCAAAAAAAATCACACTTTTTACTCTATCAGATCTCCTTTACTTTCATGAGGACCAGCCACCACCATCAAACCGCTGCCACCATCGGGACTAGCCACCACCATCGCGACTTTCATGATCTATAGATAAATAGATTGACTGTCGTTTATATATATATATATATACACGAACATCACCACTCTCTCTCTCTCCACTCAACACCCCCATCGGAAGTTTTTTTTTTCCGGCAACAACTCCAAGAGCAGTTGTATTGAAAGAATCCAAACTCATTTTAGGAAAATAAGAGAAATTTTTTTTTTTTTTTTTTTTTTTTTCCAGATTATCCCCACTGCGGCGCAGTGGGGCTAAACCTGCCCACTGCGGCGCAGTGGGTATCTACTGTCCATTTTTTTTCAAAACTCCATCTTGACACTTAAAATCAACTTGTAACTTCCTAGCTCAAAACCAAACTTCATAATACCACATTTCTAAGTTCAAATAAGTTTTAGACTCGGAAATAAGCATGACAAAAGTATCCTTTGACCAAACATTCATTTTACAACCAAACGGGTCATTTTACCCAAGTTGACACATTACAAAAGACAACATTAAAAATTGGAAATTTCGGCATGACCCATTCGTAAAATCATCATCCAAACCTGTTACGGATTATGAGTTTCTCCAAAACACATTTAAACAAAATCAATACATTACAACTACAAAACGACCCATTTAAAATACCCAAAACTTGAGTCTAACACTAGACATCATAATAATTTTCCAAAAAGACATAACAAGAGTACAAAGAGCCGATAGTTCAAAGGGGTCGCTATGGGTCCTATTACCAATTTCATTATCCGCATTTAGCTAAAGCAATCAATATCCAAAAAGCATCTTTAACTTCAATCTTTACATTGCTTAACTGTCTTCCGCATCCGGGACAACCTATAAAAAGGTAAACAACTAAAAGAATAAGCCAAAGCTTAGTGAATACCATTGCATACGCTTATACACACGAAGGAGGGCAAAGTACAAGGATTTTTACATGTAACCTATGACACCGTCATGCCACATTTACATGCTCACCTTGCACACTAAACAACATATATGGATTAACAACTTCAACATGGTGGTCTTTCCACACATGGATAATCAACTTCAACATGGTGGTCTTTCCACACATGGATAAACAACTTCAACATGGTGGTCTTTCCACACATGGATAAACAACTTCAACATGGTGGTCTTTCCACACATGGATAAACAACTTCAACATGGTGGTCTTTCCACACATGGATAAACAACTTCAACATGGTGGTCTTTCCACACATGGATAAACACTTCAACATGGTGGTCTTTCCACACATGGATAAACAACTTCAACATGGTGGTCTTTCCACACATGGATAAACACTTCAACATGGTGGTCTTTCCACACATGGATAAACAACTTCAACATGGTGGTCTTTCCACACATGGATAAACAACTATCGGGATTCTTAGGCCCCGGAGGTTCTTAGGCCTCAACAATACTATGCCCCAAATGGGCCTGACGCCGAATCAATTACCACACATGGATAAACAACTTCAACATGGTGGTCTTTCCACACATGGATAAACAACTTCAACATGATGTGGTCAATTGACCCAACGTATATATAATCGTATGCAAGAGCACTCACCTCCTTCGCGACAACCAAATCCATGATGACCATCTAACAATCATATTGCTTTTCACCTAGCAACGATTCACAATTTACACATATAAGGTCATCAAGCTCAATTACTTCATACATAATATAAGGTCATCAAGCTCAATTACTTCATACATAAGGCTATCAAGCCATACTTTACAATCTTTACTATCATCTCAAAGCCCAACCCTATTTTACATAATTCGCATTCTCATCAATTTCAAAGGTTGGCTTCTTTCAAAATCTCATTTTACTTTCACAATAAAGTGGCCATGCCATCTCATTATTCAAAATTATCATATTTTCGTATATGACCAAGCTGCCTTCAAACTAGCATAACTCAAGTTCTACTTATTCTTTTTACTTGATTCCAGTGGCCAAATTTAGATGACACATACACCTACATTTTATCTTTAGTGACCAACATGTGAATTGTCTTTCAAAGATGACTTCTGGTCGTTTTAAAAACCAAAACTGCTGCTGTTAAACAGCTTTGACCTTACTGACTTCAAATGACCATAACTTGAGTTCTACACAATATTTCGACCTCATTCCAGTGGCCACTTCTTCTTAACACATTTTAGCACATTTTATCTTCAGTGACCCACACAAGATTTGACTCATATACGTGAGTTTTACTCGTTTTAAAAACTGACACAGAATCATTTTTGCTGAAAGATCATCATGACGCTACTGAATTCAAAAATTCATAACTGGAGTTCTACTTCGTATTTTCAACCCATTCCAGTGGAAAAATTTGCTTAACACAATAACCTACATTTTCTTTTTAGGACTCAACAAGTGAAAACTCTGACATGGGGGTGTTTTACACGTTGCAAATACAGGGACAGAATCTGTCCAGTTTTGTTCTTACTACCATTCATCAAAATCTATCATGCAACCCAATTAAACCCTAAATTTGATTAAATTACAAGAACCCTAACTTGTATAGAAGCAATTTAACTTAATTCAATAAAACCCCCAATTTCCCAAATACAATTGATTGCATGAACCCTAATTTAAATAATTTAACAAGAATCAAAATTAGGTTAAATAATCTTACCTTCAAGAAGATAACTAAAATTGAGATTGAAATTACACTTTTATTCTCCTCTTTTTCTTCTTGAAAATCAGCCCACAAACACTCCACACACTCAATTCTTCTAAATTTGATTCTTCAATATATTATGATTTATTATTATTTCACTTGTATGATTCTTGATGTTAGGTGGAAGAGAATCACATAGTGTCTAGAAAGAATTTAGAAGGAAAGATTAGAAGATTAAAGAAGGTGGGAGAAGATTAAGATACTAGAGATGTTAGAAGTGGAGTATGATTCAACAAAGAAGGAAGTGGCTGGCACTCCTATGAGATGCCACGCCCCTTACAAATTTTAATGGGTATAATACCCGCTATCCGCTAAAGTTCCAACTAAATTAACCCCGAATCTAAAAATGAAATACTAGGAAACTATTTTAATGTTAAAACTATAATAAAGGTTTATTTTATTTGCCTTAAAATTTCGGGATGTTACAACTCTCCCCCACTTGGAGCGGATCACGACCTCGTGATCCAAGCCGCATCTAGTGATGAAGTTGTAATAAAGCTTTTCTCTTAATTTCTCATTAACACCTACAACATTCTTCCATGCTTCCATAGCACTTTGCACCATAAAATAGTCTCGATTTACACTCTTCTTAAATATTTCATCACAAGGCTAACGACTTGTCGACACTACCTTACTTAAACTCATAATGAAGTTCGATTTCTTTTAAAAGTACACGTAAAACCTTTACGGTATAAAACTTTATAAAGCGAGAATCGTGCAAGGTAGAATAAATTCCCGGAAGTTCTTCGAGCAATTCCAACAATAAGTAACCTTGACAACCCGAGCAGGTATTTTGAAAGAATCGAAAACTAAGACCTTAGATTTACCTCATATGCAACTCGTAAAATAAATTCTTCATATTACACAATCACCAAAATTGAACTCGATAAGTCTCCCTCCTTTATTCGCATAAAATTCTTGGCAATCTTGACTCTTAGGTCGTTATTTTATCATTTCGATCTTCTTATGAATCTTTATCACTATATTCGTGCTACACAACTCTTGGAGTCCGACTTTTCTAAAACGAATAGGGAATTGACATTTCCTATCAAACAGCATTCATACGGAGGCAAATCAGCACACTAAAGCGATAGCTCGTGCTATACTGGTACTTCTAACGAGATCATGAGCAGATTCCATGACCCACTAAAGATCGACTATTCACGCTCAACAAGATTCCGCTTCATTAGAGGACACTAGCAATCTCTCTTAAGATATTGACTCATCCTTGTCATACCGGCGAAAGAAGTATTCGGATTTTATGGGCTTCTTGGAGCAAAATCGTTCTCACTTGCTTATCGTTGCAAAATCTTCTCTTGAGCCTTCTCGGTGCGACACCAAACTTCATAGACGATCGAAAGAGTAAATCAACTTCTTTGCTAGTTGTAGATGCTTCGTTGTTCGATAAGAAGAAAAAAAATACTTGAGACTCGTATGATAAAAAAAATGATAAACTTGAAACTATGGAGGTAAAAACGCTCAAATTCTAAAGTAAAAACAAATCTGGTGAACTCTAAATCGTGAATAGAACAACTCTTCTTGATTACTATTAATGCCTCGTGGTATCGCCCGATTTTCCTCCTTTTGCATAAAAGCACAACTAAAACCGTCTGTTGAAACCGTTCAAGGAACTGTCATAATCTCTAAGTTTCTGGGTAATGTTAACATCGGGGCTCCACTTACTTCTTCTTGTGACTATCGCGGTTTCAACTTCATATTCTATTTAATTAACTCGGTCAACGGTGAGTCTATCTAAAAAGGCTGAAAATAAAACGACATTTATCTCTTGTCAACTACGAAACTTCTAATCTGTATTGATCTTGTAGGTTGTCTCCACTTCGTCACCACACTAATCCAAGCCGAATCAACCTCATTCTCTCTTTTAGGTAACCATGCGATCGCAATAACACTTTTTCCAAATCAGATAGTTCATCTAACAAATTGACATGAAACTCTTCCCTTTACAATACTCCTCGGCCTCTTGTAAAAGAACTTCGTGAATGAATTGACGTTTAGAATAAACATAACGTGGTCAAAGAAAGCAACTACGGACTTATCACATAAAGAATGAGAATTGCGGTCCAAAAGATTCATGAAACTTGTAGAACATCAATGTAATCATAGAGCATAAATACGAATTCGAAGTGCTCATAACGAGCATGAACAACATTATCTGAAATATCTTCATCACGTGCTTTATGTTAATGAAACGGAATCGAGAATTTCGTCTAAGAAATAATAAGGAACTGTCACTAAAAGATCGAATAGAACATCATATTTTAACAACGGGTACTCGTTTCTGATTGTTACTTTATTGAGCTCACAAGTGACTAAACGCACACGCCTCCTGCTTCCTTTAATTACATAATCGCACCTCTTGGAACGAAGGGAATCACTTGAAACGGCTAGAACGAATACAATTCACGTAAAAGTATTTGGGATAATCACGAATAGCAAGAAGATTCTCCATAGACCGTGATTCCATTTGGCATTGATGATTCAACAATAAGAGACTTAACTGCCATACCATGACTGTCATAACGCACAAGCGAAAGTATCAACTGACCGCTTCATTTCTTCCGACGAAAACAATTGTAATATTACAACAGGGATTCTCAACTAGGTCGCCTTCTCCTTCCATGAAATTTGGCGTCCTTCACATATAAACGATCTTTTCTCAACATTATATCGCATGCTCCCGAAGTGAAAGAAAACAAATTGGCTCAAAAGATTTTAGATTAGGCTTTAGCTTTTATAACTACCATACTTATCGTTTACAAGTTCCTTGTTGCCATAATATCCTCACGTTCTTACAATGCTTATTTCATCTTAACTTCTATCATCATACTTCAAGTAGTCAAATACTCGTTCAAGAAAGCATGTCAATCAAAATCAAAAACACATTCGCCATACTCCGTATGGTCTTTTAACATCTACTATACAATCATCTTGATAATAGAAGTCCCAATCTCTACGACTTTATACTACCATGTAACATGTATTCATCACATTAAACTTATCAATTTAAACATGTTACTGCTCAATTGCTTTTTATCATACTTCGCATGGTCTTTCGACATATAATCTACGCAAACTTATTTAGACTATGAGTCTCCAACTTTACAACCTTATACTAACATACATAATGTGCCTTCATAACATTAATCAGCCAATTAAATCACATTACTGCACAACTGATTCTCATCGCCATATCTCGTATGGCCTTCTTAACACAATAATGATGCCACGGGTCTCACTACCCAATGGTCTTACACCAAATAAATACGATGCCATGGGTCTCACTACCCAATGGTCTTACACCAAATAAATACGATGCCATGGGTCTCACTACCCAATGGTCTTACACAAAATAATGTCACACTTCATTCGCATACATTCAACATTCATCAACTATTCAACATACTTTCTCCTTATAAGTGACAACCATCTTTTAAACTTATAAATCAAATTCCACTTTTATGGCCTCATTGCCGATTATTCAAGTAAAACTTTTGCTCTATCGCATTCGCATACAAACAAGCAAATACACATTAGCATGCATTTCACGTTTACTATGTATTTATCATACCTTCTTCTTTACTATCATCAAGCAATATATTAACTCATAAACCAATCTCAAATTTTCAATTCTTACCATTCAATAAACCAGTTAGCATGCAAAGCTCATATTCTATCATATTTAGATATCAACGAGTAAAATCATAAAACAATTCACATTGCCATATAAGGTCTCCAACCTATGGCTTCACACTAACATACTTCCATATTTAACGGACTTAACTTGAGCTATTAGTATGTGATCATAATAACGCTGCAGTCATTATTATAATTACTTATTATAACACCTCAAGTGAACTTCGCTAAATACTTCCGTATGTCACTAGAAACCGAACTATACACATAAGGCCAAGTCACGTCTATGGTTTAAGTCTAGGTATCCGTGTAATAATAAAATACCTAAATCCCTTAAACCACGGCTTTGATACCACTTGAAAGAACCCAAACTCATTTTAGGAAAATAAGAGAAATTTTTTTTTTTTTTTTTTTTTTACAGATTATCCCCACTGCGGCGCAGTGGGGCTAAACCTGCCCACTGCGGCGCAGTGGGTATCTACTGTCCATTTTTTTTCAAAACTCCATCTTGACACTTAAAATCAACTTGTAACTTCCTAGCTCAAAACCAAACTTCATAATACCACATTTCTAAGTTCAAATAAGTTTTAGACTCGGAAATAAGCATGACAAAAGTATTCTTTGACCAAACATTCATTTTACAACCAAACGGGTCATTTTACCCAAGTTGACACATTACAAAAGACAACATTAAAAATTGGAAATTTCGGCATGACCCATTCGTAAAATCATCATCCAAACCTGTTACGGATTATGAGTTTCTCCAAACACATTTAAACAAAATCAATACATTACAACTACAAAACGACCCATTTAAAATACCCAAAACTTGAGTCTAACACTAGACATCATAATAATTTTCCAAAAAGACATAACAAGAGTACAAAGAGCCGATAGTTCAAAGGGGTCGCTATGGGTCCTATTACCAATTCCATTATCCGCATTAAGCTAAAGCAATCAATATCCAAAAAGCATCTTTAACTTCAATCTTTACATTGCTTAACTGTCTTCCGCATTCGGGACAACCTATAAAAAGGTAAACAACTAAAAGAATAAGCCAAAGCTTAGTGAATACCATTGCATACGCTTATACACACGAAGGAGGGCAAAGTACAAGGATTTTTACATGTAACCTATGACACCGTCATGCCACATTTACATGCTCACCTTGCACACTAAACAACATATATGGATTAACAACTTCGACATGGTGGTCTTTCCACACATGGATAATCCACTTCAACATGGTGGTCCTTCCACACATGGATAAACAACTTCAACATGGTGGTCCTTCCACACATGGATAAACAACTTCAACATGGTGGTCTTTCCACACATGGATAAACAACTTCAACATGGTGGTCTTTCCACACATGGATAAACAACTTCAACATGGTGGTCTTTCCACACATGGATAAACAACTTCAACATGGTGGTCTTTCCACACATGGATAAACAACTATCGGGATTCTTAGGCCCCGGAGGTTCTTAGGCCTCAACAATACTATGCCCCAAATGGGCCTGACGCCGAATCAATTACCACACATGGATAAACTAACTTCAACATGGTGGTCTTTCCACACATGGATAAACAACTTCAACATGATGTGGTCAATTGACCCAACGTATATATAATCGTATGCAAGAGCACTCACCTCCTTCGCGACAACCAAATCCATGATGACCATCTAACAATCATATTGCTTTTCACCTAGCAACGATTCACAATTTACACATATAAGGTCATCAAGCTCAATTACTTCATACATAAGGCTATCAAGCCATACTTTACAATCTTTACTATCATCTCAAAGCCCAACCCTATTTTACATAATTCGCATTCTCATCAATTTCAAAGGTTGGCTTCTTTCAAAATCTCATTTTACTTTCACAATAAAGTGGCCATGCCATCTCATTATTCAAAATTATCATATTTTCGTATATGACCAAGCTGCCTTCAAACTAGCATAACTCAAGTTCTACTTATTCTTTTTACTTGATTCCAGTGGCCAAATTTAGATGACACATACACCTACATTTTATCTTTAGTGACCAACATGTGAATTGTCTTTCAAAGATGACTTCTGGTCTTTTTAAAAACCAAAACTGCTGCTGTTAAACAGCTTTGACCTTACTGACTTCAAATGACCATAACTTGAGTTCTACACAATATTTCGACCTCATTCCAGTGGCCACTTCTTCTTAACACATTTTAGCACATTTTATCTTCAGTGACCCACACAAGATTTGACTCATATACGTGAGTTTTACTCGTTTTAAAAACTGACACAGAATCATTTTTTGCTGAAAGATCAGCATGACGCTACTGAATTCAAAAATTCATAACTGGAGTTCTACTTCGTATTTTCAACCCATTCTAGTGGCAAAATTTGCTTAACACAATAACCTACATTTTCTTTTTAGGACTCAACAAGTGAAAACTCTGACATGGGGGTGTTTTACACGTTGCAAATACAGGGACAGAATCTGTCCAGTTTTGTTCTTACTACCATTCATCAAAATCTATCATGCAACCCAATTAAACCCTAAATTTGATTAAATTACAAGAACCCTAACTTGTATAGAAGCAATTTAACTTAATTCAATAAAACCCCCAATTTCCCAAATACAATTGATTGCATGAACCCTAATTTAAATAATTTAACAAGAATCAAAATTAGGTTAAATAATCTTACCTTCAAGGAGATAACTAAAATTGAGATTGAAATTACACTTTTATTCTCCTCTTTTTCTTCTTGAAAATCAGCCCACAAACACTCCACACACTCAATTCTTCTAAATTTGATTCTTCAATATATTATGATTTATTATTATTTCACTTGTATGATTCTTGATGTTAGGTGGAAGAGAATCACATAGTGTCTAGAAAGAATTTAGAAGGAAAGATTAGAAGATTAAAGAAGGTGGGAGAAGATTAAGATACTAGAGATGTTAGAAGTGGAGTATGATTCAACAAAGAAGGAAGTGGCTGACACTCCCATGAGATGCCACGCCCCTTACAAATTTTAATGGGTATAATACCCGCTATCCGCTAAAGTTCCAACTAAATTAACCCCGAATCTAAAAATGAAATACTAGGAAACTATTTTAATGTTAAAACTATAATAAAGGTTTATTTTATTTGCCTTAAAATTTCGGGATGTTACATGTATCGGTGGTGGCCGCATTTGGATCTTGATTGTAATGGATTGGTCGGAGTATGGTCAAAAATCACCGCGAATACCGTGACCACCGATGGTGGTGGTTGTTTAATAGCCACCGGCTCATTGTAGCTTCATGCCTTCATCACCACTACGAATATCCGGCCACCACCGCTTAGTGAATCAATAGATAGTCAATTACAATGATTTGGACTCATGCTATCTCAGATTTTGTTGGTAGATTGAAAAAACAAAAAACTTGATTTTGGTTTTGATTTAAGAAAGAGAGATAATGTGTTTGATTTTGGTAGATCTGCAATTTGATGAAATAGAACAGAAGATTATTTGTTTGAGAACTTAAGATTTTTAATTTTTGATCTATGAATACATGTATTTTGATTTGTGTTGTTGAATAGCACCAAACAAATTATGAATCAAATATCTAAGTGTATTTGTTTGTTTGGTTAAATCTTGATTGTTTGATATAGATATATAGATGTAAATGCAGATATACATTGATGATTGAAATGATAGATTTAATTGAAGTAAAAGTTCAGGTTTAATTGTACGTTTGGACATGTGTTAAAGGGAAAAAGACCATTATACCCATCACATGTTAAACATGTGACCTCGTTTTAAACAGACGTTTATGGACATGACTAAAACTGTTGACGGAGCAAAGTTTTTTGGACTAAAAGTGTAATTTATGAAACTTAGGGATGAAACCTGCAAGCTGGGTACCACGACAAGGACGATTTCTGTAATTAACTCATTAAAAAAATAAGGATTCAATTAGTGGTTCTTGTCTTATTTGGTAGCACTTGATTACGGAGGGATGATGAAAACAAAGTGAAGATTGAGAGAGGACAATCAATATCCTGTTGTAGTTTTTGTTCTTTAATTATGTTGGTTTGTTTTATAACAACATCGTAGTAATTGTCTAGTCTATAATATTTCTTAAAATATCGTATCCGAGAGATGGTAGTCATATGTAATAATCAGAGTGTGTCGATTAATGAAAATTTGATAGAACTTAGTCTACTCATTGAAAATATTTTTTACTTTTGATTTTGACAGTTTGGAGTTATCCTTTTATTTGTAATTTTTGGTGGCTCAACCTTTATGACTTATAGTGGTGAGATCATAAGATCCCAAATTTTCATTACTTTATTTGTATTTGTGGTGGTTCGTCTTTTTATCATATATAGTTTATTACTTTATTTGTATTTGTGGTGGTTCGTCTTTTTATCATATATAGTAGTGTTTTTTGAGTTTTCAGTTATGTGATTTTGGTGAGCAAGTGTTTCACGAGTCTAAGTAGTAGATTTTTATTTATCCTTGTTGTACTTTTCATACTGTTCATGTGCCCATTATTGGGTGTTGGTTGATGTGCTCGTATTCTTATAGTCAGATTAATTTTCGTTTTGTTATAAACTTAAGGAAATTCTCACAAAAGTTTTTAGTTCTTTTTTTCAGCTTGTTTGTTGTGAGTTAGATCGGTTTGTGAGTTTTTACAGTGAAATTTCAAATAAGTTAATATTGTACTTTTGCAGCCTTCTGAATCTAGTTTGTAATCTTATTTTATAAATTAAATCAATAAAAAAGATCGAGTTACCACTAGGGACCACGGGCCAGACTCGTATAATATCGTATTAAAAGTATGTTTGTTTAAACCTTGATCCCAAGCTAACAAAAATATATTTGACGAAGTGGAATTAACCCATTCCTCTAAGACCCCAAGCTACTTTTCTTTAATTTACATGTTTGAAACTCCCAAAGAAAGGAACAAATTTGTTTGACTCATTATAAATTAAAAAGAAAAAACTACAAAATCAAGGGATAAAATTGAGAAAAATAATGAATGAAATTCATATGTTACCATCTTATGGTTTTAGAAAAAAATTTAGGCTAATCTTTAAGAGTATATATCATTTCCCTTATCATAATCGTTTGCTACGTGAGGTAACCACCAAGGTTGGGTTGTTCATTCATGCAAAACCAAAAGCCTATTTTTATCTTATGTGGAAGTTTTTGATATTTTAGTGTGTATGGATTAACTTGTCTAACCAATTAAATCATAATAATACATCATATGAGTTTAGTGGTGCGGAATGCACGCTTATATGTATTTATTATGATCTTAGGGGCGAAGAGACGGGGTCCGGGGACAGCGCCCCTGGGAGCGGGGTCCAAGGGATGGCAGCCCCTGTCGGAGTCCAAGGGGCAGAGCCCCTAGCTGGGGTTTCCATTAAAATTGCTATGACAAAAACGTCTCAGAAATTAATTTTCGAAACTTGAGGGACTAATTTCACTCTTGCAAAGTAATGATTTTATCTGCTTAAGTGTAGATATTGGAAATTAAGTTCATTAAAGATAATATAAGTATTTCAAGTAGGGGTTTTCCCCTCATTGGGTATTTGAAATAGGCATTTCTACTTCGAGAGAGCTCTCTAGCGCGGACCCGGTTAAGACAACGTATGTTAGACCTCTCGCTGTCGAATCGCGACACGAAGTTTCAAGCGAAATTCACCTTTCAAAAAAAAAAAGTAGACATTATAAGAGCATCCACAATGGTGTGTTTTCAAAAGCTTTTTTGTAAAAAAAGTGTAAGAGGTTTATATAAAAAAGCTTTTCTCCTCAATGAAAAAAAGCTTTTCAAAAGCTTAAAGTTACTTAAAACATAATTGTTTAAATAAAAGACTAAATGAAAAGCTTAATATTCCTCAACCTATGTGTTATGTCTTCAAGCTATTTTTGTACTACATTAATGTATTTTAATTAACAAAAAGCTTTTGAAAAGCTTTTTACCATTGGAAAGAAATTTTTTTTATAAAAAACTCTTACACCTTTTTTAAAAAAAAGCTATTGAAATTATACCATTGTGGATGCCCTAAGTGTTTCAAGTAAAAATTTTTAAATAAAAAAAAGAGCATCTCGGGATTATCGACAACTTAAATTGAAAAATTAAGAAATTAGAGAGAATCAAATGTTTATTTTATTTACATTTTGGTATTTGCTGCGTCCGATACTCGATGGACATTCCTTATTTCCTTGTGAGTAATAAATATTGAAGCATTTTGGACATTTTTTATTCTCGCTCATTTTTCCCGCTGGGTTTTCCCTCCTCAAACTATCCAGCTGTTCAGTAAAGTGTTTCATCTTACCCACAAATTTCAGAGGTAATTTTTTTTTCATTATTCACTGTAAAGTTTTATTAAATGATTGTTTGCATTATTTTGTACTGTATTATTGTATGATTATAATATGTGAATAACTGAATATATGATGACTTTTTGTTTTACACCATACTATAAATTTCTGCCCACCATCTGTTTGACAATATGTCTCAACGAAATTTAAGAGGTATGCAATGTGTGTGTGTGTGTGTGTGTATATATATATATATATATACTTTGTGATTATATTATTAGACTGACTTCATCTAAGTGAAGATATGTTTCCCATTTGAACATATGTAAAAATTGAACAAAAAGATTGAATTTCTATAATGGACTTATTGTGTAAATCTGATTTTTTTTTTAAAAATTAAATCTTGCTTTTAGAATAATGGAAGTGGTTCATCATCGCTGCAAAATATCCAAAGAAGGAGAAGATGATGTTATAAGCAGGATGCCAGATAATGTGATTGCTAATATTATGGATCGTTTGCCGTTGAAAGACGCGGTGGCAACTAGTATTCTGTCAACAAGTTGGAAATTTAAATGGACTCTTCTCACCCAACTCACAATTGATAGAGACTTCTTTATGATTCTGTCTATGCGAGAAATGGATAAAACTAATATATACTTCTCCTAAATCTTAAACAAGTTACAAGTTTTTTCCTCGGTATGAGCAATGACTTCAAAATAGATGATGAGGATATTCATCATTGGATTATGCTCTTATCTAGAATACGAGGATTTAAGGGATTCACTTTAGTACATTCCCGTGATGCACCGGTTAAGTTGCCTACCCATCTTTCCGATTGTCTAGACTTGAAACATTTGAAGCTTGAACGCAGTATTTTTCCTTCGTCTTTTCGTGGTTTTCCATTGACCTTAGACTTGCATAATAATGCAAGTATTCAAGGCCACAGATATGGGGAGTTAATTGCTCGGTGTCCCCAACTCGAGACTCTAAAAATTTGGGATAACGACCTTAGAGGGCAAGTGAAATTGGCTGATATTGCAAATCTCAAAAATGTCAAGATGTTAGATTTGTCATTGTGTTTGCTTGACAATATGACCATGGTCAGACTTTCCACTGTCGTCCAGCATATATCTCTTCTTCCAAAACTTCTGGAGCTTTGTTTAAAACTTGAAAACTGCACGGTAAGGCTAATTTGTGTCTTTGTTTT
>CM067170.1:117529034-117541276 GCA_034093135.1 Erigeron breviscapus
TCCGTGTGCCTAGGAGATCTAGACTCTTGTGCACGAAATGAAGTCGAGAGGTGGGGCTATTCCTCTCTATTTTCAACACTCTCATCCTCCAAATGAGGAGAGTGTGGTGAACGTGGCTGTTCCCCGTGCATTTGTGAGACTAACTCCTGTTGTGAGGAGTCAGAATGGCTGGGAGAGTTTGGTGCAAACGAGAATGGGCAGTTCTCGACTTCTACTAACCTTCTTACGAACTTAATTTTGCCTTACGAATTTAACTTCAGAAATCCTTCTTACGAAGATAGCCTTCGTTCGTACGAACTTAGCAACAGTTTCGTTAAGTTCGTTCGTTTTTTCAAAAACGACTAAGTTCTTCGATTTTCCAGAAAACGATCCATCTAGGCTTCACCCAAAACATGTTTTCGACACAATTTAACACCTCTTGATCATCAAGATCGATTATAGACTCGTTTAACATCGTTTTGCACGTTAATTGACCAAAACACCATCTAAGCCCTAATTACGTGTATAATCCAATTTTAATCAGATCTATTTCATAATTAACCAACCCCTAAACCTGAAAATACAACCAACGATTCAATGATTACCTGCTTGCTAGATGGCTGATCGATTTCAACACCAAAATACCCAATCGTTAGACCCAAAAACTAGATTAATTGCTTTAGAAATCAAGAAAAGATTAGAGAGACTTTGTGTATGAGTTATTATTTGCTAATGGCTGCTCAATCAACCCTAATTACACCCATCAAAGCCTTAATCCCGTTTTTAGATTTCAACCTATGTCAAAATCAGTCCCTGGACTTCTAAACCCTTCATTATTGACCACAAACTGCATTATTGACCATATACAACATTAGTCCTTCATTAAAAGGCACTACATAGCCTTTAAGCGACATTAATCACACTTTTATTCGTCATTAAAATTTAGACTTTTAAACCTAACTACTTTATCTACGTTAACCACACATAACTACATTCAAATATTAAGTAAAGACTTAACGACACCCCAAATTGACTTAACGGCATTAGTCAAACATTCAATAAAAGTTCAGGATGTTACAATAGGGGCTGATCAAACGTGATTCCTTCGCTTAGATTTGTTGCGCCTCAAGCAAGCCTAAACCATAACGTATATATTCACGGCGTAAGTTCGCGTGACATGAACTAGTGAGCTAGATCATGAGATGTATACTAGTAGACTTGCCCATATTTGGTTGTCATTAGATTATGGAATTTAAGTGCATTATGATGTTCTCATTGTTTGGGTATAAGAGATTTGGTGGTAGAAGTCGTTTTCTCATTATACGTTTTTGTACGTTTATTGGAATTTCGGTAGTTTGGCTTTGATTTATATGATTTCCATTGTATACTTTGCTTAGTAATAATATTTGACATTAGTGGTCTTATAATATTAATATTTATGTATATTTTTCTGATTTGTAATTATATGTTTAATTTAATATTATTTAATTAATTATTTATTCATTTTATTGATTTATTAATTAAATAATTCCTTAAAAGTACTTTTAAGTGTCATAATTGCCTTTGTAAATTATGGATAATTTCATTTGAATTATCCTCTGATATAGATGCTCTTTAATTTATAATTTCATGATTTATACTTTTATTTGTGTATTTTCCATTTATTTTAACGATAATATTTAATTAATTATTTTTACTTAATTATTTATCTTAAAATTATATAACACATGTCTCTTGTCTTTTGACTATTTTTCCCCAGTAGGTTTTAGTTATTTTTATCAATGGTTAAGTTGATTTAACTTCATTCTTGATTTACATAATTTATTTATGGATTTTTACGTCTTTTAATTACCATTTAAATTCAATAATTCATGGAAATTCTTAGAAATCATCACCAAACATTTTGGTCAAAAATCTCAGGCCTTTTAGGCAACTTTTATCCATACAAAATCATATCAATTCAACCTCTCTTGTGTCTTGCTCATTTTGAGGGTTTTATGATTAAAAATCGTTTACCGAAATAGTGATTTTAGCCTCATTTCTTAAGCAATTAAAGTGCTTCAAAATGGGTTTTCATTCTTGTTTCATTATTTCCAGAAAGTTCATCATATTTTGGTATCCAAAATCGTGAGAGTGGTGGTGGTGTGATATGTGCAATTTAGTGCTTTCGGTTAGTGATTATTTGACCCGAAAAGGTGATTTTTGAGCTTATTGTTGTCATGGACCAATAGATCTGAGTTTTGTACTTTTATTTCAACTTATTTCCAGTAGGTTTATCATATTTTCTTGTTCATAAGATTATGGTGCATGTGTGTGCTCAAAATGCATTTTTGCGTGTTTTCGGTTTATGATTTCTAGCTTATTTTAACATGTTTTGATTCAAGCTTTATACCTTTGATATTTTACCAATTTTTCCAGAATATTAACATTCATATTAACCTATTTCTCACTTATAACAAGTCTATATCCATCTCATAATCCAACAAAAGATCCAACTTTCTTAAATCTAGCATATATGCATTCAAATCAACATTTTTTACTATTAACTTTTATAGATCTATCATTCAACAATATAAAAACTTCTTTTGAAGGAAAAATCTCAGAATATACTCTTCAAAAATATACAAAAACTTATAGATCTATCAACAAGAAAGTCACTTTAAAAGCTACTAATCTACAACCACACTTTTGGGTCTTAAACTTGTTGAATCCTTGGATCTTTCTTATTAGATTCGACATGCATGAGCATGGAAAGAAAGATCCTATCAACTTTGCCCTCATTAAGTGTATATTACAAAGAAAACAAGAAGAAAGTATAAGTTTTTGATAAAACCTTTGAATATAAACAAAACAAGATTAGATCTAGTAAAAAGGATGAAGATTATACCCTCTTGAACTTGATTTTGGATGATGAAATAGGGCAGATTTTCGTGGCCCTTGAACCCTCAAATAACCCTTAATCTAAGCCTCAAATAACCCTTGAACCTTGCTTGTATTAACCCTTTATCAATCTAACTTAAAACCCTTATTATTAGTAAGTGTTTACTTGATTTTTGATGGTGTTTCTTCTTGGTTCTTGATGTGGCCGAAAATAATAAGAAAAGAGAGAAAAGAAGAGTTTTCTTGAGAGAGAAATGAGTTGTGTGTGAAGAGTGTAAGTGAGTTGTGTTGGGAGTATAAGGTAGGTTAAATGTTGATTGGTGAATGTGTATGGGGAAAGGGGGGAGGGCCGGCCTCAAAGAGGGTATGGGAAGGGTTTGGTATCTTTTTTTTTTATTTAAAATGTGTATATAGGGTGTATATATGGTTAAGTGTATGTATATGTATTTATGTATGAATTGTAAGGTTAAATGTAATAGATTTGTAGTATATGTTAGTGTTTTGTTCTAGCATGTGTATGTATGTATATATGCCATGTGTAGGTGTGTGTATGTACATATTTTTGTATTCTTGATTTGTTACATAATCCATAATTTATAAACTTGTATTTATTTCAAGCATACAAATATATACTTGTTGCTATTTAACCATTTTTATGCACATATTAGTTTATAATTATACTTTGAGATGGAAATCTTTATTCTCATGTCATATTTACTTAAATTGGTTTGATGATTGATTTGTTGGACATTTATAAGGATTTTTGATGGTTATCTCAACTTGTGAGACTTACATTATTATTTAGATAATCCGATTGATCATAAATAAATTTTTTGTTCGATGGTACTTTATAATTCATATTTAGAATTGAACAATAGCTTTAGATTGCTAGCTTAGGGGCATTATCTACTAGCTTTAAGTATAACTATGGCTTGCGAGATCATAGGCAACATAACTAGCTCATATATGATATTTAAAAAGTAGGGTTGTTACAGTTAAAGGATCATCTACGTCGACTGCATGATACATTAACTCCGGTTGCATTTAAATTAAGACACAATCCAAATGTGTTGACAAGTAACCTAGACTCGAACAAGGAAACTCACTTGGTGGCCAACAAGCTTATAACTCTATTCAACTCTATTAACTAACTAGATCAATTATAGAAAACCGGCACCACCAACGTTTAATATAATTTACCCTAATCAATTAATTTGTTTTGGTTAAGTATTAACAATTATGTCTACTTGAAATTAACGTGACACCATCAACTATCAATCCCAATTAACAAATCGTTTCCTATAATTACTATGCTGTTTACTATCACTCCATGAACTAGCATCAATTACTTATAGACAAATAATTGAAATAATACCTATATACTCTCGACACCATCGAGAAAGCATACAAATATAACCAACAAGCATAATAATATGGAACAAAAAAATAATTCTTTAAGATCACGACATAACGTTAATGAAAATCAACTTGGATTAAAAACTATGCAACCATTGTCTTTGTATCACTTCATCTTAATAGATGATGAAGTACATAATAAAACTAAATCCAAAAACAATTAGTGATGTAAAAGAATTCATATTGAATGATGAGTAAAAGTAATAAAAGAAAGAAATCGAACGAGCGAATAATGTTGCGGTCGAGTTCGAATGGCTGCTGCTGCACAAAAATCCAAGGCAGAAACCTTTTTCTTTTTGTCTCTTGCGGCTACAAAACCCCACGAATTCAATAGCTTCTGCCGACTTCCCTCACGAACCGACCCCCTTCCTTCGGCGGCTGCTTCACGCCCCACGTACCGACTAAGAATGTATATAATAATAATCTATATATAGTCTTTGCTTTCTTGAAGTCCACGTGAGACAAGAGAGGCGGTGGCCTCTTTTGTTTATTTTCCACCAAGCCCATAATAATTAATTAGATTTGAAACTCACTTGCAGACTAACTTTTATTTGGGCGGCTGTCCATTCTTTTGGGCTTAATCCACGAGAACACCTCCACAAGTCCATGTGATTCAAGCTCATTTAAATATATTCTAATTTTCCTAGCCGAGCACAGTAAATAGTCTATCAAATATTCATGTCGCATAGGCTAGTATTTGGCACTTTTTCTGTCTTTTGAACTTCAATCTTCAGTTGACCATAATAATACTTATCTAAGTCCACTTTCGTCATATATCGTCTCATAGACCTATAATTCAATAAAAACACATACTAAGAATAAAAGTCTATAAAAATGACAATGATACAAATATAAAATAAATAAAAGAAATGATATCACGTAAAATAAATATATATAAAATAGGCGATATCACATGTCCATCTTCATCCATCTTGTTTCTGAAGACCCATCTTATCCCAATTGGATCTTTCTTCAGATTGCTGGGACATGGAACAAGTTCCCAAACGTCGTTCCTTTTAAACTGATTGAGCTCATCTTGCATGGCTTCAATCCAGCTTGGGTCTTTCATAGCCTCGTCAATCTTCTTCAGTTCTATCAGTGATAAGAAGCTGACATTTAAGCATTGGTCGCTTGTGGCTCTTCTGCAATGATTTGATCAATTGGATGTGCCTTTGTCCACTTAGAGTATTGACCAGGATGAACAATGATATCAGTGCAAGAATTCCTCTGATTTACTTCAGGAGGATCTTCAGAAAAGACTATCTCAGTCTCATCATCTTACTCCTGTAGATCATGACTTGCATCATGAAATTCTTCAGATTGGGGTAATTCAGTGGAAACTAGTATCTGGTTTGAAGCAGCACGTACATCTGATCCAATAGTCAGTTCAGAAAGTAGTTTAAAACTGACTGAGGGATAGAATGGAATGTTGCTTGTCTTGATTCTTGTTGGTTCTGAACTGAGATGTTCAGAAGCAGGTTCAGGTGACTGATCAGATTGAACAATGGGATCAGATTCACCAAAACTGATTGGACTTTCTGAGGGTGGTACAGGAGTTGGTCTATTGAAGATTGCAGAATTTGATTCATCAAAGGTAACATGAATTGACTCATCAAGCCTGTCAAGTCTCTTGTTATAGACTCTGAAGGCTTTGCGAATTGTTGAATAACCTAAGAAGTATCCTTCATTAGCTTTTGCATCAAATTTTCCAAGCTGACTGGAATTATTCAGAATGTATACTGGACACCCAAATACATGGAAATATCCAATATTAGGCTTTCTATCTCTGAGTACTTCATAGGCTGTCTTCTTGTGTCTTTTGACATAAACAGATCTGTTCTGAGTGTAGCAAGCAGTTGCAACAGCTTCAGCCCAGAAATTCTTAGGAAGACCAGATTCATTTAGCATACTTCTAGCAGCTTCAATCAGCGTTCGATTCTTTCTTTCTACAACACCATTCTGCTCTGGTGTGTGAGCTGAAGAGAAGTTCTGAGATATGCCAGTTTCAGTGAAGAAGGACTCCAGAGTGGCATTTCTGAATTCAGTGCCATTGTCACTTCTGAGCTGACAAACTTTTCGCTTATGCTTGAGTTCAATTTGTTTGATAAGAGCAATGATTTCAGCAGCAGCTTCATTCTTGGTTCTGAGGAAAATCACCCAACAATATCTTGAAAATTCATCAACTACAACAAGGGTGTACTTCTTTCCTGCTCTGGTCTGAACATTCACTGGTCCAAAAAGGTCCATGTGAAGCATGTGAAGAGGTTCAATTATACTGAAATTTTGCTTTGTCTTGAATGAAGCTCTTTTCTGCTTACCCATTTCACAACCTGGACATGGCTTGTCTTTATTGAAAGACATTGGAGGTATCCCTTCAGCAAGTTGTTTTCTTGACAACTTATTGATATTTTTGAAGTTCAGATGGGATAACCTCTTGTGCCACAACCAGTTTGTGTCTTCATCAGCCTTTGTATAGAAACATTGTTCACTAGGTGAACTTTCCATATCAACAATATAGATGTTTCCTTTTCTTGGTGCAATCAACACTACCTTCCAATCCCTATTGAATATGGTGCCTTAATAAATATCAAATAAAACCTTGAAGCCATCATCACACAGTTGACTGACACTGGTCAGGTTATATTTCAAATCATTCACATATGCAACACGTGTAAATTTGACTTGTCCATTATTCAACACACCATATCCCTCAGTTTGTTTATTTACATCATTCCCAAATGTTATTGATGACCCCTCTTGCACCCTATATTCCTCCAGCAGGGTTTTGTTACCAGTCATGGTTCTGCAAGCTGCACTGTCCAGATACCATATATACTTCTTTCGGTCTCCCTGCACACAATCAAAGATTAGTTCTTTTTGGGAACCCATCTCTTGATGGGTTCACTGGACTCTCCCTTAGGCGTCCCAGATTTCTTTGGTTCAAGAGGAACTGAAGGATCAAAGGGGATCTCAGTCATGATCTCAGATGACACAAAAACAGTTGGTTTGATGGGGCTTTCAACCTTTTTCTTCTCAGATTTTTGCTTGATTTGTTTGGAAAAAGGTTTTGCTATTTGTTTAGGTTGAAGAGGAGTGCTTTCAACATTTTTCAAACGTGCATTACTGCTCTGCACTTGTCTAGCTAACAATTGAAATTGACTCTCTAACCTTAACAAAATTAATTCTTCATTAGACACCTAAGCCTTACCTGAATCTGAGGTAGAAGGCTTAGTGGGGGAGACATTTTTCTTTTTCTTTTGGCCTTTTGGAACCTTAGATGAAGACTGAGGTGAAGGCTTTTTGGATTTAGCTTTCTTTTCTGAAATAGTGGTCTGAGCTGTTTCAGATTTACCCTCAGATTGTTCCTGGGCCTTTTTAGTCACAGTTTTCTGTTTGCCAACTTCTTTAAAGATTATTTCTGGTTTCATTTGTTTGGAAAAAGGTTTTGCTATTTGTTTAGGTTGCAGAGGAGTGCTTTCAACATTTTTCAAACGTGCATTACTGCTCTGCACTTGTCTAGCTAACAATTGAAATTGACTCTCTAACCTTAACAAAATTAATTCTTCATTAGACACCTAAGCCTTACCTGAATCTGAGGTAGAAGGCTTAGTGGGGGAGACATTTTTCTTTTTCTTTTGGCCTTTTGGAACCTTAGATGAAGACTGAGGTGAAGGCTTTTTGGATTTAGCTTTCTTTTCTGAAATAGTGGTCTGAGCTGTTTCAGATTTACCCTCAGATTGTTCCTGGGCCTTTTTAGTCACAGTTTTCTGTTTGCCAACTTCTTTAAAGATTATTTCTGGTTTCATTTGTTTTGGAAGTGAATCTAAATCAGTAATAATAGATGCCAAGTGAAGATCACCAGATTCATATGCTGTTCTTTGATTAGCAAAAGTGTTTTTAATTGCAGCATCTGGATTTGGTGCTTTAATCCAAGATTTGATTATTTTTTGTTCCTTTTCAAGGATGGATTTCAGTTCTTTCAGTCTGGCCTTACTGGCGTTCAGTTCAGAAGTATTATTTTCAAACATTTTTAGGCTTTCTGAACACACAGTCTCAACAAATGAGATGTCAGCCTCTAAAAGAACCAAAAGGTCCAGTTTATGTTCCTTATTACTTTCAAATCCAAAATCACTAACCTTTTTCATGATAATATCCACCCATCTTCCAGATTCAACATCAGACTTGACCAAATGACCTTGATCTTCTCGAGCCATGAAACACATGTCCCTAACTTCTTCCTCATCATCAGATGATTCATCAAACTCTTCCCATTTTTTAGTTTTGGCAATCATACAACCATTATTGCTTGAGTTGTCTTGTGCCATGAGAGCTATATGGGCTTTCAGCTTCTTGTACTTAGCCTTATAGCTGTCATCAGATTTCTGAAAAATAGAATGGTTAGGGGCAGAATGTGATGATGAAGGTTGACTAGATCTACATTCCTTCATGAAATGTCCTTTCTTGCCACACTTAAAGCATTCAAGATTAGACTTATCAATAGAAACGCTGGAAGCAAATGGTTTGCCAGATCGATTGGATTTGGCCTTAAAACGATTAAACGTTTTAGCCAGCATGGCAACCAGATCATCATTGTCATCCTCATCACACTCATGTGAGACACAATCAGTAATACCAGTTTTCATTAATTCTGCAACTATCTTTTTCACTGAGTCAGAATTATCACTCTTAGAAGATAGTAGTAAAGTCCCATGTGGCTCAGAATACTGAACCACGACTGAACTAGTAGAGGCATGATTTTTGGCATCTTGCTCAGCCACAACTCTTTCTGCTTTGTTTTCTTCAGTATATCTGAAGGCTCCATATAAGGATGCAAGAGTGTGACTGTGCAAGGTTTTTCCTTGTCTCAAGACCAAGATCAAATATTCCCATTTAGAAGGTAAAATGTCACAAAACTTTTCCAACAAAATTTCTTTGTCTTTAGTTACACCCAAGGCTTTCAGTAGATTTACCAGATTAGTAAACCTGATATGTTTGTGTTAAAGTTTCACCAGGGGTTGCAAAGAAAGACTCATACTTTTTATTTAAAGCAACTTTTCTTGTGACAATTGTCTCAGAAGTGCCTTCAAACTGAGTCATGAGTTCCTCCCACATCAATTTGGAATTTTCAAGTAAAACAAGAGTGGGCATAAGAGTTTTAGGAACTGCATATAAGATCATATTTCGCAGCTTGGTATCAAGATCTACCAGCCTATGATCTTCTTCAGACCAATGATCCTTCTCCTTAGGTGTCATCCTAGGAGTCCCATCGGCAGTTCTGACAACAGTAGAGGCATTCATGGGAACAAAAGGTCCTTCTTTTAGAATGTCGGTCAGATGTCTTTCAACACCAGCAATATACTTAAGCATGCATGCTTTCCACGTTATAAAGTTTTCACTGTTCCATCAAACTTGGGAACAGGATTATTTGGAAAATGTACATGCACATTGTGCGAAGGTATATTGTTGTTAATAACAGGGGGTGGGGTGGTACCGTTAGGATTAGGGTTAGGTCCTTCATTGTTTTCGGGTATAGCCATCACAGCAGATCTAGGTTAATGAATATAATATTCTAACCTTCTGATTTGATACCAAATGTGAGTCCTAAAGTCGATGGTTAAACTCGACTGGCAAGCAATTCTATTCTGGAAATAGACCAGTTCAGAATGCGATCCAGATATGGATATAAACAATAAAGTAATTGACTAAAAGTAAATGGCAAGAAACAAAAGTGCTGAAACTATATAAAGTAATATATATAATCAAGTATGTAGCATTGTGTAACATTTGCCATTTTGGTCCGTTACTTGTTATATATGATGATGACAAACTTTTATGAATATATGAAAACTTCGACTATTTTTGTGCATATATATATGAGTTGGGCTAATTACAATATTTAGATGGATTCAGATATTGTAAATGATTCGATGTGATTAGGCCCATATTGTGAGGCCATTATTGTTGTCCATATCTGATATGAAACTTGTATTATTAGGATATGTTAAATAAACTAAATACGAATGTAAAAATTATTTGGGAAAACGTATTTCTATGCCTTAGTATAATATACGATATTAAATATTTATATTATACCCGAGTGTCAGCAGCCAGCTAATAATGGTACTAATGGGACAAAAGCCAACCCAACCTTTATGAAAAGGTGAACACCGTGATTTGTTTTGGTTGTTATTGATAATGAACTCAATCAATTAGCTAGAAATATTGTAATATATATTAAATAATAAATACTAGTAAAATAATTAGGCATTATAGGTATGTAAATTAAGGGGTATATTATACTACTAAATATCCTAAATTATCCTAAATAATATCTACCTAAATAACTAACTATGATTAGCTAACTAAAGTTAGTTAACTTAGGTTAGTTAACTAGCCCATGGTATTCCTTAACTTAACCTTAGTTATCAACAAACTAAACTAGTAACCATGGTAATTTTACCTATAAATACAAGCTAAGGTTTTCATTACCAATTCACATAATCAAACTTCTTCTTCTTTAATCTCTATCTATCTTATCTATCCTATCTATCTAATTATAAGAACTTCCTTGTTCTCTGCATTCTCAACACTCTAAACAATACATATACATGCAACAAACTTAGCTCTCACGTCATTGAGCCATAGTTGGCTTTGAGAAAGAAAATATCCAAAACAACTCAAAACCCGTTTTTCATTACAGCAGCCCATAAAACCTCCGATCCCCGGAGATTAAACCGTCGGATCATCATGGTTCTTTGACAGTAGCTTCTAACATATAGACCAACGTTTTCAACCGTTGAATTTGTCCAAAAAGGTCCAGAAGTCAAATTACAAGTCTAGAACAGAGGCTGGAATTTCAGTAGTTCTTAGCTTTAAGTCATCTTTGATCATTCCTTTAAAAATCCTTTTGATTAAGTGCACATATAAGGTAATAATTCTTGATCTCTTAATCATAATTTATAAGTATTTTAATGGTGTCAAGTTGTAGATTATGGCTTGGTTTGGATTATTCAATTTAAAGATGTATACCAAATTTTATAAAACTTGAATACTTTTATTACATGACAATATAAATGATATATATAATGAAAACCATGTACATATATATATTTACTTATACACATGATCCCATATACCTACTGCGTTGCACCAACATCCTTGATTGATAGGAACTGGTGTACATGTATGGATTTACAACACTACATCCTTGTTTGATAGGAACCAGTGTTTACACTACATCCTTGTTTGATAGGAACCAGTGTTTACACTACATCCTTGTTTGATAGGAACCAGTGTACATACCTAATCTCATGTGTAGAAGTTATTTATATATATATGTAAATTAAACAAATGTCATGATAACAATCTAATTTGGGTAATGAAGATTACAAAAACGAACTTCCTTTCATCTATCTTCTAACAAGAACATATTAACTAAATCAAGTATTACTTTCTTTGAAAAGGTTCCACGAAGCACAACATAGTCTACTTACTTTCTTCTTTCTTCATCCCACGATTCACTCCAATTAAGGTGAGTTTCGTAGCCCCTCTTTTTATCAGTTTTGGGGTGAAAAGTATACTTATTTTTTTAAAAACAGTTTTGTCGATTTCTGTTTATGTTCAATATTGAGCCTGTGCGTTTAGAGTTACTTGTGCCATTTGACGTGCTTTAATCTTATTTGTATGTGTGTAATTATGTGTTTGTTGTTGTGTTTATGACGTGCTTATTGTGTGAGTTGGAGACTTGGACTAAGGCAGGTACCGTAAGGCCAGACTTTGAGACTTTGAGACTTTGGTACTTATGGCGTAATTCTGCTCATTAAAATATTGAACTACTACTTGTTTATACTTAAAGAATTGACAAAAGACTTATTTCTTTGACTGGACTTTTTGACTAAAACCTACGAACTCACCAACCTTTGTGTTGACACGTTTTAGTATACTTTTCAGGTACTCAGGCTAATCAG
>CM067170.1:117542276-117576889 GCA_034093135.1 Erigeron breviscapus
AATCTCGTACAGACTAAGCTGTGTGTAAGAGCAGAGAAACTTGTGTGAAGAATGATTCTCAGGAAATGCCACACATATGCAATCCATGAATGAGGCTTTTATAGGCACAAGCGCTCATTCATTAGGTGTCCATTGCAGCTACGTGTAATTCGTTCAGTGGTTGATGAAGGAATAATCAATCGTGCCTTTCATGGTACTTGTGGTCCCCCACGTACTGACGCACATTCTTCATCTACCAATAGGAGTATGGACACGCATATGTAAACAACCACCAACCTGGATCCTAGGATTCTTCCTAGTCACGTCATTTGTCCTTATCTTCAATCCAGGTTGTTATCTTCACTTGATTGTCAGACACAGATTGGGCCGTTTGTCAAGGCACCAATCTGCCTAAGTGTTTCCAAGCTGACTACTAATCCCAAGCTGTCTTCCACTAACATCTTGGTCTTCTATCTTCAATCCTCCTCTTCGACTTGGACTGAATGCTAATACAATTTGATGCAGCTTGAATAACACTTGCTTCCATAAGATTTTACAATTACAAGTATGAAGCATGATCTGGGTCAGAGACAGATCGTAAGTTGTGTCAGCTTAGTCTGACCCAGATCAGATTACAAGAACCAAAAGATTACTAAGTGTTTATAGGTCAGATTTGTCATCATTAAATTTACAATTAACATTGGGACTCAACAGCTACCACTATCCAGCGGGCTGTCAGTTCCTCCACCTACGCTGCACGAAGAGCTGCTTCCTCGAGCATAGCAGCTGCTTCAGAAATACAAAAAGTTCATGAACTGATTGCCCCACTGCAAACTCAAATTGAAAAGCAAGCCACTGCCATCTCCTCTCTTGAAAAGAAGATCGCTGAAATCCCAAAGCCTTTTGCCTCATTCACAGAACTTGACAGGCAAAGGCATGAATGGATGGAGAGTGAAATGGGTGAGATTAAGGCCCTGCTTCAGCAGCTGGTAGGTCGAGCTGCTGAGAAGGAAAAACAAGTAGTGGAAGTTGCTGCTGGTGATGCAACTTCCAAGGGGGAGAAGAATGATGAAGTTGTTGCTGATACCGCTGCCAAAACAAGTGAAGTTGAAGCTGAAGTGGAATTAGTTGTAAATGAAAATGAAAAAGAAGTGCCTCCCGCTGGTAACAATGTTGAGGCTAGTGAAATGATTGAAGTGAATGCTCCTACTGAAGTGACTCCTGCTGGTGAAAAGGAGATCACTGTACAAGAAAAAGAGAAAGTTGGCACGTGGGAAGGACATGTGATAAATGAAGAAGTCCCTGCTGGTGTTGAGGGGGAGCAACCAGCTTAAGGGGTGCTGGCTATTGCTCAGGGGGAGCAAGTTGAACAATTTATTGATCCAAATAATCCCAAGGCTGTGAAAGATGCGTGGGAAGCTGGGATAGCTGCTGAGATGGCTACTGACAGGTCGAAGGAAACTCTTCCTATCTTCCATAGACGCTTTGTCAGTCAAGCAGTTGTCACTCCCATGACTGATGCTCAGAAAGAGCAACTCTCTAAGGTTCTCAAGAAACCTCTCACTTCTCATCCAGCTAGTCAAGAGGGTTCCTCATCAGAAGTCATTACTATTCCTGCTGAACTTGCTCTGGAAGCTGACAGAAAGTCACAAGAAGAAGCCTTTGCTGAACTGGAAAGAAAAAAGCAAGAAAAAGAAAATGAAAGAAAGGACTTCGAATACATTAAACAGCTTGCCGTTGCAGAAAGAAAAGAGCTTGATGCTGAAGAGCTCCTACTGCTGGAAACTTCCGGTTACTATGCAGTCTATCAAAAGAAACAAGCTGATCTTGAAGCAAGGTTGTTGGAACAGAAAGGAAAGCTTGTCGAAGAAAGGGTGAAATTTATAAGAAATATGTCTAGAAGGACGCTTCCACAAAAGATAGTTGCAGTGGGTGTAAATCTGGCTAAGTCTGGAGCTGAAACGAACTTGAGAGTTGAAAGAGAAGATGGTCATGTCTCACATCTTAAGAATGTGCAGAGACCAAATCTGGGGGCTACTGAATGGTTTGAAGTCCATGAGCTGATCAAAGAAAAAACTGCCCACAGCTACTCTCCACTGAAGGATTTCATCCATGGCTATTTCACAAAGGCCAGAGAGATGGAAAGAAGGTTGAAAGCTGATATACCAGTACTTAGAAAGTACTTTGGCAACATTGCAGCAAGGCGTCCTTCAGCACAGTCCTCTTCAGCAGCAAGAAAGCAACCTACTCTGAAGAGAAAGAGAGATGAGCAGATGGTGCATGTAGATCTCCCTCCTATCTCTGGAGATGCTACCTTGGACACCAGATTTCCCCCAAGGGTTGTGTACCAAGAAGGACTAGTAATTGAAAATCCATTTGGAATGTTCTACACCAACTTCCAAAATCAGCAACTCTTCTTCAGAGTAAGTGAAATTGGGAAGGCTTCAGTTGGCTTCTTGCTGGCCATAAGGAAAAGGTGTGCTGACACCACAAACAACAGGTCTTTCATTGACTTGATTGATCATGAGCTGCTGCTGCCACATCGACTAGCTGATCCCTTTCTGATGACCATCAAAAATGAAGACATGTGGGAACAAGCAGCTAGATGATAGATGTTTTTACTTTCCATCGCTTGTATGACAACATGTAACTCAAATTCTGATTATATAAAACATCTTTGTCACACTTGTAATATTCTCTTGTTAGTTCAATTCACTCAGCAAGTCTCCTCAGCGAATAGGGGGAGATTGTTGAGTCAAGGATTCGCTGACCAGACTTGGTCGCTGGTGAGTCATCAGCGAGTCCAGTGACTCTTCATCAGCGGATTAAGGCGGGAAGAATTTGAACAAGAAAAGGACAAGAGTCACATGATGGTTCTTCCAACTGTATTTTACTTTGTATGGCAAAGGTACAATTGTGACCAAAGGAAGAGTTTTCTCTCTCATACCCATTTTGGTAAAGAAGAAAAAGGCTCCTGGATTCAGGTACATCGAGCCAATGAGATCTTGACAACCACCATCAATCACCATCAAGAGAAGGTTGTGTTGCCCTAATTCCTCCCCTATATAAAGCAACACAGCCGCACCAAAAACACCTTGTGTTTGTCACCATTAAGTGTGTGTCACTTATTCTCTCTTGTAATTGTTTAAGTCTTCTAGTTAGTCTAAAACTTAACAATTGTATGTTCATGTATTTTCTTGTAAGACAAGTTGTAATATCGACCATGTATTCACTGTTTAATCAATGATACATATGATTAGACTTGCATTGTTTCTTATACTTGAACTTTACTCTTGTTCTTGTTCTTTACTTTCTATTTACTTTCTTGTCTAGTTAATTTAATATAAGTATTGCAAATCGAGGACTGTCAACATCAAACTAAAAAAGAGATTTATCTCAAACTTAACCTTCTAAATTCTTGGATCAAATCGTTGTACATTCTAAAAATAAATTGAGATTATGGTCTTTTAAGTATAGTGGCGCTCTAAATTGTTAATTCGGGCTTATCTATTAGCCGGCCATGTGAAGACCTTTCAAGTCAAATCGTATTCTATCTAACAATGAATATCTATTTAGGAGTGGGAAATAATAACAAACAAAACTGAATTTAGATCAATTGGTCTAAAGTGTTGTTTTGAAACACAAGTTGGTGGGTTCGAATCCCATGCCCCTCAAAAAAGACTTTTTTTTAATTGAAAGTATAACTTTGTTGATGTGGCACATGAGGTGTTGCTCTCTTAATGCACAACAATATAAAAATGACACGGATTTTCAGGTGAACAGTTATGATAGAAGACTAGTATATTTATTTTAAAAATTGAGAGACATGTATTTATTTCGTTTAGTGTGTGTGTTTTAATTGAGAGTATTTCTGACATGTTTCAAAAGGGGATCTATTCCTTTTTAATAAGGATATATATATATAGATATATATCAATACCATAAACTGATAAAAGACATATGGACCATAAATTATGAGAAATGATAAACATAGCCTAGGTTCATATTGATTATACATGTATAAAAATTTATAATGTATGGAAGTTGAACACTACTACACATATAAGAAGATTGATTATACACAAAGTACTTTGTTTCATTTTTGACTTTTGTTGTTTTATGATCAACAGAGTCTAGGAAGTTGGTATATGCATATTGCAATGAAACCATAAATTTGGTTGATATCAACTTTCGCCGATCGAGAATCTCTACTTTTGTAGCTAAAAATTAAAAAAAAATTATGGACTTGGAAAACTTAGCAATTATTGGGTAGTAATTCTTAATAACTTTTTTGAGTTGGTATTACTTATCAATATTAACTTATAAATAATACTAATTCAAAAAAGTTAATAAGAACTATATTCTCTCACAAAAGAGTACCAATTAATCTCTAGGTTTACCCAACTTGCATCAAGTGATAAGCTAAAATGTAGACGCAAATGACAGATCAACAATTGCTCTTTAGCTAACCAACGAACCAACATTGTGACTTTGTGAGTCAGAAAATTCTGCAAAAAATAAGAAAGAATTATAAAAATAGGAAAACCAAAACCATAACTAAACAATATTAACAACATTGACCAAAAAATGTAGTTATTAGATATACATAAATGGCATACAAAATTACTGTTCACTACAGATAACATCAGATGGATTTTTAATATCCACAGATTTAACTCATATCATATACATTATGTAGATAATGGATTTTCCACAGATTTAACTCATATCATATAACAATGGCAATGACCCTCAACTTAAAACATGTATAGAAAAGAATTCCAAGGTTATTTTATTAGGGCAAGTTTGATAGTGAGAAATTTAGAGAAATTAAATGAAACAGAAATGAAATGGAAGGAAATGAAATTGCTTGAGAAATTTGTTGAATTCCTTTGTTTGGTAATAACGGAGAAATTCATCGAAAACAAGACCAAATTCCGTTTCTTGTTTTTGATATATAAAGAAAAAAGCATGGAGAAGTTGAATGAAAATGGAGTTATTGATAGTATAAATTAATTTTTTTCCAAAAAGTTTTAACTTTCACTTATATGTTTTATATTATAAAAAAAAACTTAGCATTCCAAGTTCCAATCAATATTTATTATTTTTGTAAGCAACATAATTACTCCACACTGTTAAAATCCAGGGCCGACCCAATAGTTCTCAAGGGGTAAGCAGTCGTTTTGGGCCCCCACTTTTCTAAGGGCCCCAAATTTATAATGGGATTAGTATTTTATATATTAGGGCTAGTATTATCATTTAAAAAAAAGTAAACGGCTGTTGCTAATTGAAAAACCAACCTTTTGCCTTCAGCCCTTTAGAAAAAAAAATTAAAGAGGAGACGATATAATTATTACTGCCGCTCAGAAAGAAAGCCCTCACACAGTCACACAGCCCTCACCTCCTTGAAAAGTGAACCTTCATCGATGATATGAACTTGAAAACTGAAATGATCCAAGATGATATGGCTGTGAATGAGTTATCAGGTACGCACCATTTGATCTAAAACTTATCATATTGTTTTTTATTACTCAAAATAGAACATAATGGAGATATGGATGTAACATTTTCTTCACAGTAGCAAATATCATTTTCATAAGATAAAATTTTAATCACTAAATCACATCCTCACTCGATGAAAAGCAGCAGACAAGCAATGTCAGTGCCTTTCACGTTGCCTTTCACAATAGTCAGGTACCCTTTTTCTTGTTTTCTTTGTTTTGTATACTAATGAACTAGGCCCCCAGAATTTATCTCGCTCAAGG
The DNA here is from genome assembly GCA_034093135.1 of Erigeron breviscapus. Classification (NCBI taxonomy): domain Eukaryota; kingdom Viridiplantae; phylum Streptophyta; class Magnoliopsida; order Asterales; family Asteraceae; genus Erigeron; species Erigeron breviscapus. Next base: position 117,548,021 of record CM067170.1, read on the forward strand.
CCTCCAAAAAGCTTAAGTTAACACAGCAAAAATATCAAATAACTATAATTATAATTATAGTTTACAATATGTATTTATTATATTAAAAAACAATCTATATAAACTCACAACCATATCATATAAAAAATTTTAAAAAAACGAAGAAGTAACAAAAAATTCTACAAAATTGAAGTTTTCACCATCAAATTACCCAAAGGATAGCTCTCAAATTCTGTTCATGGCAATAAACATCTTCCACAAAGGTTTTTATACAAAAATCATATATATGTTTGGTCACCAACAAAGGATAGTTTTTATTTGAAAGAGAAGATAATTTGCAAGGAAGAATTCAACGCAAAAGGAGTAATAAACCTACTATAGAAAGGAACGACCTTGACATTATCACCTATAATCAAAGCCAGATTTAAGTATGATGGAGTGAAGATGAGCAGATCTCAAAAGATCTCTGTAGAACTAGAGATGATAAAGGGTTAAAGTTTTTTTTGTGCTTATAAAAAATGTTCTAGTCACGTGTTATTTTCTTTATACTACTTTTTGCATGAGAAATTTATTTATTAATGAAAGTCACGGAGAAATTATAGCCATCAAAACTCATTTTCCCTTAAAATGGATGGAAATGTAAATGCAAATGACTAAACTCTCGAGAAATTGCAATTCTCTGTGTTCATTAACTCTCAGCCCTATCAACAAGGAAAATGAAGTCATTTTCCTTTATTTGGCTTCAATTCATGTACCAAACGTACCCTTTTAAGGAAATGAAGCCAAAGAAACGAAAATAACTTCATTTCCCTTGTTTGGTAGGGTGAGAGTTAATAAACACAGAGAATTGCAATTTCTCGAGAGTTTAGTCATTTGCATTTACATTTCCATCCATTTTAAGGGAAAATGAGTTTTGATGGCTATAATTTCTCCGTGGCTTTCATTAAGAAATTAAAATTCCTCATACAAAAAGTAGTAATAACACGTGATTAGCACATTTCTTATAAACACACACAAAAAAATCTCAAACCCTTTATCCTCTCCAGTTCTATAGAGATCTCTTGAGATCTATTCATTTTCACTCCATCTTGCTTATATCTGGCTTCGGTTATAGGTAATAACATCATAGATCCTTCCCTTCTTCAGTAGGATTATTACCCCTTTTCGCATTGAATTTATCCTTGCATTGTATCTTCTCTTTCTGATAAAAACTATTATTTGTTGGTGAAAAAACAAATATATAAATTTGGTATAAGATTCTTTGTTAAAGATGACTATTCCATGGAACGAAATTTGAGAGCTATCCTTTGGCTAAATTGATGGTGATAAAACTTCATTATTTGTAGATTTATTTTATTTTAAATATTTATATAATGTTGTCGTGAGTTAATATATATATATATATATATTATATATTATTACTATTATTATTGATAATATATATTGTTTTTTTAATAATAAATGCATATTGTAAATTATAATTATAATTATTTGATATTTTGTTGTGTCATATGATTTTAATTGTGTGGAGTAATTAGGTTGCTTACAAAACTAATAAATATTAGTTGGAACTTGAAATGCTAAGTTTTTTTATATAAAAATAACAATTTAAAGTTGAATTAGATTAACAAAAAACTTTTAGGAAAACAAATTAATTTATACTATCGATAACTCCATTTTCATTCCATTTCTCCGTCTTTTTTCTTTATATATCAAACACAAGAAATTTGGTCATTTCTTGGATGAATTTCTCTGTTATTACCAAACAAAGGAATTCATTGAATTTCTCAAGCAATTTCATTGCCTTTCATTTCATTTTTCTGAATTTTTCTCTACTAAATGTGCCCCAAAATTTATATTATAGTCTCTGATTCACAGAAGTAGTTACATCTTCGGTTCAAATTAGGTCTAAATTGATGCCTATTTATATTCCAAATTCATAAAAATTACAAAATATAAATGAACGATCCTCATAATAAGCAATCACACAAGTAATCAACATGCAATACGATTTCTAAAAGTGTGTAGGTTCAAGGTCAAATTTCATACAATAATATTACCTTTATATGACCCACGTTTAAGCAATCACTCATCCATTGTAATCTTATTTTATCAAAGGAAATAATAAGTAACAATACTTCAAAAAGTAGTAATTAGATTTTATCAAAATTACTAATAAAAGATGAAACAACTAATACATATACCTTTAAGATCCGCTTTCATAGGCGATGTATATATTATATATAACAACTAATACATATACCTTTAAGATCCGCTTTCATAGGCGATGTTCTAGGATGTGATGTTCAAGGAGTAACCTTGTGCCTCATCTCTATTTAAGTAAGCAAATTTCCTAAAACACACAAGATGATTAGGAAATAAAACCTTAAAGAAATCAATTGATTGAGATGAAGAAATAAAACCTTTGAGAGTGAGTGCAGTACAAATATGAGATTTGAGGTGAAATCTAAAAGCATAACATCATTTTAAAAGCAAGTAAGGAAGGTGAAGGTTAGGTGAGTTTCTGTGAGGTGAAATGAATGTGTGGAGTAGGTGAACTTTTAAGAAATGAAATTAATGTGGGGTAGATGAACTTTTAAAATCCAAGTGGATGAAATGGTTTGTTGAGGGTGATTGTAGATAGTGGGTCCTTCTTTTTATTATTTATTTTATTTTGATTGATTATATTGTGGACTATCATGGGTATTATACTTGAAGAGCAAGGGTTAAGGGGACAATGTGATAACAATGAGAAGATGGTACCTGTTTTTGTTTTATTCAGGTTGGTTTTCTTGTGGGGTATTATGGGTATAATATTTGAAGACGGAAGATTAAAGGTATTTTATTTGAAAATGAAAGGTTAAGGGGAAGTGAAACCTTATTTTAATTTGTTTTATTGTGGGTTATCATGGGTATTATACACAAATATATTTAAATCATTCGAAATTAAAACATGAAAAAACCATGAAGAAAACACTTATCTACTATTGTTCCTCTGAAATTTGAGATTAATATTTGCAAAGATAATAACGTAGATTTATCATTAAAAAAAAGTCTACCAAGTTAAATTGCTTTAATAAGTATCAAACTGAATGAGCTATTCAATTGTTAGTTACCAATTTCATTTAACACACATACATTATTATCAATTGTCAACAATCAACTACGCATCAATGAGCAAGTTCTATACTTATTTTTTAATGTTCACCTAAATTTTAACTCACGCAAGTTTTAACTAAATCTATATATACATGTAGTTTTCCTTTTTAAGCAATTAACTCACACATTTTACTAATACTTGAACTTGATTTTTAGTTAAGTTTTTTTTATAAATCAGAAATTTATAACTAATATACTAAGTACCAACTTGTATAGTACAAGTTTTAAGGCATGAGGTACAAGTTATAGTTATACAACCTTTATAACATTAGATATCATTTTTACTGCTTTTCTTTTTCTTTTTTTTTTGGTTAATTTTACCTTTAAACTTTTAATTTTAAACATTAATTTCACTCAAATTTTTATTTTAACTTTTAACTTCGAATTTTTAGGTTATGATGTTCTTACCGTACAACTTTCATATATTTACGGTTTTACCTATTAGGATTTTCTTTTCTTTGTTAGTTTTTCTTTTCTCACCTCCGAACTTTACAAATTTATGGTTCTTACCCTCGCTTATTTACAACGTATAAGTTTGATATTTTCCCCATTATATGTGACTTTCATCCTTGTTATGTTCGTGTAACAACTTTGACATGCATTTCTTTGGAACATTTTGTGATGTAGTTGCATCTATGTTTGTTGAAAATGTTGTTATTTTCCTTGAAACTAAGCTTTATTTGTTTGCTGTATAACAATCCCAAATAAATATTTGTTAGTGATTGTGTCATGTTTGTATCAAAAACTTTAACGTTTGAAACATGTGTTTCGCGACAATTAATGCACGGAAAAATTTACTAGTGTGTACTGTAAATAAATTTATATGTTGTTATTGGCTGTTGCAATTAGCAAATTTTGTGTTTCATATTAGTTTGATAGCAACATATAGTTGTTGTGGTGAAAATTAATTTATTAGTTGTTCTTTTTTCTTATTTATTTATTTATTCATAAAGATTTTATTATTTCCACTTGTTTTATTGGAAAGAATAGTTTGTTTATAATATAGTGATGATTTTGTTATAATCCTTTTCTATCTAAATGGAAAGATATTTTAGAAGAAAAAAACGTCTTCATTATTGCCTAGTGATATTGTTGTTTTGAAGTTATTTCGTTATAACTTAGTTGGGCCCATTGTAGCATCGACTAATCTTAGTTTGGCTCACTTCTCCTGGCTAAACCATCCCTAACATTCTTGGGCAAGGCAATATGAGAAAAGATAGCGATCTTAGTAACACAAAATCCTGCCATAACCTAATTCTCTACTCTAATCCTAGTTCTCCAGGCCGTCCTATCCGACGTCATATCCTCCGACAAGCCAAGCTCTTTTAGGTCCTTCGCTAGTCGCTCCCCCCACCTCATCTTAGGCCCACCCCTTATTTGTACGCCTTCAACGTGAATATATTTCGCTCTCCACAAAACCACTAAGGAGAGCATACGAAAATAGGTTATGTAAACTGTTTACTTTGACTTTGGTTCTCGGTGACCCTGTAGTAGTTTTGGCCTTGAGTTGAGGTATTAAACCGAGTGGGGAGGTTACTCTAGCATTTTTGTTGACCCAGAAATGCTTTGTCTCAGAGGACATGACCAATGAGACTTTGGTTAGAGGACTAGGATTAGTTTAGTGGATTTGAGAATTATATGAGAGGACTAGGATTAGTTTAGCTAGGCGGGCTAAGTTACTTTGTTTCATAGGTTGTTTAGCACCTGTTTTCTTGATGGGCCCCAAAAATTCTTAGTTTATCCTTTTTTTATGTATGTATGCATGGTTGTTTTCATATCTCATGTTTGGTTTCTTGCCGTAGACTATGTTTATTATATTTTTACGCTTTTATGTTGTTTAATATGTTGAATATGGTTGGTATTGTATATGTATTGTCGAACTTGTGCTAGATTATGATAGGTCGCATGTTTACTACTCTTCCGTACTCTTAATGTAGCCAGTTGATACTCAGCACACAGGTATATCTTCTTATGCTATTTTCGTGTAACATTCATGATTTTTGACTTGTATTAAACGTGATTATATGTAATTTGATTTCGCAATTAAGGGAAATTTTAGCTAAATTGACCCGTTGACGTGACGTGAGCTTAATTTAATTTATTCTTGGATGATGAAATGACTTGAATGCTATTTGACGATTTTAGGACGTGTTTATGCTAGTCGAGATTTTATAACGGTATTAAGTCGGTATACGACGTAACGTGACGTTTAAATCAACTAGAATTGTAGTCGGGTGATCCATGGGTCGACCCATGACCCATGAACCACCCAATGACCCAACCCTATCCAAAGCTCCCCCACCCAATACTCTTGCACTCCCTCACCCACTCATTCTATCTCACTTTCTCTTTCTAATTGAATGCAAGACCAAAAATATCCATCCTCACTCTCTTTACACTTTCATCTCATTTATTGTTGATTCAAGATAGATTTGGGTTAGATTCATCATCATTATCATCATTTAATCATCATATAAAAAGTTGGAATCTTTAAGTGCAAGAAATCACCTTTTAAAGCTTAAACTCGGATTTGAACTTGAAGTGAAAGAATTGGTAAGCTAAACTTGTCTAATATTATCATTTCATGTTTACAATCATGTTTCTAGTCACAACAAAGTAATCTTGGGTCAAAATGTAAGTCAAAATCGGTTTTAGGGTTTGAAATGGTTAAAGTGGGTCAAAAATTTGGGTTTTCACTTATTCAATGTTATAGGTCGAATCTCTTTAGTGGGTTATACCCGAAATCACATTTCTGGTCTAACATGAGTATTCTTGGTCAGAAATCCGGGAAACCTTAAATTGCATACAAGTCAAAAATTAGGGTTTATATAATAAATATTAGGTCAAACTAGATTCTTATGCAAATTGATGATGTAAGGGTCGGTTTAAGAAGGGGTTTGTAATTGGTTATATCCATTTCGAATATTGACACCCAAAAACATGTTTCAGATCGCCACAAATCGTTTCCATTCGAAAATTTGAGTTTTCTAAGCTCATGAGTCAATTTTGACTTTTTAGTCAACCTTGTTCTTGCCCAAAATTCTGCCCAGAATCCTTTCATTTGCAGACCACCGTCTGCCACGCCATTGTTGGCGTCTTGGACGCTGCCTGGTTCCAATTAGCGTCTCTTACGGTCAACTGACCGTTTGAGACGGTGCCTTGGTTTGCTTTGTGGACCATTACGGTCGGAACTTCTGTTTTACGCCCCTGAAACGGTGAACAAGACGATGAAACCAGGAAATAGGAGCCACCGTCTGGGACGGTGGCATAGACCGTCTGAAATGTTGGCCGGAAAATCGCCGACCGTCTGAGACGCTGCTTTGAGCCGTCTTGGACGGTGCTCTCCTTTTCTGTTTTGACTGAAATTACAAATCTTGGACTGAAAGATTCTTGAGTCGGTTTGGGGTTCTACCGACTTGTTTCTCACTTTTTCTTCCTCTTGTGTCGATGTAAACTGTGAAAGCCATGCCCTTTTGTGTTTCTGTTTTGTTCTGTACGTATCCATCATCCTTGGACCAAGTCAAAAGCCCATATTAAATACTTATTGATAATAAAAGAGAAAATAAAAGGGTAAATATTAATGTTTCTGATTGGCCAGCCTTACTTTTGCAAACAATTTGGGTCGGTTGAATTTCCACCCGATTTCCTTCTATTTTTCTTTTTATGTCAATATAAAATGTAGTATGTCACCAAATGATGGATCGTATATACATACAAATCTAATTTACACATATTAGTATATATATATACAATTCAAATTACATACATATTAATGTAAATATATAAATACTTGCATATTAATACAAACAATATATATATAAACACATTGATAGGTCGTGATCATTGAAGATTCCCGGATATTCGTAGCTCGTTGAATACTTATAACTTGATCCTAACTTGCTTCTAATCGGCAAAGGTGAGTTTCGTAGCCCCTACATTTACTTTATTTGGGGTGGAAAGTGTACTCGTTGTTAAACGGTTGTCGGTTGATACAATTTGTTGCAATATGAATCGAGACGTTAGATATCTAATTGATTGATTGTGATACGTGTTATGTGACGCTTATATGTGACGTTTATAGTTGTGACGTATGACGTATGATATAGTATTATGTATTGACGTGACGGTGGATTGACGAATCCACACCCGGTATGATCATGGCCACTTTTATGATGTTATACTTGTGACGTATGACGTATATTATATATTATTATGTATTGACGTGACGGTGGATTGACGAATCCACACCCGACATGATCATACTCGGGATAAGGGTTTTTGAGCCCATATTATGACGTTTACATATATATTGACGATTATTGTGACGTGACGTTTATTGTATTGACTTTGACGTGATTAGGTATTCTAATCCTCACTTATCGATAACGGTTGATATCCCGACACTTGATTTTTATTACAAAAACCTACGAACTCACAAACTTTATGTTGACACGTTTTAGTACACTTTTCAGGTGAACAGGTTAACCAAAGACGTATTGGATGATGATTGGTTGTTTGCATGCTAGGATTGGACTTGGACTTTATCGTGGATCCGTGATTCATAGTTCCCGCTTATGGGTTATGCTTAGGATCATATGCCATCTTTTGTACCCTCTTTTGTAAACGTTTGATGGTCGTGCTCCTTATGCATTTTTGTATGATTACGGCATTGTAATTGATTGAATTGTATGGATTTCCAATCCTTTAATGCATTTAGACTTGTCTCTACTTAATTTCCATGTCGTGTTGTGCTTAGTATGTAACCCTCGTGATTCCGCCTTGTCGGGGTGGTACATTTCGGCCGACAGGTAGGGTAACTAACTCTTTACATTTTCCGACTTTTACCTCTTTGTTGCCGGAGGTCTTTTTGGAAGCAGGGTCTCTACCCTTGGGTAGAGGTAAGACTGTTTATAGCTCACCTCCCTCATACCCCGCTTAGGGATTGGGTTTTGTCGTTGTTGTTGAAGTTATTTCGTTATAGTTTTGCAGTTTTTTTTTTGCCGTTGTTAAATGGCACTTATGAGACTCATTAGTTATGAAGCAACTTCTTTTGCCTCCACTTAAATGAACTTTTGGATCATATCTTTACTTTTTTACTACATTATAAAAATTATACCACATTGTTGAAAATTCTAAAAAAGAAGAGTTTGGAAATGATCCATTTACCCTTAATGAACTCTCATTCTTTACTACTTATATGAAATTACCTAATTGCCCTTAATGAATTAAATTTTCACCCTAAACTCTTATCTTTTAAAATATTTTCACTACCAACTTTACATTAATTACATTTACATCAATCATTCAACGCCGCCACCATTAGACCGCCGTCGCAGCCACTAACGCCACATTACGCTGGTACCGTGCTAGTATACTTAAACAAGCGAATGAACTATCTATATCGAATTATCGATAGTATAATACATAAACCTCATACGTAAGGGATAACATATGTCTTTCTAGTGTGAAGTATAAACAAACTAGTACTTTTCATTATAGCTCAGTGGTTGAGTACCAACTTTACATGCTGGAGGTCTTCAGTTCGAGACATGAGAATGACATTTCAAGGAATTTCGCAAATAAAGTCCAAGCAGATTTGAGTCCTGCAGAGGGGGCAGGGTTTTATCCCAATTAAATGTCGTGCCTTCGGGCGGTTTAGTTGGGGGTTTCTCCTCCTACTAGGTATTGAGGGTGAGGGGGCTCTCTAGCGCGGACCCGGTTAAGACAACGTAAGCTAGATCCCCTGTTGCGAGCAAATGATCCACACTTTTCAAAAAAAAAAAAAAACTATAAACAAACTAGCAAAAAAAATTTAGATGGGTACAAAAATACGAATTAATAATTATGAGTATTTATATCCGTAATAATGTGAAAACAGCTATATGAAGACACCATACTGTAAAAGTTTCTAACATGTATCAAATGATAATAAGAACAAAATTCACAAAATAATATAGCAATAAACATTATATTAACTTAGATGGGTGCACGTGCGATGCGACGACTATCTCTAAAAAAATTACAGTTAAATGTAATAATTATAAAGAAGTTAACTTGATAATTAGTTGACTAGCAACAATAATTCCAGCCCGAATAGCTGTCCAAAGGGTTTTGATCGGTGGTCATCGTTATTGGTGGTGGTGATGGCGATCGAAGATAAAAGACGGGAGGGTTTGTGCACACGGTGCGAGAGAAAAGGGAAAGTGGGGCGTGTGTTTTTGTCTATTGATAAGATGAAGATGACATAAATTTTTAAGGATAGCTTTAGTAGAAGGAGTGGATGAAAAATTAAAACTATATAGAGAGGGTATTTTGAGGATAAAAAAAATGCTATTAATCTCTTAAAATTAAAGGTGATAGTTTTTTTTTTATGATGTAATGTAACATAGATATAGATGTGTAACACCCCAAATTTTGTATTTTTTTCTTTAATTATTATTAGATTTACTATATATTAGGTGAGAAATACGTAAATACTATAAATTAGTCGTCTATCTTTGTAATTGTCGGGCATGTGTTATTAGGACATTTTCATAAATATAGGAAGTTTAATAAACGTTGGTGTCAGAGAATGTGATATATTATCTAATAGTCTTAATACCCGTACACGGATTGACTATATATGTTGTACAATTATTTTTCTTAGATTATTATTATTATTATTTACTATTTAATTTAAGATATTCATGACAAAGGATCGAACAACAAATTTACTTGACATATCTTAAATAAAAAATATGTATAAATAAGATTATCACAAAAATAAACTTGGTGATGGAATTTATATCTACAGCGCGTCAAAACTATATTAAAATAAAACTTTTATTATAAGAGTTCTAATTGTATTAGTATCTGAATATCAACTAATTTAAAATTATAATTATTAATAGTATCTAAAAGATAGGATAAAAGATATTTAGGACACATGTCGTTTAAGTAAAATGTCAAGTGTCGATTAATGAAAACCCCTAAATTTTGTAGATAATAATAATAATAATAATAATAATAATAAAATAATAATAATAATAATAATAATATAATTGCAAGGGATCACCTCACATTCATATAATGGACATAAAATATTACAAAATTTACATATGACATAACCTAAAATATAAAAAATAAAATAATAATATTAATAATAAGAGTTAATTACAGAAATCGTCCCTGTCGTGGACCTCTACTTGCAGCTTTCGTCCTCTAAGTTTAATAAATTACAGTTTTAGTCCAAAAAACTTTGCTCCGTCAACACTTTTGGTCCTGACCATAAACGTCCGTTAAAAAGAAGGTCACGTGTTTGGCACGTGATGGGTAATCTCGTAATTTGGCTTAGAGTTAATTACAGAAATCGTCCCTATCGTGAACCACCACTTTCAGTTTTGGTCCCTAGCTTTTAATAATTAACTTTAAGCCAAATTAGTTAAACTAAATCTAAAAACCCAAAATCTTATCAACATATATTAAACTAAATCTTATATACAACTTCTAGATATAATATATACAAATTTTTAATAAATCACCGCCAAGATCTGAGTTACAGGGTTTGGAGGGGAGGGGGGAGTTACCGGGTTTGGAGTCACCGGAAATGACAGTGGTTGTGAGTCACCGGAATCTGTCCCATCACTCACTTGAATCCGATTTTGAAGTTATTAGGAGACGCGGGCATCAATTTGTTTCATGTTTTCCTAGTTTCCTCATGCACACGTGTCTTTATAGTAGCATTCACATAGTCACATCTAATTTTCTTTGGGACGAAAGTTGCAAATGGATGTCCACGACAGGGACGATTTCTGTAATTAACTCTAATAATAATAATGGCTCATTGGTAAAGTCTTAGGTCTTGAAGAAATCAAGCAGAGTTCGAATTACACTTTCTACATATGTAGAAGTGGATTATTAGGAGGAGTTTTCGAGAGTTCTTAGGTTTCATCTCAGTCATGCATGGTTCGAGCTCTGCATATTGCCCAATTGTATGTCACTGTGGTGTCTCGAATTGCATATTGCCCATCTCAGTCTTGAGTGAGGGTTTTGATCGGACCGGAAGTAATGGCAGATTCCGGTGCCGGATTATCAAATCGACAATCAATCAGATCGATTGCTCTGATACCATAATAGAAACTGAAGAAGAAGAAGAAGAAGAAGAAGAGAAATGAGAGGGAAAATGTTTGTTTGATTATTTCTTAATTTCTTAATTAATTGAATATTACAGGGAAATGGGTATATATACCCTCATCAACCAAGTAACTGCCACACAATTGGTTAATTACAACAATAGTCCTTTGACTTTCAATATTATCTACATTTCTATCTAAACTACAATTTATTGCACATAATCATACTCCTAAGCATCATAGCCTTCTTCATTGAATTGCATCCATGCTTCACATTATCTTTTGCTGCTTCATGAGTTATATTGTCTGTATCTTCAAATTCAGATTCAAATCCTATATTCCAAAAACCTGTATCGATGTCTAGAAATGCCCTCATGATGCTCACGACGTAAATTCTGTTTATTATTGGCACTTACGTCCTGTGTTAGAGCTGTCAAAACTCATGTCTTTAGGAGCCGGGCCGGAAAGATGATGAATGTCTTCTTCCTTTACTCCTTTTCTCAAGTCTGCTTTGATGTTTTCTAGTGGAGTGTCGAGAAAATCATCATGCGGGTCTGCCGCGTTACTAATTTTTGTAGGCCTTATAAGGTCGTCTTTTTGCTGCTGTCGGTTTCACCTACAAGAGGGGAAGTCGAAGTTGATCCTTGCATCAATTTGGTTTCTTTGTTCTCTTCAGGTTTTTGTTGGTTTATATTAAGATCTTTCATTTCAATGAAAGGCTAACAATCTGGAGAGAGGCTAAAAACTCACATCAACAGAGAAATTATGATCTTAACGATACCTTAGATTATTAATACAACACAAACAGCTTATTTCCAAAAGTTAAATGCTTAACCAAAAAAATATATATAAAATACAAGCATGGAATATTTTCAAGAACACTATGTGTAACTTATAGTGGTGCATCCGTCAAGTTTTCTGGTCGGGCAATGATTCAACTGGCAAGGTGAAGCAGGGTTTTTGACATTTTGAATAAGCATGCTATTGAAAAATGTCAAGTTGGTCACGTGTTTTACATTGCACATTACTGATGTCTTGCCACACCAAAAGAACATTTCTCATCCCATGAAACATGCAATGTTACGTGACACGTAAAAAAGAATATTAAGGTAACAGACGATGCCAATAATTCTTATAATCAAGACAATTGCTGAAATTTTCTGACTCATAGGGTTGTTGGTTAGCTGAAAAGGAATTGCTGATATGTCATTCTCGACTACATTCTAGTTTATCACTTGTTGAAACTTGGGAAAACTGATATTAACGGGTAATCTTTTGAGAAAATAGCTCTTACTAACTTTTCTGATTTGGCATTACTTATCTGATTACTCACTCGGATAATTAACGCCTAACTCAGAAAAGTAAGTAAGAGCTATTCTCTCAAAAGACTGCCCATTAACGTCTAGATTTACCCAACTTGCTCAAGTGATAAGCTAAAATGTAGCGCAAATGACACATTAGCAATTGTTATTCAGCTAACCAACGAACCAACAATGTGAACCAAAAAATTGAACAAAATATCAAAAAGAATTCTAAGAATAGGAAAAACCAGAACCATAACTAGACAATGATTAACAAGATTGACCAAAAGACGTAGTCATTAGATACACATAAATGACATACAAAATTACAGTTCACTACAAATAACATCAGATCATTTTGGATTTTTAATATCCATAACTGTTGGAATTTTATGTTATAAATATTATTTCATGAGTTGAAATATACTAACATAAAATATACAAAGTGAATAGATATGTTTAAATGGAGTTGAAAGAGTGTTTAACTAATGTGAGTTTGTCCCACATTGGTAGAAGTATAAACATTAAGTGTGTTTATAAGGAGGAGTGTTGAAGGAATAATAATTCCTTATAAGGGGCTACACCCCAAGTGGGCAAGGAGGGTGCGAAACACCCGACGCACCCGCACCCGAGCCCGGGGTCGTGGGCGATAAGGCGTAATGTGGCGTTTTAGTGGCGCACTTTGCACTTAGCATTGGCTAGCTCGATTATGGCTCAATATGGCTTACATGGCTCAAGTGTTTAGTTGTTATGGCTCAGTGGGTTAACTTATGCTAAGCCTTGCTCCTGGCATTACACTTGACTCAGTTTCAAGTGTAACACCTGTTGATTAAACATGCAGGCTAACAACTGTCCCACTTAAACTTCCACTAACTGATTTATATATCTGGTAGTTTAACAACAACAACACTTCATCCTGGATCATAAAACAAACTCTTTCTCTTTCTCTTCTTGTTGTTCTTGAAGGTATTATTCTGGGTTGTGGTTAACTCCGGCAGTACAATCTGCTTTGGCTGTTGTACCCTGGGAAACTGACGGGTTCACTTGGGTGGCCCGAAATCAGTTTTAAGGGCCCTCTGTTAAACAGAATCCTCAGCCCGAAGTTAACTTGTTCATTTCTGTTTTATATTCTTTTCTTGTATTTTGATTCTTGTATTAGTAACTTAGTTGTTAATTTCATTGTAATCTTATGTTGTAATTCGAATCTTTATCAATAAAATGTAATTTTTGTGAATGGTGTTCCAACAATCTTAAAACTGAATTTGCTTCTTCACCATTCTATTAATTCGAATTACAAAACTTGTTTCCCAAAATTTTGTTAAATTTTACTTTTCTGTAAAGTAGTTTCTTTTAGTTTAATTTACTTTCTGCAAGTTTTTGAGTAAAACTTTGTTGTTAATTTCAGAAATGGCAACTGATATGAACTTCTCTACTAATGGAACTTCTGCTTCCACTACTCATGCTACTGTTGGCACTTCTGTTTCTCAAAGTCTTTGAAAACCCCACGAACCAGCCGCCACTTTTATTGTTCTTAACAACTATGGCTAACGAAAATAAAAATAAAAAACTTTTTTGTAATACATTAATGAAAACTATGTCAATTGTGTAATCAAAGTTAAGATATTGCTTTTGTAGAATAGTTTGTATAAAAGAAAGTCTACTACAACATCCAGTCTTGATATTATTTAGCATTCAATATTAACATTTGAATATCTTAGTTCTTTTTAAGTATAACTGCTAACTATACTCTAATCCTTTTTAAGTATATTTTTATATTTAACGTATAAGTATTTTTTGTTCCATATACTAATTCTTATATTGATAATATTGTAAAATCGTATATTTGACACGGGTCTAAAATCTAGTATATAGAAAACTCGAAACCAAGTTTTCTAAGATGATAGGTGTAAGTATGAAAGAGTTTTCTGCTTTTCATAAAACGTATTTTGGAATATGTATTTTGAATAATAATCATTAAAGGTAAATAGTTATGGCTAGATAAATTTGTGAATTTTGTTCTTATTATGATTTGATACATTGGAAACTTTTACATTATGGTGTTTTCATGTAGCAACTTTCACATTATTACGTATATAAGTACTCATAAATATTAATGAGTATTTTTGTACCCATCTAAAATTTTTTGCTTTTGTATCCATCTAAAATTTTTTGCTACTTGTTTGTTTATAATATATACAGAATTTTGTCTTTAAAAAAAGCTTAGCTCAATATCAAGTTCAATTATTAATAAAATATCCGAGTTAATTAATTGCTTAAAACGAAAGCTACATATATATATATACTAGGTTAATCACGTGCGTTGCACGTTTATATTTTATTTCCCATTGATTTTTCGTAAATTAAGTAAAATAAAAACTCTAAAAGTTTAAGTTAATGATTATATATTATAAAATAGACGTTTATATAAATCAAGTAAAATGTCAACAAAGCTAAAGGTAATAAACATTCTTACAAAGAAAAAGTTATAAATAGCAAAAGTAATAAATATAAAATATATAGAAACGTAAAATCAATTAAAATTAAGACAATATTTTTCTTGGTTATTCGTTATGTAATAAAACAGCTAAAAATCATATTGATTTTCAAAGATAGACGAATATATGATACATAGATATATTATCTTTATTTTCTTATAAAAATTATTCTTTTCTAGAAGTTAATTAAGAGTGGCCGAAATCAATGTTTATTAGATTTGGGATCTAAAATAAATAACAAAATCCAACTTAGATCAATTGGCATGAGTAATTTGTACATATAGATATAGTAATAGAGTAATGGTTATGGGTTCGAGTCTTGATTTATTATTTTTTAATTAATTAAAATATATTTAAAGATACAACATGTATAGGTGGCAGCTTATGTGTCAATCTTTAAGAGACAAACACTCTATTGTATTTATCTAGTGACATTTTTCTTTTTGTCGACAACATAAGTAATTTTAATTAATTGAATTAAGTCACATGTTTAATTTGATAATTTAGAGAAATTGAGTGTGGTTATGGGTTCGAGTCTTGGTTTATAATTTTTTAATTAATTAAAATATATTTAAAGATACAACATGTATAGGTGGCAGCTTACGTGTCAATCTCTGGAAGACAAACAACGTGGAAACGCCATAGGAAAAAGATGATGTGGCGAGCTAGAGATATGTCACATCATCACTTTGAGATAGAGAATTATATATATGAGATTATAAGTTATTTAATAACTGTATTTTATCTCTATTGTATTTATCTAGTGACATTTTTCTTTTTGTTGACAAAGTAATTTTAATTAATTGAATTAAGTCACATGTTTAATTTGATAATTTAGAGAAATTGAGTGTTTTGATTGGTCAATTAAGGTTTGGTCAGTTGCTTTTTAGTATATATAAAGATAAACATAAAGATTTTCTTTTTCAGAAACAAAAAGCACCTTGTATTTTCCAAACTTGTAAAAACGTATTTTCAGAGTTTTATAGATTTTTAGAGGTGAAAAACCCCTCTTCATAATGGAAAATTAGGTATGTAAACTAAACGTAGTCTTATGTTTTCTAAGCCGGATTAGTGTAACGCAAAAGCATAATGGACATCAGATATATTACAAAAGGTCAAGATCCAAAATGTGCAACTCATGCAAAAGTGTAATTGTAACTCCCATTTTTATATATTAAACATTTTTTTTTAAAAGCGAGTTAGTAATTAGTAGTTATAACAGTTAGCATTCGAGACACCACAGTGACATCCAATTGGGCAGTATGCGGAGCTCGAACCATGCATGCCTGAGATGAAACCAAGACCTCGAAAACCCCTCAATAATCCACTCCTACAAATGTAGGAAGTGGGATTCGAAAACCTAAACAACTTAGTTAGTCACTTACAAAAAACGAAAATACTATGAAAAATACTATGAATACCAAGAGAACCTAAACTCCCAAGACTCGTTCTTTGAGTCATATGCATATACACCATTGATAGTAAATAACCATCGGCAATCCGAGCCACAACCATAGTTATCCCTCGTGTACTCATAAGCAACAAAATGGACAACTTTGAATGTAACATGATCTGCATCGTCCCACCTTGCGTTACAATAAAACAAAGTTGTTTTAGAAAAGTTTGGCTTAAACCTCCAATCCATTGATTGACCATACAATAGTGTATGTTGTCCTAAATCGTCGTCTGATGACCGGCAACCAATAATCAACACATTATCGTATTCAATCATGTTGGTGATCTGAACCGTAATGTTGCCATTTGCTACACAAATTAAGGTGACCAATGTGACTAGGTGTAGCATTTTTGCCATCTCCGCCACCTTCGAACTGCCACCCGCTGCCATACCCGTCTCTATTTTGGTTGTGGTATGGTCTCCTTTTTGGTTGTGGTATGATCAATGGACGTTTAATAAGTCTCATTGCCTCTACCATTATATATATTCTTAGATTAGATATTTCATTATTGAGAATTCACTTATTGTTCGTAAGTTGTACCCGTTGGGAATTTGGAAAGTCCAAAAACCATGAATTCCATTTTTCTTGCAAATATCCCGTCCTAAAATTATTTTCCTCATGAAAATCAGATACTTTAATAAGAGTGCAATCAAATGACAATTAATTAAAACGGATGGGGTATAACTTTTGAGTTCTCCCAAGGGTTAAATTTGTGATCATGTATGAAATTTGAACATTAATTAAACACTTTGTTACTATACTTATAAGCAGATTATACATAAAAAGTATTTTGTTTCGGATTTTACTTTTGCTGTTTTATGTATATTGCAATGAAACCATAAACCTAGTTAATTTCAACTTTAGCTGAGAAACTCTACTACTTTTGTAGCTAAAAAACAAGTTTTAGCATTTTAATTTATTTATTCAGTAAACACTAGTTGATGTCAAGTCTCATTACATACATGTGCTTGAATAGACAGTTTTACAACAATAATGTATGCATGCTAAAAGTTAGCAAATACAAAAAGCAAAATGTAGCTATCTTTTTAATGGGAATTTGTAAGAAATTCAGTTTCTAGTACATACAAAATTCGAATAGGGCCATATAGCACCCCCTGTCTTTGATACAAAGAGGTATGAATCCGTAATTTTAAATGAAATATAGTCAAATCTACATTTCTATGTATGACTTACATTTCAGATTCAAATCCAATATTCCAAAAACCTTCAGGAGTTGAAGGGGGTGCAAACCTGTATCGATGCCTAGAAACTCCCTCGTGATGTTCACAACGTAGATTCTGTTTAGTATTATCACCACCGTCCGGAAGAACAGCATCATAGAACTTCTTGCACTGCTTGCATTCAACACCTTTAAGATTAGCCCTCTCGGCTTTCTTTCTTACAGGTTCAACATACTTGAAACTTTTCTTTTCAGGCCTTTGTGGGTCTGGGTTGGAACTTACATCCTGTGTTTCGTCATCAGAGCTATCAAAACTCATGTCTCTAGGAGCCGGGCCAGGAAGATGATGAATGTCTTCTTCCTTTACTCCTTTTCTTAAGTCTGCTTTGATGTTTTCTAATGGAGTGTCAAGAAAATCATCATGTGGGTCTGCCCCGTTTCTGTTTTTTGTAGGCCTGGTGTCTCTCCAGTGAGAAGCCGGCCGTTTTGTTCCAGACAATAATGTCGTCTTTTTGCTGCTGTCGGTTTCATCTACAAGAGGGGAAGTCGAGGTTGATCCTTGTATCAATTTGGTTTCTTTGTTGTCTTCAGGATTTTGTTGGTTTGCATTACGATTAGTCATTTCACAAGCAGGCATTGGGCTATTAGGGGACTTCCTGCCTGTAACTGTAACGAAAGGTAAGTAAGACAAGTTAGCAATAGATTAGCGGAGGAAAGGATAAGCAAGACAAGTTAGCAATAGATTAGCGGGGAAAATTTCAGCCCATTTTACATTTCGTTAGGTTATGTTTATCTATAATGATCATACAGGTAAGCTAAAAGGATTAACTAAATAGGATACGGGGCATAAGTCATCCGGCATGTATTTAAATGGACAAGACCTCCAACATTGCTTTATCCAAACCTTTAGATTATTATTATAGTTTCTGTAAGCCGAATTCATTTTTTCAAATAACAAAAAAAATGGACAAAAAGATGTTTGTAAATCAGCCAATCAGGTCGAGACTTCCTTATGTTAACTCCATGTCCCCTAAACCAGCTTTTGCCACCTCTCCAATCGATGAATGCAAAAGCAACATTTTAAAAACTATTTTGTTGATTAAACTGGAAGTTGGCAGTTGGACCGCTCCCTGGCCCAATTATGGTAGAAATTGTAATGGGCCTATGTCATGTAATAAAATGGACATAAACATTTTATTCAAAAAAGCTGCAGATGAAGCATAACAATATGAAGAAAGGCTAGAACTCACAGAAATTTTTTTAACAGAGAAATTATAATGTCAGCGTAGAAAGAATAATGATACCTTGGGATAGTTATACAAGAGAAACAAAGAATCTAACACAAATGGCTTATTTTCAAAAGTTAAATGAAGCAAAAAAATATAAAAAAAATCAAAGCCTGAAATATTTCAAGAACACTATAGGTAACTTATAGAGTTATAGTGGTGCCCCCATCAACTTTTCTGATCAGGCAATGGTTACTGGCAAGGTAAAGCAGGGATTTAGAGATTCTGCATAAGCATTTTGTGGATCGATGTCAAGTTGGTTTCTTATATTTATATATTGCACATTACTGATGTCTCACCACCACCAAAAGAGCATTTCTGTTAGGTCCAGGGACTCAACAATTTCTCATCCCGTGAAACATGCCATGTTTGACTCGACAAGTAATATAGGAAAATTGCAGTTTAGAGTTAACTTTTGATAATAACAAAATAAAGAATGTTAAGACAACAGCGAAAGCTAGTAATTCTTATAATTATGACAGTTGCTAAACACAAACTTACCTTATATGTTTTTTGTTAAAAGAAAGCTAGCAATTTTCATAGAATCTTTTCACAACTTTCATTGAGTGTAGGAAATAATTTTATAAGGTCCAGTTACCATAGTCGAAATCAAAGATAGAAGTCAGTCATTCAGAAATTTGAAAAATGTTTCATGTTTAGCCTAATAGAAAAACATATTCATCTCTGTTCTCTAGATAAAGAAGCATTCCAGTGCCCAAATGTGTTTGTCAACATTGGAATCATCATTGTTGTTTGATAAATTGTAATATTTGTCCAAGTATGTTTGTCTCTGGTAATTAACTAACTAAGAGCATAACGAGGTTTAAAGAAAACGAGAAAAGGGGAAAATGGAGAAGGATTACCAGGTGAATTCAATATATTCTGATCATGGAGTAACGACTCTTTATCAACTTTTGTGCTCGTACTTGCATGCATATTGTCTGAAGTTAAGCCGAACTTTGAGCATAAATAGTTGTACTGAGATTTAAGCTTCTTATAAGCATCTATAACTTCCCTTCTTTTCTGCCGCTCTATCATTATCTCAGCATTCTTACCTTCAATCTGCTGAAGCAATTTCCCATGCAATTTCATTCCGTCTGACGACTCTTTTCTCTTCTCCCTAAGTTCCGCTTGAAGCTTATCAACTTCCTCCTCTACACTTTTTACTTTCACAAGAAGTAATCTTTTCTCCTTTTGGAGCTCTTCTAAATCACATCTAGTCTTCATCAATTCGTTGGATCCATTCTGTTCGATGAGTTGTTGTTGCCTTTTGAACTTATCTTCTAGAACTTGTATTTGATCTGTTATTACTCTATTTTCCGCCTCAGAGTCATCCAGAAGCTGCCTAGTCTTTATATTCTCAGAAGCTTGTGTTCTCATTTTCATCAGCAATGTTTCTTGAAACTCTGTTTTCTCATCAATATTTTTCTCTAGACCTTGATTTTTTTCAGAAATCTCATTTACTTTATCCTCAAATTGTTTTAATTGTCGTTCTTGCTGCTCAATTAGCAAGACCTTTGACTGAACTAACTGGAGCAACTCACATTTTGATTCCTCAATTTCTTCGATTATTCTACACTTACTATTTAAATTCGATTGTAATTCCTTATTTTCCTCTTCAAGCTCCTTCATTCTCTTTTCATTTCTATTCACCACGGATGCCTTTGCCTCAAGAAGTTCACGTAAACTCTGCTGTAGTTCTCTTTTTTCAGCTATCTCCTTAGTCTTTCTTTTAAGCTCATCCTCGAGATCTCTAGGAATTTTCTTTATCTTGTGGTTCTCCATTTTTAAAAACTGGTTTTCTTTAATAACTTTCTGCTTTTCAGATTGAAGTGTTTTTACTTGAACAATCAAATCATTCTCCTTATTTTTCCATTCATCTTCTGCAGCTTTTTTTGCTTCAGAATAGATCTTTTTCATTTTTGATTGGAAATCTGGAAATAACTGTTTGCAGAATAGATATTCTATCTGGGAAACACTTTCTTTCGTTTCCTGAATTGTGGCAGCCAATAAGGTACTAAGTCCTGAGATATACTCCGTATCGGTGCCATCAACATGATAAGTTTGTCCTTGAGACGTTCCCTGGTCACCTTCCATCTGTGAATTTCATAAGAATAATATAAATATGGGCCATGTATAACAAACGAACATATGAGCCACACAGCCACATTCAATTGCCAATAAATATGAAACGAATAAACAAATGGCTACATATTACTAACCTTGCCTTCCATCAGTGATACTGAGTCAACATGCAAGTCAACAAATTTTGCTAAATCCCGAACTGTTTCCTCCCGGCTGACTGAAGCTGCAAAACATACATGACAGACATGTAATAATTATATAAGTTCCTAACAAACTAAGAGCGATATTAGCTGAAACACAACGAAAGGCTTCGACATGGACTTGTACGATCTAAGACTGATCAAAACTAATTGCATCATGGGCTAAATACGTAACGAGTTTTGATCAAAGACTCATCTATTCTAGAATGTCGGAAAAGTATGTTCTACAATCAGCCTTGTAAAAATCAGGTATGTACGATAAGATATAGTAATGTAGTAACTACTCTATATAGTTAGCAACATTCTGCACCAGCTAAATGGGCTTCGTTCCTAAACAGACTCGTATTGTATTATTGTATCAGGGAAAAAGAGAGAACGATACCATCGTAAACAGTTGACAGAATCACAGAAAAGAATCCGTGTTAATTCCAAAACGTCAGCAACAAATTAAAGCTGCAAATATTGTAGCAGAAAGGAATAAAATTCACTCAAACTATTATTAGCATCATCAAACTTTATTCACAAGCTTGGCAGTCTTATAATAAAACATATACACATAATTAAATTCCATAAAATGGGAAATATTGAGAATATATATATACACAGATAAATATTGTTTAAACATAATTAAAATCATAAGCAGCATATTAATTAATATCATATAAATGCTAAATTCTATAAATTGAAATACATATTGAAAATGTTGCCCTAATTATGTGAATATGAAATGGGAATAATTTGAGAATGTATAGTTATTGTGATTTGAAATGACCAAGGGGAATGAATGAATGAATTGAGAATAGAAAGATACCGGCTGAGTTAAGATCGCCGTCCGGCCGCCGGAGAAATGGTTGGACGGAGTGAGAACTGGAGGGAAACTGATGATACCAATTCCAAACTTCTTTTGTAATTTGTGTGCTTTGGTTTTATTTTTATTTTTTGTTTTGTTTTACTTTGTAGTTTTGAGCATCCTATTTTTGGCTTAAATAAATGAAAAATGTTATATAATAATTGCACTTATATCAAATTTTATATATTTTAAATATTACCTTGAATTTAAGGTTTGTAAAATAAACATCATATAACTATTTATATGAGGTTAACTTCATATAAGTTATCCTCCAAATATATATAGGTTTATAAAATAAACATCATATAACTATATGATGTTAACTTCATATAAGTTATCCTCCAAATATATATACCAACCAGTGATTATATTAAAAGGGGTTGGTTTTAAAAAACCACAATATTAAGTTATTAACATTTGGTTATTAGGTTTTTTTTTAATGTAAAGTTAAGTGGGTTAGGGGCTTCATGCATCTGAAATAGTAGTCAGGTTGTGTGTACCTTTAACCATTGGGACGCCACGTACGGAGTAATAGCATGATCTTAGTTGGTCAAGAAAATCTCATGTAGCAGAATACTCGTGTAGTACATCGAAATTAAATAAACTTTTACTAACATTGTTCACTGATTTTTAACAATGCTTGTCTTGTCGTAACTTCATATCGGGTTAAAAATAAAAGAAGGTTCTTGTAAATCAATTTTTGTTTTTAAATAAACGTTGAAGCCTCTAAAAACATATGTTTTTGTCATGTGTTTTCCTATCTTTTTTACGAAATTTATCATACTCATTTGATTTTTAACATGTAATGAATTACATGTGACTGAAATTATCACGTTAATTATTGGTTTTTACGGTCGTTACATTTGTTGTGATTCTAATTTGAGTAAGTTCAATTTCAATATACTCCGTAGTTTAACCATTAAACATGTGTCAAAATGGTGTTTATATTAAATTAAATTTATGTATATTTTTTTGTTTGTTCCAAATCTGCTTGATAAAAAGCTTTTAAGGAAAAACGTATAATATACTCTTGATTTCTTGAATTAGTTTTTCAAGAAAAGTTGGCTTATAACAAATTATGAAAACACCATTTAATTAACTGATACAATCGGTACCGATACCGATACCGAATCCCCATCGGTACCGAAACCGAACCGGTACCGGTACCGAAAATCGGTACCGATGGGGATTCAGTATCGGTATCGGTTTTGATTTTGAGACAAAATCGGTTTCGGTACAAATCGGTTCGGTACCGGTATTACCGAAATTAATACCAAAATTTCCTAAGCCTTATATATAAAACAGTTTAAAGGATAACATGAAAGTTATATTTCCATCCTACAATTTCCCTCTACTACGAATACTAAAATGTGTCTAAAATTAAACATAATAACAGTCCAAAAACAAGAAAGCATAACAAGAAAGCATGCCATTAAGGATTGCTATGTACAAACTACAATGAGGCAATAATTCTCATTGGTTGTCTTATTTCCATATTTAAGCAGGAGGTGGCCTATTGGCCTTGATCATGAGATGTCTCACAGGTAGATTGTGATAGATAGATACTGTCACATCTCACATTGGCATGTAACCATAACCTTGAAAATGGGCATCTTGGCTTTAGCCTGATGTACAGGTGGATGCTATTATATATCGAGGTGGTGGAAAATGGTTGTTCAAGGCTTTAATTTACTGCTCCATTATGTTTCATGAAACATTAATGAAGGAAAGAAAACCATTAAGTATGTTTTTTCACACCTTCTATAACGCATCTATATAAAGCAATGGCAAATTTTAGAATTTTCGGTATTAAATTGGTACGTCCCGAAAAAACTGGTACCAGTACCGGTACCGAATTGGTACCGACCGAAACTTTTTGGTTCTTGTTTTTGTCCAATTCCGGTATTGGTAATAACCGGTACGGTACCGGTTGGGTACGGTTCCGGTACCGATCATCATAGAATTTTAAATTCAAGTTTAAACTCTTATTAAGACCATATGTTAGACTATTATCTATACCCATACTTATGTCCTAACCTATTTATGCATTATGATATATATTGTTGATTTATTGTAAGACTCTTAAGATTAGTCTTTACTACCATAATGAAGTGCTCTTATTAGTCTTGATGGAAGACTCTTGAGAGTCCACTCCTTAATGTTTTGGGAGTTGATCCCTATCTTGACTCTCTTATAAATAGGGGCTTATGTCTAACCACATACTCACCACTACAACACACACATAAGAATGTATTACTAAACATGTTCACTCCATCATAATAAGGAGAGGTTCAAGTAGAAGATCAAACATCCTAACGGTGTACCTATCATGGCATCATCGTCTTTCAATTCAAGTAAGTCCATGCTTGGCCTATATATATTATGAGATACATGATTACGATCATATATGTTTAACACCATATTCATGCAATATACATAAAATCAAATAACTTACGAATACCAGAAAATAAGAAGTCGATCTTACGGTTGTTTGAAGTAAATGACAAGTTACAAGTTCATATAGCAAGATATTCGTTAGTGCCTTTTGTCTTTAGAGACACAGGTCAAGGGTATTCTACTTTTTGTAGATATTGAAAGTAGTCTTTCTACTTTAGGTAAGGGTAAGGTTGTATACATTTCAACTTCTCCATACATCATAACAATATTAGGACC
This sequence comes from Erigeron breviscapus, assembly GCA_034093135.1. Taxonomy (NCBI): domain Eukaryota; kingdom Viridiplantae; phylum Streptophyta; class Magnoliopsida; order Asterales; family Asteraceae; genus Erigeron; species Erigeron breviscapus. Next base: position 117,572,797 of record CM067170.1, read on the forward strand.
CAAAACCTGTAAAAGAAGACTTTGAGAGACACTTCCTTAAGGAATGACAAAAACTTGTATGTGATGTTTTTTTTTCCGGTAAAAGAACTTGTATGTGATGTTAGAAAGGATTAGAGGAAGATACTCCGATAACGAATTCTGCCTCTTTCTTTACCTGGAGTGGAAAAGGGTTCAGGAGTATCTCAAAGCTCATGGCGGATCTCCTCAAAATCTTGCAAATATCATCCAACTGGTCATCAGAAAATGACTATCAAGCCTTGTGAGTTTTGTTTTTCTATCTTCGTTAGAAACCTAAAAGTAGGCTCTTTGCCTTAAATAAGGTAAAATTGTCTACATCTCAACCTCTCCATACAAAATTGAAGATGATATTGAGATCCAAAACCTATAAAAAACGGTGTTACTAAAAAACTTTTCCTAGGTCATACACTCGTAGTGCTTTGAATATAACGAGAGAAAGTACCCGCGCGTTGCGGCGGTGAGATGGTGGGGGTGATAGGTCATAGAGTATGATAAATCATAGGAGGTGATAAGTCATAGAGTGTGATAGCCAATGCCTTAGCCGTACGGGCTCCGCCCTCGGATTTAAAATATCGTCGAAAGTATATCGAATGACATCTCTAATGAAAGAGCATGAAATTTTAAGAACACCCATATAATTTTTAATTTATCGATGTACGGTTTTTGAGATCCCCGCTTTTGCCTGCCTTCGCGTCTCCCCTGCTTGGCGGCGCGCGCCCCCCTGAGTGGTTGAGATTTGAGGAGAGAAATGAAAATGAGTGGGTGAAAAGTTGAAAAAATTTGACGGGAACAAATGCTTTATAAGGGCACAAGGAGTCATGTAGCTCTAATTTTTAACCCTTCCAAATCCCTCCAACTCATTTTACCCCTTCAACCCTCCCAACCAACCCTCCCAACTCATTTCTTAGCATTCATGACTTTCTCAACCCTCCCAAATTTTTAATTTCTTTTTCATTTAATTTAATCAACCATTTATAATAAAACAAATTAATAAAACATAAAACAACTTAATAAAACAATATAAATAAAACATAAAATCATCCATCACATAAAGTACTAAATAAAACATAGTTCGGTACATGCTTAAACAAATTAGAAAACGACTAAACTAGATAGATAAATAGCAAAGAAATCACTCGTTAAACTCTCATCCATGCCTCGCCGCAATCGAGCGTTTTTGTTCGACCACCCACAATAACATTTTCGGATCGGTGACGTTTGCGTGTGGGGTGGCGAAGAACTTGTAATCACTCCTCATGCTCTTATCCCTTTGATGCTCGAGTTGTGCGTCCAATAGTGCTTGCTTCTTCGCATTAGCTTCCTCCATGTTTTGCTTTTTCTTTGTCGCGTAGTTAGCGGCTTCCACCCCAAAAGCATCCCCCCTCGATGATGTACCACCCAAAACACTCTTTGCTTTCCCCTTGCTTTTCCTTGGGCGAGTAGGAGTGCTATCCTCGTTGAAATCCGGCAACACAGTAGCATCGACATCGTTACTAGACGACTCATAATTGCCTCCCTCCGATGACTTTCTCCGCTTATCCGAATGGGACGAACCTGCTTGCGGTGTCTCCTTCCATTTTTCTTCATTCATCACAATCTTCCACGCCGCAACACTCTTGAAATCTTTGTCGGTCTTTGTTTTGAAGTCCTTCAACGCTTCGGTCATCACGTCCAAATCATCACATCCACTTTTCCTTAAACCGCCCTACATATATATAATGTACGTAATTAAGTATATATATATATATATATATATATATAATGTACGTAGTTAAAGTATATATATATATATAATTGACATAATTAAAGTATATATATATATAGTGTACGTAGTTAAAGTATATATATATATATAATTGACATAATTAAAGTATATATATAATGTACGTATTAAAGTATATATATATATATATATATATATATATATATATATATATATATATATAATGACATAATTAAAGTATATATATATAATGTACGTAGTTAAAGTATATATATATATATAATTGACATAATTAAAGTATATATATATATAATGTACGTATTAATGGACATATATATAATTGACATAATGAAAGTATACCGCTTGGATGTAACATCCGTTGAAAGTCGTGATTGCGGTATTCATTCCCGACCATTTGGTGTTGAGACTATCTTTAGATCGAGTTGTGCCCCCCAATTCCTTTGTGAAATGCTCCAAGATTCGACCCCAAAATCTATCGCGACCTTGTTCATTACCGACTTGTCTACATGTTGATATATGAACCCAAGCTTTAGCCAACGCCACCTCTTCATCCGGCATCCATGGTTTTTTATCCGCTAGGTTCACAAATTTCCTTCTTGGAACCTCTTCTTGAACCACATTTTCTTCAACTACATATATCAATTATATAACAATTAAAAAGTATAACAATTAACTAACATATATCAATTATATAACAATTTAAAAGTATAACAATTAACTAACATATATCAATTATATACAATTTAAACAATTAAAAAGTATAACAATTAACTAACATATATCAATTATATAACAATTAAAAAGTGTATAAAATTAACTAACATATATATAGTATTAACATGTAACAATTATATAAATGTATAGATAAAAACGTATAAATATAAGTATGGTAATATACCAAATGGAGCTTCTTGTGTGTCGGGAACGGCCTCATCATCATCATCGTCGTCGAGAATGGGTGTTGGGTTGCGGTAGGAATCGAATGGATCGAAATTTTCGAGATCTATCTCGGCCGTTTGACGAACAACGTATTGTCGAGGATCCATTGCGGGGGATGATATATCGGTTGAGAATAAGATTGCCTTCGAATTGGTGGTTCGGGAATATAGTATTGTGAGCTTGATTGTTGTTGATATTGTTGTTGATATTGTTGTTGATATTGTTGTTGATTTTGTTGTTGATATTGTTGTTGTTCTTGTCGATATATGCCTCGACCACGACCTCGTGAGACACTAGCTACGTTTTGTTGTTGTTGTTTTCCTCTCCTTGGATCCATGTTAAATTGTGGTTTATGTGATAAAGTTGTAGATTTTGTTGTGTTTTGGTTTGAAAAATAGAAGTGTATATATAGATGGAAAAAAGAGCGGATTTTTTTTTTTTTTATTCCACACGCTCCTTTCAAACGGCTAGTCAAAGCCACCAACGTTCAAAATTGACCAAAGATTCTCCAGCCAGCTAACGGGCTTCAAGCCCTCCGAATTCAACCCGTTGGCCAGCCCTCGCTAGCAGCGGCGGTGTTCCCTAGCGGGCTGGTCCAACCCGTCACGTACCCTGCTTGACTCCGTAGCCCCTAATGTAGGAGAGATGGAGATAGTCGAAAAACCAACAAACAGTAATGATACTTGATTCTGTTGTTAAAAAAAAAAAGAATTGATACTTGAGGACTAAATTAGAACCACAATAGATTTTCTTTCAGTCGAACCAATTTCCCTCTTCCCCGTACTTGTCTCACTCTATTCACCTACTTAACCAAGCCCTGGCCGCTGGAAATCCTACCTCCGCCGCTCCTCCGTCACCGATCATCCGTAAGTAACCAATTGTGCCCTTAATTATCTCTTATTTCTTTTACACCTTTAAGCACCAAACATACACACAGTAAACCTGTAATTTAGGTTATATTTAACCTAGGGTTTTGCTGCATCTTGATATTCTTAATTTTATTTAGTACATTTATACAGTTTCATATGTATATATAATATGTATATATATATTTTAGGGTGAAAGATCGCTAGAGGGTCACTGTATATATATATAATTTTAATTTAATTACTTTTCTTTTATACAATTAATTAAAACCAGATATTTACATCAAAATTTACATATTAAACTCCAATATTAAATTTAACATTTTTGTAAAGTACAATGACCTTTTAACCCATCAGTGGAGGGAGATATGTAGATGTAAGTTTCTATTAATACTTAATCATCAATGTTTATAGAATTCAAGTAGCTTTTTGTAATTTTTTGAAAGCAGAGTAATGTAATTGAACATTGTTGTAATTTTTTTATTTTTTTTTATTTTTACCGTGACCCTGATAAAGAGATTTAAAA
>CM067170.1:117577889-117631162 GCA_034093135.1 Erigeron breviscapus
CTCGAATCAATCCTTTAACTTTCTCAAAACAATCTCTCAACTTAGCACGATAATTATTTACTCTCTTCACTTAAACTAACGATCCTTTGAACATCCAAACACAACAATCATCCTTGAACAAATTCATCAATCAAATTCTACCTAACCTTGAACTCTATCTATCAATCATTTAATCATTTCTCCCCCTTATGATGAATATGTGAAACGGTTTCATCATACAATAATGATTGATAGCATAAACAGTAGATGCCAACAAACAACAAGCACGCAAATTAACCCAACCCAATTCCCAATTCCCAATGAACCTATTGGTGAACTAGAATGTGAGGTTGCGTTGTTGGAAAAAGATTTTATAATGGTGTTTGGGTTCTTTGTGTTTGTGTGAAGAGAAATGAAAACCGGATAATAATGATCCGTTAACACAACCAAAAATAAAAGGATTAATGGTGTGGCCTAAAAATACGATTACTATTTTTAGGACTTCCCATTATCATCGAGAAATGCACAAAGCTTATCTCTAAATGGTTCGGTCTATGGCTTTTCAACCGATAGATTGCTTTAAAGAATGTAATTCATGGTCAGTGTCACAAAGGCGTTCAATAACCATGTCTTACTATCCTCAAAGACTTTGGGAAAATAAATCTGAGGTCACATAGACTTCTCGTTTACTCAACAAATTCATAAAATGAAAATGTGAGACCTACGTTCAACGTTGGAAAAGATGTTAGCATTGGTAGGATTTCCATTCGATCATCGTGGAATATCAAAAATATGATATCACTACGAATGTTCCGGCAATATCACAAAGATATGCAATGTCACAAAGACATATAAAGACTCTATGTGTCCTAGTCAAATGAAAGAATATTTCAAGTACGCTCTAGACTCAATAGTGATCAAATGAAGTCGGGGACCGGAGCAGAGTGTCTCCCTTTTTCAATATCAACGTCTTCCAAATGAAGAGTCGATAGAAATGTGAAAATCTCCGTGAGAATAAAACAAGCATTTGTTAAGAAAAACTTGAGTGGTTAGGTAAGATGTGCATTGCTTCACTGGGTCCATGAAGTCTTCTTCAATATCGAGAAATCAACAAATGAAATCCGATAGAAACGTGTTGACCCGGCTTTTTGAGAATTTTAGGGAGGGCTTTCATTTCTTTTAGCCCTTTCTCACATCATCTTTTTCACCTAACCTCTCACTTTTCGACTACTCCCTCATGTCCTATTTGCACAAACATCATCACCACGCTCATAAACCCTCACAATCTAAGATTGAGAATATAACTCCGGGGTTAGATCTCATCGGCGATGACAAGATCATGGAGTTTTTATGAGTGGCCTAAACTCTCATGTGCAAATCTAACACCGAACTTCTTTAAATTTGATCGAAAATGGTTTGAAAATCTTCCAAAGTGTTTTAAAATGGAAAATGAGTTTAAACCCTTGGAAGTTTTGGTTTTATAAACAAACTCCCCCTAAATATATGCATGATATAAACAAAGTTTTTGCATATAAAGGGTGAGTAAAGAGTTTGAAAGTTGCTCACAAACATTAAAAATGAGACAACCAAGGCAGTACACAAAGGCGTTCGATGCCTTGCATCTCATTCAAAACATTGTGAGAAACTAAAAGACAAAGTAAAAACAAAAAGATGAAAAGAGAAAATCTTTTTGGATTTTTCAAAAATAAAAAAATGAAAATCTTTTTGGATTTTTCTAAAAGTAATGAAATTACGAAAACGGTTTTAGAACGGGTTATACACTGATGTGTGCATAAGCCATTTTTCATCAAATCATTTCGAAATTACCTTTGGAACCCATTTGAGAATAGGCCCAACGGTTTTTGAATTAAAGACCAAATGTAAGTTTCATCGTTTGATGAATTGATGTTGCATTCCACGGAGAACTAAAACCCGGTGGTTTAGTTGAAAAGAGTTTCGTGGAAGCAAAGGTGAAAAATCATTTGAATTCTTTGAAAAACTTCCAATCTTGGAGATTGAGTTGAAAAATGATTTTTCGAAGCAAAATCATTCACTTTTTGCACAACTGCTTTCACAGGTTTTGGTGCAAGATCAAAAAGTTCCGAAAAAGAGTATTTGAATGATTTTGACTCAACTGACTTATCTTTAGAAATCGGTTTCCATATAGATTTAGTCAACTGAGATTTTGCTTGAGAAAGATGTTCAGAATTATCCTCGAAGGATAGAAAAGACACATAAGTAGTTGTTCCATCAAAATTTGGTTTCTTAGTGTACTTCTTACCCTTTTGTAAGGAGTAATTAGTAAACTGAGAGACCTTTCTTTCAAAAGGTTTTGAAGATTTACCCGTGTAAACCTTCTTTGGAACATCAGGATCAGTCTGAATAGAAGTTTCAACAGTCTCAACCTTATCACAATCAGTCTGCACAGAAGAATTCACAAACATAGGACAATTAGTTTGAGTACAAACATCAATCATGACTTTGGGAAGGTCAGAATTCACAGATTTGGTTTGTGTTTGCAATTCAATCTCAAGGTCGGAGATTCGTTTCGTCAAAAATGTTTCGTTTGACTGAAGTTGCAAACACTTGTCTTTAAGACACTTGATTTGAGCACAAAGAGTTGTTCTTTCTTCTTCAATTTTGCTCTCAAAAATGGTGGACTTGTTTCGCAACTCATGGTTAAGCTCAGAAATCTTTTGTTGCAAAACAAGTTCTTTTAGATTGATTGTCTAAAACAATTTTATTGAGCTCTTTGGAAGAATTGTCCAACTCATTTGTTAATTTAAATATCTTTGATTGCAAATGATCATTTTCTTTTTGAAGAGTTTCCATGTTGGACAAAATGAGATCATTTGCAGATTTGAGCTCTTTGTTTTCAGATTTGAGCTCTTTGTTTGCAGATTTGAGTTGGTCTATTCGAGAAGGACTTTTCATTAACAGTTTTTGCATATGGTTGTGAAACTCTTCGAATTTATCAAATGTTGACAAAAACTTGATGACAGACTAATGAAACGAACAACTCAAGACAAGTACCAAAAAAAAATTTAGTCTAACAAGAAAAATATTAGCCAAGAAAAATATTAGTCCAAGAAAAATATTAGCCCAAGAAAAATATTAGTCCAAGAAAAATATTAGTCCAAGAAAAATATTAGTCCAAGAAAAATATTAGTCCAAGAAAAATATTAGTCCAAGAAAAATATTAGTCCAAGAAAAATATTAGTCCAAAAAAATATTATGGCCTAAAACAATTTTAGCTCCAAGAAAAATATTAGTCCAAGAAAAATGATACTTGAGCCTAACAATAAATTTTGACTAATACTTTTAATAAAAAAAATTAGACCAAAATGACTTTTACGAAATAAAAAAAAAAAAAAAAAAAAAAAAAAAAAAAAAAAAAATGAACTACAATTACACAAAAAAAAATTGACGACACACTAAAAAGTTAAACACAAATAACACTAAAATTGGTTTATCACGTGATCACTTTGGAATTCAATTTAAGTACGAGTGAATCTTTTGACAACTCAAGTCAACTAACCCAATTCACATTACTTCTGACAATTAAAAAATTAAACCACTTGAAGATAAAAAATGAAGCCAGCTTATAAAATAATACTTTGATATTACCAAAACATGCAATCTGACCACACCAAAAAAATGAATTGAAGATTAAAACTTTGGATGCTTTATTCACACGTATAAAATCTTGACAACTTATGCACGCGAAACTGTTCCCTGCCAACACGTAAACCAACACAATACTCAAACTATGGACAGCTCAATTTGATTACTTTATCACTCGTGACAAAAATGACAAATCAATGTAGATTAAAGAAATGCAACTGGTACACACATGACATGAAGTCACTACAACACGTTATCACAACCTTTCACTTTTACTTATAAGTCTTCTAAAGCACGTGGACAGCTCACAATTCACTTTCTTAAACCACAATTCACTCTCTGCTACACTCAAAAACTCTCTTTCTGGTATTCTTGATGTCACAAACACAAACCAAACACTTTCTTTCACAGAATTAAACACTCTAAGAGATTAAACATGCAAAAGACTCAAGCCAGTACAACTACAACAACACAAACTCAATCAATCACAACCAAAAACCAACAGATACACCACACAGCCACGAACAACCAAGATTCAAGACTTGAAGATCGATTGTGCTATTTGCCGAGATAAAAGCTCGGCAAATGGGGTTTTCAAAACAATTTTTCACAAATTGCACACAAAGAATGGTACAAAGGTAAAACTCGATTAGAAAAAGGTTTGAAAATTTTTTTTTATTTCAATTTTGGTCTATTTGCCGAGCAGTGAGCTCGGCAAATGAGGTGTTCGGGTCGAGAATTGGTTAAGTGTAGGACAAATGGTCGATTTGCAGAGAATAGAGCTCTGCAAATGGGTGAATTGAGATGAAAGGTCGATTTGTATTGTTTGCAGAGTTAATAGCTCGGTAAATGGTGGTTTGGAAAGAAATGGTGCTGGTCTGGTCGAGTGGCAATTACAAGTAATCTGGTCACTTTGGCAAACGAGGTGAATGACTCGAATTGGTTGATTTGCAGAGCAACGAGCTCGGCAAATGACTGTTTCGGCTGAAAATTTCTAAGTCCAACTTGGCAAATGGCTATTTTGGTAAGCCGGTCACTTCGGCAAATGGTTGTTTTGTGAACGACTTCGGCAAATAGAAGATTTGGTTGAACATCCACTTCGGCAAACAAGGGTAAGATGCTCGGCGAGGGTATTCACAAACTAGTCGTGAATTTGTCTCTGCAAACACTGGTTTGAAGACAAACTGGCTCTGCAAATGGTAGGTTCGATGAGTAAAGTAAATTTGTGTTCGGCAAATGATGATTTTGACCAGAAAACGGTTTCACCAACAACCACGTTAGCCGGAATAGTCGATTTGAAGAACACACCCGCCGGAAAACACAAAAAACTTGATTTCTCCTTCGTTTGTCCGAATTGAAACTCAAAATTACCACCAAAATACTCACCAAAGAATCGCGAACAAACCCTAGGTGTTTAATTGCTCAAACAAGTTTCGCCGGAAAACGTGTCAGATCGCCGGAAAATGAACGGTTACCAAATCTTATCCGATCAGAAAATTGAAAACATCTCCTTGTTCAGAATCACACCGCGAATATTACCTGATGATTTTCTGGTCGATTTGAGAAGAAACAAGAGCAGAATCGAAGAAAGAAAATGAAAGAAGTTTTTATATTTTTCTTTTCTGGTTTTCTCCTTTAGTAATTTCTTTTTCTATTAATAAAAAATTTAATTTGATGAAAACAATGTGAAATAACACGTGTAGATTACTGTAGCAGGAAGCAGAACTGTTGACTTTTTCTCCAGAACTATTGACTTTTCTTTGTTTTATCAATTTGCCGAGCTCAACATTAAAATCACGAAATCAATGTATATTTGAACTGAAATTCGAAATTAAACACTGATTAATCTAATTGAGCAATAATCCACCTCGAATATCATTTCAATTTCACAATTTCACAGCAGCTTTCTTAGATGAACAGTAACAGAACCTTAAGCACGAAATTAAGTTCAAAACTCGAAATTAATCGCAAAATCAGTTACGGATATGATTGTGGATCGTTCGGATACACCGATTATGCTCTGATACCAATTGTTAGAAGAAAACTTGAGCTTAATTGAAGGTTTAATGGAGGATTTAGGTTAGTGTGTGTAAAGTGTGTTTGTGTGTGAGATGGAGGTTGAAGATGGAGTGGAGAGAGAATAAGTCAAAGTGTGTGTTTATTAGTCAAAGGTAATTACTAGGCTTTCCAAGGGTTAGTTACATTATTAAGATACAAGGGGTATTTATACTAATTACATTAAGTTTCACTTAAGCCCCTTGTACTTTAAGAACAACACAAATGTAACTCCATTTACAATTAAACACCACTAATTTATATTTCTAACAGGGTCAGTTCTCTGGAAAGTAGACCCACACTGGAACAGGGTGCAGTTGTTAGCACTATAAGTGATGAATGTACAAGGAAGTTCAGAAACAATATGTTGAAAGAATTATGTGAAGAAGTTTCTGGGACTGTTCTTCGTAGCATTTATGATGGGGTGTTACCCCAAGTCGAAAAGTTACTGGATGAGAAGTTGCCAAAACACTTGCCTAAAGCTGTTGCAAATGTTCAGAAGGAAGTGCAGGCACTCAAGAAAGTTGTGTCTGAAACAACTCCAGTAGAAGGTATAACTTTTGGTCCACTGGACAGACTTATGCTTGAACAATTGTGGAATGATCTCAAGTCAAGAACTGGAGATCGTTCCAAGGGGGAAGAGTCGTCTGGTGACCAAACACTGAAGCAAATGTCACAACAAGCATATGGCACTGAAGCCGGGCTTACTGAAAGACAAAGAGCATATGGCACTGAAGCCGGGCTAACTGAAGAAGCTACTGGTACTGAAGCCAGTGAGCCCCAGTTTGAGACCTTCCCAGATATTCCAACTACACTGAAGGTTGTTAAAGGAAAAGAAAAAGTGGTATCTGGTGAAGAGGAAGAGCATACTGAAGATGCTGATGATGAAACTTCCAGGAAGTTAGAGCAAGAATGCATAATGATAGAGATTTTCAAAAGAAATCAAAAGGATGAACTGCTGGCCCATCAAAGGGAGATGGCAACAATGGGGACTCTGGACTCTTACAATGCTGGAAGGTTAGGCATTAACATTGAAGTATATAAAAGGATGAAAGATGACCCCAGAGTTCATCAATGCCTAAATGCATTAGATGATGTTCATGTACACTCATTCTACGCTGAAGAAGAGCAAGTCTATGATTCAATTATTTATGGCGTGAGTGTACCAGAACTCATCAGACAAAGAAAGGATGAACTGGTAAGTCTCCAGAAAAAGATAAGAAAGAATGCTGGTGCTCTGGAGATAGAGTACAGAAAGAGACTTACTGGTTTACCAAAGTTGACTGCCAGACAAATCAAAGCAATCAAAGATGCTGATGTAAGCAATTTCATTCCCTGGACACTTCTCGAAAAATCAATCGTCAAGAACTCCAATCTGCTGTAGAGCAAAGGAGAGTGTCCAAGGATACTGAAGCTTTGATCCAGCAAGCCAAGCTGAAAGAAAAATACAATGAGATGTTGAATTTCAGGGCTGATGCCAGAAGGATCACTGGTGCTGAAATCAAATTGGCTGAGAATGATGAAGGCATGTCAAAGTTTGAAGTAAAGTTGACCAGGGAGGGTAACTTTACTGATGAGAGGAAAAGTACTTCAGTCCAAGCTTTTGGATGGAGTGAACTGAAGGAAATCGCTTTAACGTTCAGGGGGAAGACAAATGTGTCGACTGATGTTAAAGCATTTCTTAAAAGGATTGAGAAGGTATGGAGAAGAAAGCAACAGATGGAAGTTGCAATGGGCATAAGAACGTCAGAATCAATACCATCTTCTCCATCACCAAAGAGAAAGGCTACTGAAGATGCTCCAGAAAGGACATCGAAAAGAAGGGCCTGACTCTTATTGTTTACTTATTGTAAATTATTGTCTTATGAAAATTGTATACTATTTATCAGTTGATGAATGTAATAATAGTTGCAATTTTTTTATTTTTATAAGTAAATGATCAGATTTAGTCTAAGTTAGAACTTAATTGATGAAACTGAAAACACTCATGATCTATAAAGTGTTTTCCAGTAACTTAGATTTTTTAGACAAATCGAAACTTGTGTTTTTCAAGCTTACAAAATGTATAGATTAAAGCTTGAAAACACTTGCATTATTTCTAAACAAATAGGGGGAATTTGTTAGGTCCAGATTTAGTCCAGATTTACTGGACTCGCTCCAAACGCGACTACTGGAGCCTCACTGAAGATCTGACCAGAAAAGTGTTCTACTGGACCTACTCCAGACTTGGAATCTGGAGTCCCTCTAAAGATTTGTCCAGAAATAATGGAAGACCAGTGAGCAAATACTTGTATAGGAAATCTGGAGTATTCTCCAGATGAGCTCACTGGACTTCACCCAGTCCAGATCAACTCTACTGAAGACATTCTGACTGAAGTCAAAGACTGAAGTCTGAAGAAAGAAGACTTAACAAATGGCGGAGTCCATTGGAAAGTCTTACCAGATCTGTACACTGGAGGATTGTCAGTGTTCTAGATCCTACAAGTCTGAACACTGATATCAAGGATTGACTTTTCCCTTTACACACTTTCCAAAGAACAATCCACTTGTTCTTTACCAAAGTATACGTGTGTTAAGGTGGTTGGATAAAAGGATACACTTGCATTTGATGTGACTTTATCCTTATTCCTTATCCAATACATTTAATGTTCTTGTCGGATCATTAAATGTATGCAACCACATTTTGTTGCACTTTCCTGGTTAACCATCGAACTTAAGGGACTCACAAAATAGCTTAAGTTAAAAAATAATTGATGACATCATCAAAAGCCAATTTAATGAAATTGAGAGCTATGATTGGTTAATAAGTAATTAGAGATTAGTTGTCTTATACTATATATAAAGATTGATTTTTCTAAACTATATGCATTAATTAAAAACAATTGTAAAATTTGATGTGAATGATTACATATCATAAAATAGACGTTAATATAAATTCAAATGGAAAAGTCTGGTTAAGTTCCGCTTGGGACTGTCCATATTGATAAAGGTTATAAATAATTACCATAAGCTTTCTAGATTAAAATACTATTCAAAAGCAAGCTGTAATGAATCTTCACCAGTCGTTGTCCCCGCCACCAGTTGGCGCCCCCACCATCAAACCGTAGCTGTCACCCTTCCGTTTTGTGTGAGTACTCTTTTAGTTTATAGATGAGATAACATACATATCTTAATAAATTGAATTAGATAAGTTAGATTTTATTTTAATAAACCACGGGTTAATAGCCAGTGGTAAGGAAGTCCCTATGTGAGAGCTTGGATTTAGGAGACTTGGGTTTGAGTGTAATGGGGCAAAGTTTTTTTTCTAATATGTTATTTTGTATGGACTATTAGGTGGGTTTTTTCTCCTACATGGTATTAAGTGAAAGGGCTTTCTAACATGGACCCGATTAAAACAAACATAATTTAGATCCTCTATTATGATATTCGATTCAAACCTGTCAAAAAAGTATATTATTTTGATACTAAAAAGATAAAAAGTACATAATAAATATATTATTTAATTTTAATATATAAAAGAAATAAGAATAAAAGATACTACTATATAAATTACACTTATATATTTATCTCTCTTCATACTAAATATAATAGATAAACTTAAATGTTTTTGTTTAACATGCATGTTCATACACGTATGAGTAACCTTTTACCTATATATTTATATCATCATGATTATTTTTTAAAAAGAACTAGGAAAAATCTTTTTGAAGATGAATTTTTTTATGAATTTGATATATTTAATATTAATTATTTTTGGCAAAAAAATATTTATAAATAATAATTTTAACAAATTCTATGGGATTTTAGACAGAATATCTATTACATGTTGCAAAAAGTAAACAAAAATCTTATTAGATCAAGTGGTTTGTGTTTCACATTAAAAGGTAGAGGTTGTGCGTTCTAATCTTGTCTATGATTTTTTAATATGTTATTTATTAATTAATAAAAGTAGATGCCTATGTGGTTGCTGACTGGATGATGATTTATCAACTTGTAACAGATGATCAACGTATGAATGCCACGTAGAAAAAAGATCTTGTGGCGAGTTCTAAGTATGCCACATCATCACTTAGAGATAGAGATTTATATAGAGACTAGGTTTTTAACCCGCGCGATGCGCAGACTGTTTAAAAATATTATATGATGAACCGTCTAATGAAACATGAAAAAACGATAAAAGCAAACATATTTTAGAGGATGATGAAAGTGGGTAATGTGAGCTACATAAATATTGTAACATGCAAATAAATAAGTTATACGACTAAATGATCTAATAAACGTAAACTTAAATCAATAATTTGACAAAATATGAACTAATGAGATAGAAGGACATCGTTATAGTTGGTCAAACACCTAACATTTATATAAAAAAAGAAAAAAACTATAAGCAAGAATTAATTGATGCTCACATAAGCAAACCTTAGGGTGGAAACCGATATTTGACTCTTTGGGACACAAATAAACAGCTTTGAGAAGTCTTTCCCTCCACATCATTTCCTATTTCTAAATCTAAGGAGGCGTTTGGTTCATGAAATGCAATGTAATTGGAATTAGACAGTTTTATCTTCAGAATTGTTCTAGAGATTATTATAAGTTGGGTAATATGAAGAAATTTGGATGCAATGGATTCCTTAATCAATGAAATTAGAGACTATCTACCATTACTTCAATAAAATGAAAGAATTGTAAGGAATGTTGAAATAATACAAAATTCTATTGATTAAAGGAATTCATTCCATTACAAATTCCTTCACTACCCAACTTAAAACATTTTAAAGGTAAAAATCTTCAAATTTCATTCCATCGCATTCCGTGAACCAAACGCCTCCTGAATTTACAAAACACAAAACTCATACCATGGAATAAAAAGCTTAAGCATAAGCAGATCCATCCTATCCGTAAGTCCAAGACCTTAGTCTAAAATAAGTAATCATTGGCATAAATTCAACCATCTAATCGAAGGTCGGAATTAAAACTTACATGATTAATAAGGATAACTTATTGCCAACATCAGATGGGAATTTACAAAGTTGATATTGAATGTAAGAACACATGAAGTTCCAGATATACATTCTATTATCAATCTGAGCCAATACTTCAAATCATAAATATCTAATAATAGTCTATATAACTCATAACCCTCTAATTCAAATATAACAATGTACTAAATAAAAAGGATAAAGTACTAACAATAAACGTGAAATACTAAAATTAAATAAAAGAATGGGGAACATGACAAATAGAGTGTCCATGGGGGTAGCAATACCAAATCTCTTTAGATCAAGAGCAAATGATGTATAATCCCTTCACTTAATCATATAGCTATAGAAAACTACTTACTGCATTATTTGATCATAAAATTACACAAAATTGAATGGAAAAAAATATAGCAATAATGATTTCATATGAAAAAGAACATGATGAGATATTGATATATATCTGTTAAAAAAAGAAAAAAACTATAAGCAAGAATTAATTGATGCTCACATAAGCAAACCTTAGGGTGGAAACCGATATTTGACTCTTTGGGACACAAATAAACAGCTTTGAGAAGTCTTTCCCTCCACATCATTTCCTATTTCTAAATCTAAGGAGGCGTTTGGTTCATGAAATGCAATGTAATTGGAATTAGACAGTTTTATCTTCAGAATTGTTCTAGAGATTATTATAAGTTGGGTAATATGAAGAAATTTGGATGCAATGGATTCCTTAATCAATGAAATTAGAGACTATCTACCATTACTTCAATAAAATGAAAGAATTGTAAGGAATGTTGAAATAATACAAAATTCTATTGATTAAAGGAATTCATTCCATTACAAATTCCTTCACTACCCAACTTAAAACATTTTAAAGGTAAAAATCTTCAAATTTCATTCCATCGCATTCCGTGAACCAAACGCCTCCTGAATTTACAAAACACAAAACTCATACCATGGAATAAAAAGCTTAAGCATAAGCAGATCCATCCTATCCGTAAGTCCAAGACCTTAGTCTAAAATAAGTAATCATTGGCATAAATTCAACCATCTAATCGAAGGTCGGAATTAAAACTTACATGATTAATAAGGATAACTTATTGCCAACATCAGATGGGAATTTACAAAGTTGATATTGAATGTAAGAACACATGAAGTTCCAGATATACATTCTATTATCAATCTGAGCCAATACTTCAAATCATAAATATCTAATAATAGTCTATATAACTCATAACCCTCTAATTCAAATATAACAATGTACTAAATAAAAAGGATAAAGTACTAACAATAAACGTGAAATACTAAAATTAAATAAAAGAATGGGGAACATGACAAATAGAGTGTCCATGGGGGTAGCAATACCAAATCTCTTTAGATCAAGAGCAAATGATGTATAATCCCTTCACTTAATCATATAGCTATAGAAAACTACTTACTGCATTATTTGATCATAAAATTACACAAAATTGAATGGAAAAAAATATAGCAATAATGATTTCATATGAAAAAGAACATGATGAGATATTGATATATATCTGTTAAAAAAAGAAAAAAACTATAAGCAAGAATTAATTGATGCTCACATAAGCAAACCTTAGGGTGGAAACCGATATTTGACTCTTTGGGACACAAATAAACAGCTTTGAGAAGTCTTTCCCTCCACATCATTTCCTATTTCTAAATCTAAGGAGGCGTTTGGTTCATGAAATGCAATGTAATTGGAATTAGACAGTTTTATCTTCAGAATTGTTCTAGAGATTATTATAAGTTGGGTAATATGAAGAAATTTGGATGCAATGGATTCCTTAATCAATGAAATTAGAGACTATCTACCATTACTTCAATAAAATGAAAGAATTGTAAGGAATGTTGAAATAATACAAAATTCTATTGATTAAAGGAATTCATTCCATTACAAATTCCTTCACTACCCAACTTAAAACATTTTAAAGGTAAAAATCTTCAAATTTCATTCCATCGCATTCCGTGAACCAAACGCCTCCTGAATTTACAAAACACAAAACTCATACCATGGAATAAAAAGCTTAAGCATAAGCAGATCCATCCTATCCGTAAGTCCAAGACCTTAGTCTAAAATAAGTAATCATTGGCATAAATTCAACCATCTAATCGAAGGTCGGAATTAAAACTTACATGATTAATAAGGATAACTTATTGCCAACATCAGATGGGAATTTACAAAGTTGATATTGAATGTAAGAACACATGAAGTTCCAGATATACATTCTATTATCAATCTGAGCCAATACTTCAAATCATAAATATCTAATAATAGTCTATATAACTCATAACCCTCTAATTCAAATATAACAATGTACTAAATAAAAAGGATAAAGTACTAACAATAAACGTGAAATACTAAAATTAAATAAAAGAATGGGGAACATGACAAATAGAGTGTCCATGGGGGTAGCAATACCAAATCTCTTTAGATCAAGAGCAAATGATGTATAATCCCTTCACTTAATCATATAGCTATAGAAAACTACTTACTGCATTATTTGATCATAAAATTACACAAAATTGAATGGAAAAAAATATAGCAATAATGATTTCATATGAAAAAGAACATGATGAGATATTGATATATATCTGTTAAAAAAAGAAAAAAACTATAAGCAAGAATTAATTGATGCTCACATAAGCAAACCTTAGGGTGGAAACCGATATTTGACTCTTTGGGACACAAATAAACAGCTTTGAGAAGTCTTTCCCTCCACATCATTTCCTATTTCTAAATCTAAGGAGGCGTTTGGTTCATGAAATGCAATGTAATTGGAATTAGACAGTTTTATCTTCAGAATTGTTCTAGAGATTATTATAAGTTGGGTAATATGAAGAAATTTGGATGCAATGGATTCCTTAATCAATGAAATTAGAGACTATCTACCATTACTTCAATAAAATGAAAGAATTGTAAGGAATGTTGAAATAATACAAAATTCTATTGATTAAAGGAATTCATTCCATTACAAATTCCTTCACTACCCAACTTAAAACATTTTAAAGGTAAAAATCTTCAAATTTCATTCCATCGCATTCCGTGAACCAAACGCCTCCTGAATTTACAAAACACAAAACTCATACCATGGAATAAAAAGCTTAAGCATAAGCAGATCCATCCTATCCGTAAGTCCAAGACCTTAGTCTAAAATAAGTAATCATTGGCATAAATTCAACCATCTAATCGAAGGTCGGAATTAAAACTTACATGATTAATAAGGATAACTTATTGCCAACATCAGATGGGAATTTACAAAGTTGATATTGAATGTAAGAACACATGAAGTTCCAGATATACATTCTATTATCAATCTGAGCCAATACTTCAAATCATAAATATCTAATAATAGTCTATATAACTCATAACCCTCTAATTCAAATATAACAATGTACTAAATAAAAAGGATAAAGTACTAACAATAAACGTGAAATACTAAAATTAAATAAAAGAATGGGGAACATGACAAATAGAGTGTCCATGGGGGTAGCAATACCAAATCTCTTTAGATCAAGAGCAAATGATGTATAATCCCTTCACTTAATCATATAGCTATAGAAAACTACTTACTGCATTATTTGATCATAAAATTACACAAAATTGAATGGAAAAAAATATAGCAATAATGATTTCATATGAAAAAGAACATGATGAGATATTGATATATATCTGTTAAAAAAAGAAAAACTATCCTCGTGATTTTTTCTTATGTTTGATCGGAAACAAATTATAAACTAAAATTTAGAACCCTAAATTTGTTGAAAAATAAACTTGCAGGGAAAAGCCATGTGTGAATTCAGAAATAATAACAAAATCATCAACGTAATAAGAAGGTTTAATTTAGTGCTGAAGATATATTATTGATTAAGACAGACAAAAAGCTAGAGTAACTTACATATGGAGATGAAGATACTGAAGAGAAAGATCGAGCATGATTAGGTTTAGGATGATAAATAAGTTTGACAAAATAAAGAACACGGGCCGGGTTATTTAGATCCGCGTGTTGTTTTCATTTTATTTTACATAAATATTGTACAAAAATTATAGAGCTGGCACATAAGATAAATCTTAAGTGGCAATATTTAAGGTGAACTTTGAATTGAGATGGAAGGCTTAATATTGCTAGAATAACTACTGTTTTAATATATAGATATAGAGATGACTCGTAAACTTAATAACACTACATACCTAATGATAATAATAATAAGATAATCAATCGGATCGATAATAAAAATTAATAATCTAGGATACGAATAATATATTTATGATGTATCCCAACAAGGATAAACCATCATAACAGGAAACTCATTTTAATATATCAAAAAAGGTATCCTAGTCCTTTTCTATTTTGGCCATCACTAAACCGGCCATTACCCTATTTTGATAAGTATTCATCCATCCATCCATAATATATAAGTCAACATATTGTGTTATCGCTTTTATATATAGTACACCTCTCTTATAATTCATTCGATCTATATATATTAATTAATAATTTGCATCTCACACCATTTACGTGAATCTAATCTCAACGGTTGCTCTCCTGTTGCCACCATATATCCCACTTTATATAACTCTTCATAAATATTATCATTATTATTACATCCCACACACAATTCCTCTTCCTCTTCTCAAATATATAAACCACACTCTCTATTTGCCTTATTTTCATCACTCGACATACACTGACACACCTTTTCTCTCTATTTTCTGCTTGCAATCATCATGAGTGCACAACCTCAAACCGGACCCCAATACTACGGCGATAACAATAGTAACGACGGCAAGGTAATTAATATTTCTTCAACCATTTACGTGAATCTAATCTCAACGGTTGCTCTCCTGTTGCCACCATATATCCCACTTTATATAACTCTTCATAAATATTATCATTATTATTACATCCCACACACAATTCCTCTTCCTCTTCTCAAATATATAAACCACACTCTCTATTTGCCTTATTTTCATCACTCGACATACACTGACACACCTTTTCTCTCTATTTTCTGCTTGCAATCATCATGAGTGCACAACCTCAAACCGGACCCCAATACTACGGCGATAACAATAGTAACGACGGCAAGGTAATTAATATTTCTTAATTTATCAAAACACATGTTTTTTGATGCCCGATTTTGTTTAATTATATGATTTCGTGTGTGTTTTGTTTGCTAAATCTTTATATCATCTTAAGAGTTTTTTTATTTTTAATAATTGGATCTGTTTTTGGATCCATACGCACGTTTGAAAAAAAACCTAACCCGAACGATAATTAGTTAATTAACGATACATGTTAAAGATATCGATATCGATATTGTTCATTGTGTGTGTCTATATATTGTACGTGTGGTCGATCTGGATTTTTAGTATTTTATTTTTTTCCATATATCCATGATATATAGATTCTTGATGGATCTTTTAGGCCGCTCCTTATAAGGCGTCATCCCCGCTTCCGACGTGCGTCCGACGCACGTTTCGGCCCAGACGCTATTAGCACCGGCTGCGTCCGGGCGGCGTCTGGGAGGTTGCTTCCGATTTCAGACGCGATAAAGAGGCTCCAGGTGGGGTCCGAAATTAAAAAAAAACATTAATTTATTCTAATTTAAATGTAACGGCTAGTATTCCATTTTTTATTTTTATTTTTTCAAACCTCTATTTATTCCCAACTTCACATAACATTTCAAATCACAACTTATTTATTTCTACTCCTTTTCATCTTCCATAAACCATTTCATATACCATTTTTCATAAACCATTCCATTCACAATGTCTAGAAGTGTGTGGACTCAATCAGAAGATCTTTGTTTGTCGAGGTGTTGGGTGTTGAGGAGACCGGATCCTGTAACGGTTAGGTGTGAAATGAGTAATCCCGGCGTATCCTTTTGGGACGACGTTACTGCAATGTTCAACACGGAGACCACTGGAGGACCACGAAGCAAGGCTCAACTACAAGGTCACTGGAGCAGGATTCGGAATGAATGCAAACAGTTTGAGGCAATTTGCTCGCAGTTGAATGCACAGGAGAGGCCCGGCGATGAAGATGAGCCAGATATATCGGGAGAAGCATGGCAGGGGATTCAGATACGAGCACTGCTTCAGGCAGCTTATCTTTGTTCCTTTTTAGTTGTTCTGGATTATGAAGTAGACTTTGTAGTTTGATTAAGTGTGTTTTAGCAGTTTGAGTTGTGTTGTGTGTTGTCTTTTACTATTGTAATAAAATAAGTCTACTTTAAGAACATAAGTTTATTCATAATTTTAAAACAATACAAACTTAATAAAGAAAAACATACAACATAACATTAAAAGAGCCTACTTATTTCTTCTGGGCATAAACTGCTTTGGCAAAGTTGATGAACTCATTCAAGGTGATGACCGCACAAGCAATTTCTTCCACAGCTTCTTGAATCTTGTCAAACTTCCCCTGCAAATAAGTAAAGTATTGACACTCAAGCTCAGTACAATGCCCCGTTTGTATATAATTGATTTGTTCTTGACACCATTTCTTTTTCGCTTGAAGTTTTAGACCAATTTCAACAAGTTGGTCTTTGAACATTTGGTGGTCGAGGATATCAGCCATGATACTGTCATTCACTTGATCGACAGTCATTGGTCGTTTTCGGTAAGGGGCATTTGACGAAGAAGCCATTGCAGATGTATAAAAGTTTGAGTTTTGACATGAAATATCTGGTAAGGAGGCAGTATTTATAGCTGAAGTCAAAGACGCTCCTCCAACGTTCAGAATTCAAAATATTTACAATTACAGTCCCTCCAACGTTCACTTCAAAATATTTACAATTACAGTCCCTCAAACGGCCAAAAATTCAAAAAAATTTACATTTACAGTCCCTTAACGGCTAGCTACATTATCAATCTATAAATACCAACCCAAAGCATTTACCAGTTTCATCACCATTCCACTTGTGTTTAATCTACAAACTTGTTTCATCTGCCATAAACCATTTCATATACCATTTTTCATAAACCATTCCATTCACAATGTCTAGAAGTGTGAATGTTAGAAGTGGGGGTTATAAGGAGGGGGTGTTCTTGGTGTGTCTAGAAGTGATGAATAATGTTAGAAGTGGGGGTTATAAGGAGGGGGTGTTCTTGGTGTGTCTAGAAGTGATGAATAATGTTAGAAGTGGGGGTTATAAGGAGGGGGTGTTCTTGGTGTGTCTAGAAGTGATGAATAATGTTAGAAGTGGGGGTTATAAGGAGGGGGTGTTCTTGGTGTGTCTAGAAGTGATGAATAATGTTAGAAGTGGGGGTTATAAGGAGGGGGTGTTCTTGGTGTGTCTAGAAGTGATGAATAATGTTAGAAGTGGGGGTTATAAGGAGGGGGTGTTCTTGGTGTGTCTAGAAGTGATGAATAATGTTAGAAGTGGGGGTTATAAGGAGGGGGTGTTCTTGGTGTGTCTAGAAGTGATGAATAATGTTAGAAGTGGGGGTTATAAGGAGGGGGTGTTCTTGGTGTGTCTAGAAGTGATGAATAATGTTAGAAGTGGGGGTTATAAGGAGGGGGTGTTCTTGGTGTGTCTAGAAGTGATGAATAATGTTAGAAGTGGGGGTTATAAGGAGGGGGTGTTCTTGGTGTGTCTAGAAGTGATGAATAATGTTAGAAGTGGGGGTTATAAGGAGGGGGTGTTCTTGGTGTGTCTAGAAGTGATGAATAATGTTAGAAGTGGGGGTTATAAGGAGGGGGTGTTCTTGGTGTGTCTAGAAGTGATGAATAATGTTAGAAGTGGGGGTTATAAGGAGGGGGTGTTCTTGGTGTGTCTAGAAGTGATGAATAATGTTAGAAGTGGGGGTTATAAGGAGGGGGTGTTCTTGGTGTGTCTAGAAGTGATGAATAATGTTAGAAGTGGGGGTTATAAGGAGGGGGTGTTCTTGGTGTGTCTAGAAGTGATGAATAATGTTAGAAGTGGGGGTTATAAGGAGGGGGTGTTCTTGGTGTGTCTAGAAGTGATGAATAATGTTAGAAGTGGGGGTTATAAGGAGGGGGTGTTCTTGGTGTGTCTAGAAGTGATGAATAATGTTAGAAGTGGGGGTTATAAGGAGGGGGTGTTCTTGGTGTGTCTAGAAGTGATGAATAATGTTAGAAGTGGGGGTTATAAGGAGGGGGTGTTCTTGGTGTGTCTAGAAGTGATGAATAATGTTAGAAGTGGGGGTTATAAGGAGGGGGTGTTCTTGGTGTGTCTAGAAGTGATGAATAATGTTAGAAGTGGGGGTTATAAGGAGGGGGTGTTCTTGGTGTGTCTAGAAGTGATGAATAATGTTAGAAGTGGGGGTTATAAGGAGGGGGTGTTCTTGGTGTGTCTAGAAGTGATGAATATGTTAGAAGTGGGGGTTATAAGGAGGGGGTGTTGTTGGTGTGTCTAGAAGTGATGAATAATGTTAGAAGTGGGTTAGAAGTGGGGGTTATAAGGAGGGGGTGTTCTTGGTGTGTCTAGAAGTGATGAATAATGTTAGAAGTGGGGGTTATAAGGAGGGGGTGTTCTTGGTGTGTCTAGAAGTGATGAATAATGTTAGAAGTGGGGGTTATAAGGAGGGGGTGTTCTTGGTGTGTCTAGAAGTGATGAATAATGTTAGAAGTGGGGGTTATAAGGAGGGGGTGTTCTTGGTGTGTCTAGAAGTGATGAATAATGTTAGAAGTGGGGGTTATAAGGAGGGGGTGTTCTTGGTGTGTCTAGAAGTGATGAATAATGTTAGAAGTGGGGGTTATAAGGAGGGGGTGTTCTTGGTGTGTCTAGAAGTGATGAATAATGTTAGAAGTGGGGGTTATAAGGAGGGGGTGTTCTTGGTGTGTCTAGAAGTGATGAATAGTGTTAGAAGTGGGTTAGAAGTGGGGGTTATAAGGAGGGGGTGTTGTTGGTGTGTCTAGAAGTGATGAATAATGTTAGAAGTGGGTTAGAAGTAATTCCTTATAAGGAGAGGCCTTAAAACGACAAAAGAAACATGTGCTTTCAGGAGTCTTGAGGTCGAGTGTCAGATCCAAATATTCTCCAAAAGTATAGGAGGACTTTTTAAAAGCTGGTTTTTGTTTGTTTGTTTTTATTAGGGGATAAAATATAAATTTTTAAATAAGTATGTGTATCGAACTTGTATAAATCCAACATGCATGCTTTTAGGCTAGCTAAGCGTTACTTTTGGCTATAAATTAATATTCGATTTATCAAAAAAAATAAAATAATTGGTATTCAACATTATACGGAGATTTTTGTGATTCTTGTTAGGACCAGTTTCACCTGGAAACTGGCGAGTCTCCAGTTGCACCTGGAGACTAGAAGATTTGTCCAGAAATATATTGAAGTCCAGTTGCATCGTACAGTTAAACGCAACTGAAGACTTCCTCCAGTTGAGAACTGACCAAGTTGAAGAAGCATTCCATTTGAAGTCGAAGACAACAAATGGAAGATAGAGAATGACAATGGCAGCGAAGCCCAGTTGACATTCTAGTCAGTTACAAACTGGAGACCATCAGTGGAAAGCCCTTACAAAGCTTTACACTGATTACGAGGAATTGACTTATATGCTTTATGTACCTTTACCCGGATAATAAGTCTCATCTTATTATTTAAATATAAATGGTACATAAAGGTGGTTAAGTAAAGTTGCTTTCACGTACAACTTTACACTGCATTTTAAGGAATTAAATGCTATTCCTTAAATGCTCTCAACCACATTTGTACGGCCAAAGTTAACATCCCAATGTTAACTTTGCCTATAAATATAAGTCATTGCACAACCAAGAAATGTACTTCTTCGAACACACTTCGATAGAATTCACACTTTGCATACCTGCAATATTCTTGGTGAACTTGTGCAATATTCTCTCAATCGCTAAAAGGAACATTTCACTACTTTAAGTGTTTCGATTGTTGAAGAGAAATTCCGAGTATAGATCAATTGTATTTCATAGGTTGTTAGGATATTTACATTCGTGTATTATCTTGGTTCCGCATCAACCTTGTAATTTGTTTAATATCAATAAATAAATTACACATTGAAAACTACATATTGTCTCATCAATATTGTTTACAAGTTATTTGTATTATTGCATTGTTCTTTACTTATTGTCTTTTATATAAGTAATCTATCTAGAACTTGGTATATACCTCTGCAACTGGTCGTCTCCAGTTCAACAAGTATATTGCAAAGTAACTCCACCATCGACATAGAGGTGTCTTCAGTAGTACCATCTAACAAGTTGGGACTTACAAGTGGTATCAGAGCAGAAGGCTAATAAACTTGCCTAGATCTGCAAAGATGAACACTACTGAAGGTGGAGATGGTTCTGGTTCAGGTGAAAACCCCTCGAATACTAATGCACAACCTTTTCAAAATGTTAACACCAACCCTCCTCCTCCTACTGCCCCAAACCATGTCCATGTACACTATTCTAACACTCCTGTTCCAAAATTTGATGGAAACAGTGAGACATTTGGTACATGGAAGGCTAGAATGCTTTTGCATTTTGGTGGGATTGAAAGGTATATGTTGAAAATCCTTAAGGATGGACCATATATACCTATGTCCATTGGGGTCAGTCCTCTTCTTGATCCAACTGGAAGAAGAGGTTCTAGGGAAAAGCCAGAAGACCATTGGTCTGATGAGGATCGCAGACTGGTGGACTTGGACACCAGACTGAAAAACATGATCCTTGGGGCTGTCCCTGAAGACCTAATTCCAACACTTGTGTTGTTTCCCAGTGCCAAGTCTATGTGGGATGAATTAGTGATTCAATTTGAAGGAGGTGATGACACTATTGTCACCAGAAAAGTTGCCTTGAACAAGAAGTATGAATCCTTCTTTGCCTTGCCCAATGAAAGTTTAACTGGTACATATACCAGATTTTCTAACCTCATCAATCAGTTGAGAGGTTTGGGTGTAGAGAAGGATAAGGATATTCTTCTTGAGAAGTTTTGTGATATTCTTCCTTCCAAATGGGAAAACATGGTTCTTGTCTTGAGACAAGGTAAAACCTTGCACACTCACACTCTTGCATCGCTCTATGGAGCCTTCAGATTCACTGAAGATAATAATGCTGCAAGACTTGTGGCTGAGCAAGATGCCATGAACCATGCCCAGAGTCCCAAGGCTGCTAGTGTAACTGAGCGACCTTGTGCTGCTTTAATGTCTACTGAGAGTGTCCAGGCACACTCGATGAAGGAGATGTTGAACAGTTTCTTAAACTCTGGACTGACCACTGAAAACAGTGATGGTTGTAATGAAACTGACGATGATGATCTGGTCGCCATGATTGCTAAAACCTTTAACAGGTTTAAGCATAAATCCAAAAGATTTAATGGCCCCAACAATGCTTCCAGCTCTAGCTCTCTGGATAAGACCAATCTTACATGCTATAAGTGTGGCAAGAAAGGTCATTTTATGAAGGAATGCAGATCTAGTCAGTTGAATAACCAAACTGGCCCTCTGTCCCTAATTTCAATCGGCCTGATGATAGCTACAAAGCTAAATACAAAAAGCTTAAGGCCCAGATTGCCCTCCTGTCATTGCAAAAGGAAAAGGATCAGTGCTTAATGGCACAAACTGAGGGAAAATGGGAGTACTCTGATGACTCATCTGATGATGAAGAAGAGGAAAGGGACATGTGTTTCATGGCCTTGGAAGATCAACAACAGCAGCATGTGGTGAAAGAAGATGTCATCTCTGGAAGATGGGTGGACATCATACTGAAAAAGGTATGTGATTATGATCACCAGGTTGACCCTGAACTAAAACTGGACCTGGCTGAATCATTAAGTGGTGATTTGGCATTTGTGGAAACTGTTAGAGCTGATAGTGAAAGATATCTTGACACTATCTTAATTAAACTGAACAATGTCAAACCACAACTGAATGATTTGCAAAGTGTCCAGTTGGCTCTCAAGGAGTCAGTTTTAAAGATTGAGGCTTTAGAACTTGATAATCAAAAACTATCTTATGATTTTGAAAAGGCACAAAAGATTATCAAGTCATGGGTAAAAGCATCTGGCAAAAACTATGATGTATTTTCAAGAACTATCGATGCCCAGAAAAATGCATGGAAATCTGAAGATCTGGAGATGGCAGCACTTATACCAGATCTTCATGCATTGCCTCCAGCTCTTCAGGTTGAAACACCTTATGATCAACCTGAAGCTGTTGAAACTGAAACCAATGAGACCACCCCCATTGAGGTTAAAACTGGAGCCAAACAGGCTAAAGCTCCAGTCAAAAAGGCCACTGGTAACAAGCCTTTACCTCATAAGTCTAAGGTGCCCAAGACCCGACAGACTAAAGCACCAGTTGAACCAAGGTCCAAGGTTCAACTGCCTGAAGAAAATAATATTTTGGTTAAACTGGAAAGTCAACTCCAACTTTTGTCTCGACAGGTTCAGAGTTGTACTGCCCGGATTAACAATCTGGAAGGAGGTTCACCACCTCCAGTTTTAAAACAAAATGTTAAACCCTCCCTTTCTAAACCTAATCAAAAGAATGTTCCATCTGGAACAAAATCTGGTAAAATTAAGGGGAGTAAGTATCAAATACCAATCGTTTTTACTTCTGCACCTGGAGCTGGTGATAAAGCTCCAGATGTAGCCTCCAGTTCAACACCTCAACAATCAACTGTGGCTTCTGTAGAGAAGTCCAGTGGACCCATCAAGAAAAGATGGGTTCACAAAAAGAACTAATGATTTTTGTGTATGTGTAGGGCGATCGAAAGAAGAATATCTGGTATCTGGACAGCGCTGCTGGCCGGACTATGACCGGATGTAAGCCCCTACTGGAAGATTTCACTGTCCAAGATGGACCGACAGTGACGTTTGGTAACGATCAATCTGGAAAGACTGAAGGATATGGTGTGCTCAATAATGGACATGTCGAATTCAAAAGAGTTGCATTTGTGAATGGTTTGAAATACAACCTGATCAGTGTAAGCCAACTTTGTAAGTTTGATGCAAAAGCTGATGAAGGAGTATTTTTAGGCTATTCAGATATTCGAAAAGCCTTTAGAGTTTATAATTATAGACTCCAAAAGGTTCATGAGACAATTCATGTTACATTCGATGAATCAACTGAAGCAATCAACAAGAGACCAAGCCTTGATATTTCTCCAGTCATTCCAATCAATTTTGGTGAAACTGACCAAGTTCATCGGTCAGTTGTTTCACCAGAAGATGCTTCCAGTTACAACAAACTGGAACCAGTTAAGAAGAAGAAAAGCATCACTGAACCTCTTCACATGCTACATATGGATCTCTTTGGTCCAGTGAATGTTCAAACTAGAGCTGGAAAGAAGTACACTCTAGTTGTGGTTGATGAATTCACCAGATACTGCTGGGTGGTATTCATCAGATCCAAAGTGATGCACCTGCTGAAATCATCTCTCTTATCAAAAGAATTGAGCTCAAGTACACTCGAAAAGTTTGTCAGTTGCGAAGTGATAATGGTACTGAATTCCAAAATAAGGTACTTGAAACATTTTGCACTGACACTGGCATCTCTCAAAACTTCTCATCAGTTCACTCTCCAGAGCAAAATGGAGTTGTGGAAAGAAAGAATCGTACACTGATAGAAGCGACCAGAAGCATGCTATCTGAATCTGGTCTTCCCACCAGTTTTTGGGCTGAGGCAGTTGCAACTGCTTGTCACACCCAAAACCGGTCAGTCTACATCAAGAGACATAAGAAGACTGCCTACGAAGTACTCAGGAATCGAAAACCAAATATTGGATATTTCCATGTATTTGGTTGTCCAGTTTATATACTGAATGATTCCAGTCAGCTTGGAAAGTTTGATGCAAAAGCTGATGAAGGAGTATTTTTAGGCTATTCAGATATTCGAAAAGCCTTTAGAGTTTATAATTATAGACTCCAAAAGGTTCATGAGACAATTCATGTTACATTCGATGAATCAACTGAAGCAATCAACAAGAGACCAAGCCTTGATATTTCTCCAGTCATTCCAATCAATTTTGGTGAAACTGACCAAGTTCATCGGTCAGTTGTTTCACCAGAAGATGCTTCCAGTTACAACAAACTGGAACCAGTTAAGAAGAAGAAAAGCACCAGTGACACATCATTTTATCCCTCCATCAATTTCAACTTACCACAAGAATTGGTGATTGGATCTGATGTACGTGCCACTCCAATATCAGCACCAGTTCAAGCTCCTACCTCTCCAGTTCTTCAAGAAATGCCTTCCAATGAAGAATTTCATGATGCCAATCGAGACCTCATTGACTCTGATGAGGATGTAGAAGTAGTTTGGACTGATCCTTCTCCAGATGCTATTGCAACTGAAGAAGATCGTCAGGTGACTTGCACTGATATTGTAGTTCACCAGCCTAGTCAATACACTAGATGGACTCGAGCCC
The DNA here is from genome assembly GCA_034093135.1 of Erigeron breviscapus. Taxonomy (NCBI): domain Eukaryota; kingdom Viridiplantae; phylum Streptophyta; class Magnoliopsida; order Asterales; family Asteraceae; genus Erigeron; species Erigeron breviscapus. The sequence continues at coordinate 117,602,914 of CM067170.1, forward strand.
ATCCAATTGAACAAATTGTGGGAGATCCAACTAGTGGGGTTCAGACTAGAAGAGCCGCCAGTGAGCAATGCTTAAACGTCACCTTCTTATCTTAATTGAACCAAAGAAGATTGACGAGGCTATGGCAGACCCAAGCTGGGTGGAAGCTATGCAAGAAGAGCTCCTCCAATTTGAAAGGAACAATGTTTGGGAGCTTGTTCCTTGTCCACCTGGGTTAAAGAAAGAACCCATTGGTACCAGATGGGTCTACCGAAACAAGATGGATGAAGATGGTCATGTTGTAAGAAACAAGGCCAGACTAGTTGCCCAGGGTTATTGTCAAGCAGAGGGCGTTGACTTTGATGAGACTTTTGCTCCAGTTGCAAGACTTGAAGCCATACGAATATTTCTGGCTTATGCAGCCCATCTGCAGTTCAAGGTCTTCTAGATGGATGTCAAAAGTGCGTTCCTTAATGGAACATTGGAAGAAGAAGTTTATGTTAAGCAGACTCCAGGTTTCATCGATGAAAAACATCCACATTGGGTCTATAGACTGAACAAAGCATTGTATGGTCTAAGACAAGCCCCAAGAGCTTGGTATGATACTTTAACTAAACATCTTCTTAAAAATGGCTTTCAAAGAGGTGCAATAGATAATACCTTATTTATCTTGAAAGAAAGAGGTAATATCTTATTGGTACAAATTTATGTTGATGATATTATTTTTGGTTCAACTGATGATGCAATGTGTAAAAAGTTTTCTAAAATCATGTCATCTGAGTATGAGATGAGTTTAATGGGTGAATTAACATTTTTCTTAGGTCTTCAGATTAAGCAAACTGAAATGGAATTTTCATAAACCAAGGAAAATATGTCAGAGATTTGTTACGAAAATACAAATATGATTCAATCCCATCGAAAAACACACCTATTGCAGCACCATTGAATTTGGACTCTGACCCAACTGGCAAACCAGTTAACATAACTGACTATAGAGGTATGGTTGGTTTACTGATGTACTTAACTGCCAGTCGACCAGATATAATGTTTGCAACATGTTTATGTGCCAGGTTTCAGGCTAACCCTAAAGAATCACATTTGCACGCTGTAAAGCGTATCTTTAGATACCTGAAAGGGTGTCCTAATCTTGGTCTTTGGTACACCAAAGGCTCAGGATTAGATCTAATGGGTTATTCAGATTCTGATCATGCAGGTTGTAAGATTGATAGAAAATCCACAACTGGTGGTTGTCATTTCCTTGGAGGAAAACTGGTAAGTTGGACCAGCAAGAAGCAGACTTCAGTCTCTATGTCCACTGCTGAGGCAGAGTACATTTCTGCGACCAGTTGTTGTGCCCAGATTCTCTGGATCAAGAACCAGTTACTAGATTATGGTCAAAAGTTTACAAGGACCCCAATCTTTTGTGACAACACCAGTGCAATTGCTATTTCTCACAACCCAGTGATGCACTCCAAAATAAAGCATATTGATATCAGGTATCATTTCATTCGAGATCATGTTATGAAAGGTGATATTGAAATTCATTTCATCCCCACTGACAAACAGTTAGCTGATGTTTTTACAAAACCTCTCGATGAGAAAACCTTTAAACATCTCATCAGCGAACTGGGAATGTTAAATCCTTAACTGGAGCTTTCTTTGTTATTGAACGCGTCAGTGACACTGATGAAGTTCTCCAGTTGAGGAGGTCCAGATCATCTTTGCTAGCCAGGCTATCGAACGCCTTTGTGATACTATCTTGGCACTAATTGATATCTGGATCATCATTTTAGGGGGAAAGACTCAAAATAATTTTCTGACTAAAATTTGTTTTTGTTTGAAAATGCAACTGGAGAACTCTCCAGTTGGAAACTGGTACTGGATTGATCCTCCAGTTACCAGGTTCAGTCTTTGTCTAACTTTTCATAACGTTAGAGATACTTGGTCAATATTTATGCCACGTAAATGTAAAAGAGCGTGAGGGTGAATCCAGTTCCAGTAAGCCAAAAAGAAAGAAACAAAAGGAGAAATGTTTGTGTTGATTGAGTAAACAAGTGCATCACAAGAAGAAGAAGAAGAGTTCATCAAAGAAACTCAAAAGTAAAGATACAGCTGCAACTTCTTCTCAAAGATCTTCTGAGGAAACAATATCTGTTTCTGGGTCTCAAAGACAAATCCGATCACCACTCCCTAAAACAATCAATTTAATCCGATCACCCAGAACACCATCACCTCAAAAACCATCATCTCCATCTTCACCCAAATTACCTCAATCACCAATTCATCAGTCTTCACCACTTCCGGAAATTACAACACCTGAACAACCAATCATACCTCAATCTACCTCAACCATACCTTCATCATCCTTTATCCGATCTCCTCCACCGACATATACTCAAGGCAGAAAGAAATCAATTCCGGTAAATATTCGAAAAACTTTTAAAAGATCTCGCTTTGAGTATGACCGATTTCAAGAACCCGAACCAGAAGATACGATTAATTCTGATAATGATGCATCTGATGATGATGCAAATCAGTTTGCTGATGATGTCATAGACATCCCGGAGGAACAAGGAAGGAATGAGGGAGGGGTTAAAAATACCAGAGAGGTTGAGAGGTCCGGGATAGGTGAAAGGCAAAAAGAAAACGTTGGCCTCCAATTAGTCTTAAACCAATATCAACGTCGGGTTTACCCTAGAGTAGAAGTCGGGAACTGCCCATTCTCGCTTGCACCAAACTCTCCCAGCCATTCTGACTCCTCACAACAGGAGTTAGTCTCAGAAATACACGGGGAACAGCCACGCTCACCACACTCTCCTCATTTGGAGGATGAGAGTGTTGAAAATAGAGAGGACCAGCCCCACCTCTCGCCTTCAGTTCTTGCACAAGAGTCTAGATCTCCTAGGCACACTGAATCACAAGCCTAGTTGAGTACTGGTGCCGGAACAAGCGGAGAGGGACCCACTTTGTGTGACCCTCAAGGACAGCTTGGAAATCCTGCCTTAGCTAACATCACGCCAGCTTTAGCCGCAGGTAACAGTCCTCAGACAGAGACTGAGGAGCAGTATGAACGCCGTTGTGACACTGCTGTTCCTCAGGATCAACCTGAGACTGTATTAACAGGCATTCTCAGTGACCCTGGTATTGTTAGTGGTGTTGCCCAACAACAACCCGATTCTGGTTGCAAAGCCGAATCATCAACTGTTGCTCATACTTTTGAACCAACAGGAAATCCTGAGACAGTCATGATGTCTTCAGGTCACTCAGTAGAATCACTTGAGACTACTGATGTGCCAATTTCTGATATTCCATTACCACCTGAGGCTCAAAGAATAATTGCTCAATTTGTTGAAGGGATTGAAGAAGGACAAAGAAGTGAGTTACTTATATCAAGAAACACTATCACTGGTAAACTTCCTGCATCTCAAACCACATCTCAACCACCTAGATTGCGTACTGGAGGTGCTTTACGAATTCGTTCTCCAGAAGAAACTCCAACACCAACACAAACAACACCAACACCCCCACAAACAACAACAACAACAACAACCATACCACCAACACCACCACCACAATCATTTCCTGATCCAAATTCACCACCTCATTCTTCCAGCTCTTCTTCTGAATCATCTGATTCATCCGAATACTTAAGCGATTGCTCACCAAACAGAATTACCACCAGTGGGTTATCTACCGATACTCTAATTGTTGCTCTCATGAATCGGTTGAGATCAGAAGAACCCCATCTTTCTTCACATAAAAGATCTATTTTTCAATCACTTCTTGCATATTTATCTTTCCAAAGTACACAACAGGAACAACAGGCTCAAATTGAAGCTCTTCAAAAGCGAGTCACTGAGCTTGATCAACAATGTCGACTGGCTAATATCTCAAGGCGTCGGGATGATCAAGATCCTGATGATCAACCCGAGGGGGAGAATATGAGAGATATTAGAGAGGGTCATGAAACACAAGCTCAAGATGATCAAGAAACTGTTCAAGAAGTTGTTACAGAGACTCAAGGAGGAGGAACTCAAATTCAAGAAGATTCGGATGATTTACCTCCACTTATCAGAAATATTTCTCATTATTATTCTTCCACATCAAGTTCTGATGAGTCAAGTGATCCTGATCCATTTCAACCAGAAAATGGTAATGATGATGAGTCTGATTCTGATAAACCTGATGATGCTCCAGCAAGTGTAGTTCAAGAAGAATATGGAGAAGATATCTTTGAAGAGATAGTTTATCATCTAAGAAACACAGAAAATCTTGAGACTCCAAATGAACTTGGACAAGGAGTTAGACATCCAAGGATCTCAAGAAATACGATATGGCAGATCAATGAAGGTTATTTTGCTGAGAATTATGAACAGATCTTGGATTTGAGCACAAGACCTGAAGAAATTGTATGCAGAGCTAGATATCTGGAAGAAAGAGCATTTCAAATCTATTGCTCACCAAGTGAAAGACTCAATATGACCTTGAACCGATTAAGAGCATTCTTTCTGTTCAGACATCAAGGTCAAAGAGATGCATATATGGAGCTAATGAATGCTGAAAGTTCTGTAAGAGCTGAATGGTGGTATCAACAATTTCAAATCCCAATAACCAAAGTCCTTCAGTTGTTTACTCCTCTCAAAACCCACAATCTTAGACTTGTTCGATTCAGAGTTCGTCGAGCAGATGGCAATATTATGTTGTTCAAGAAGAATCTTTTCAACATATGACGATCTCAGACATCTTGTTTCTCTACAATCAATATGCTTATCTGATCATCAAGACTCCAGATCAACTTCTAGCCTATGAAGCATTGAAAAGTCATATTCAAGCATTGATCAGATTCTATGAGTTCAATGACTTTCAGATTGGATTAGAAAGAAGAACTAGCAGAATTAACCTCACAAAACCAAACCAAAGAGCCAGAGGTTATGAGCTAGATTCATATCAGATTGGAGATCCAATTGAAAATTTGGATGGATTTGTCTTCATAAACCGACTGAAGAAAAAGATCTTCATTCGTGCCTCTGAGTTTCCCAAATATTCAGATGGTACCTTGAAATATTGTCAATCAATTCTGAATGCAACAGATGAAGATTCTGACAATGAAGAAGATGAACAAATCAAGTCTCAGAGAGAAGATCATATAAGACGTATCAAAGATACTCTTGATATGCGTCAAAAGATTAGAGATCTTATTGTCACAAGAACTTCCAAATCTCCAGAAGGGATTATCCATACCAAGACAGGTTCATGGGTTCATTGGAATCCTAGTCATGAACGAGGACCTCATAACATTCCTCCTGTAAACTTCCAAGATAATATCAAATTGCCAGATGAACGTCCTATAGGTGATAATTGGCACTTCATTCCTAAGAAGTTTTGGAATGATTCATGGAACAGTTATAAGAAGAGAGCCTTCTGGAGTTCAAAGATTGACAAGCCATCAACCTCAAATGCTGCACAACGATATAAGAAAAGGAAGAACAAGCAAAGACGGGCAAACAAGAGGAGGAGACAACATAGGAAGTGATGATGGACAACCAAGCACTAAGGGGGAGAATGTTAGAAATATAAAATAGTGCTTAGTTGTATTTCTAAACATTGTATTTTAGGTATATAATGTAAGGTTGAGGGGGAGTTTTTAATATACTTAGAGTATAAATTCCCCTCAAGCCTTCACTTTTTGTAAGACTTTAACACACATTTGATTATCAATCAAGTCTGACTTCCCACACACACACCTTTCTCTCTCAAGAACACACACTAAAACACACACTTTCCACCATTGTTGATTACTTTACTTCCGCACTAGAACACGAATTATATTACTTTTAACAATTTATTATCCCTTTGTTCAGATACCGTGTTAAACATGAATATGGATCAATGTCATTTCATGATTTAACGATTCTGTTTCTCATTTCATCACTACTTAAGATTACCAAATATAATCGAGACACATCTGGATTCATTTGGACATGGCCATGTAAACATCTTAAATAGTCCCAATGAGGGGCCCAGTGGTATCATTCTTCAACTATCAGTTGAAGGAACAAATCCTGTATTGACTACACGTGTCAGTCATCATACTTCACTACACTTTCTGAAAATAGCCCTTTATTTACTCCCTTATTCAGGAGAGTTAGAACTATATCAAGTAAGTGCAATCCATACATGCTGACCTGCTTGTATCTCAAGTCAAAGGATCAATAAAGTAACCATTTACGAATTTCACTTAATGATGCCGATCCATAAAGTGATAAATTCGTTAGTGGGGTAGTCCGATATGCATCATATGGATACCATGTGAGTTTGGTGGACCAGCCATTATATATTCAAAGAATATAACCAATCGCTCAGATTTGTCTTAGTTTAATTATATTCCCATATAATTAATCGACAATGGACAATTTAGAATATTTAATAAAATATTCAAGGATTAAACATGCAAATATAGGATACAATTAATATTAAATGAAATCAAACATATCAAGTACTTTATTTCATTATGAAAAATATAAATTGTTTAACATCCCTTATCCAAATCCGAAACAACAGATTTACATGAAATAACTAGCTAATTTAAGTCCTATGCCCTCGGCATGCCTTTCAAGCTTGGACCTAGCCAAAGCTTTTGTGAAAGGATCAGCTAAGTTAAAATCTGTGTGAACTTTGAGTAATTTGATCTCTCCTAGTTCGATCCGCTCACGAACATAGTGATATCTTCTAGCATAATGTCTGGCACCTTTCTGAGCTCCGGGCTCGTTGGCAATGATTAATGCACCAGTGTTATCACAGTACATATCAGTGGGTAAGTCACTTGAGGGATCACGTCAAGCCCGCTAATGAACTTCCTTATCCAGACTGCTTCCATTGCGGCTTCTGAGGCGGCAATGTACTCAGACTCTGTTGCAGACATGGAAACTGTGGACTGCTTATTGCTTTTCCAATCCACAGCACCTCCATTAAGAACGAAGACGAATCCTGACTGAGACTTCGTGTCATCTCTATCAGTTTGAAATCCAGCATCACAGTATCCGGTCACTTTGAGCTCTAAGTCTAGATTTCCTCCATACACCAAAAACATATCTTTAGTAGCCCGTAGGTACTTTAGAATGTTCTTAACAGCAGTCCAGTGGCTTTCACCTGGATTCTGTTGATATCGGCTAACGATGTTTTGCGCGAATGCCACATCGGGTCTAGTGCATCTAACCGCATACATAATAGATCCCACAGCCGAAGCATAAGGGACTCTTCGCATACGCTCCACCTCATTAGGTGTATTAGCACCCTGTTTGACAGATAAACTAATGTAACACCCCAACATGGCGGAATCATGGGGTATCACTTAGAAATAGCACAGCACGACATGGGAATTATGTAGAGTCAACTATATGAAAACATAAGATCGAAACGATCCATAAACTCGTACAAACATATACATTCATCAACATTCATCAAATACTCGTTCAATCAATAATAAAAGGAAGTTCAAATTCGATAATAGTTGATCCTAAAAGTAACCCATTAAAGGGAGAATAAGGATCACGGATCCAGAAGTCCAAAGCTAGTCCAATTCTAACAAGCAAGCAATGCAATCATCCATTTTGCCTCTGATTAACTTGATTACCTGAAAAGTGTACTAAAGAGCGTCAACATAAAGTTGGTGAGTTCGTAGGGACATATAACAAGGAATAAACATATCGGGGATTAGAATACCTAATCACATCAAGAAAACCCTAAAAGGGTATACGTTAACACAACATCAACACATATCACGATTTAACAACATTCCGGCACGACTTACATGTCTTCCAAAGGCGTGATCATTACAGCATGACTTACATATATTTCAAAAGCATGTACAACAACATAACTTATGTGTCTTTCAACAGCATGTATAACGGCATGACTTACATATATTTCAAAGGCATGATCACAACGTTTACGTTTCATACAATACAACATTCAACAATAATGATCACATATAACAATTAACACGTTCAACAAGCACGTTTAACAACAACGATTCATATAACGATTAACAACATTCAACAAACACGTATGTGTACACTTTTCAGCCCGAATCTCAATTAGAGTAGGGAGGGTTTACGAAACTCACCTGAAATGCCTGTCAAACAGTAGGAGGTATGTAACAGTCTGAAATGTATCCGAATATCCCAAACGTTTTAGCCTTCGGTAAAGGAAACTGTATAGAATAATCCATTTTTATAGAATTATCAGTTTAGTAAGCAACTGATGGGCGAAGGACTAAAACTGTAAACAGTTTAACGGTTCAGGACTGAAACTGTCAGAAAATCTAACGGTTTAGGACTGAAACTGTCAGAAAAATCTAACGGTCTTAACGGTCAGATTACAACTTTGTATTTCTTGTTTCTAATTCAACATAGGAAACTTATAAGTGATAAATAACCTGTTTAAATGATGATTCTGGCTGCTTCGTATCAAGACCCAGTTGACGTTTTATGTTAATAAAACTATGTAAAATGCTTCCACGGGGCATTTCGCGGTGCGAATAACTTGTAAACGAAACGAGATTCAACGAATCCGTTTTCTTGTCTAAATTCTCTGTACCCCAGTCTATCCATATAACTATAATAACAACTTGGAAGTCTTAACCATTTTCCTTAAATCTAACCCGAAAACCTTACGAGAACTTATAAACTAACAAAATCTTCCAAAAATAAACGATCACCAATTGTAACGAAACTCACCACACATCTAGAGGAATCAATAACGAACTCCCAGCAACTTTCAGAATTGAAAACTAACGTGTAACTTTTACGTAACATGAATCTAAAGTTTTCCCAAAACCGTTCTTTCTTTCTTTCCTTCTTGGCTTTCAACTACGGTTCCTGTTGGTGATGATGATGTTAACAGGTTGTTACAGCTCGTGGGTGTAGTTACATGGTGGTGGCTCGTGGTGGTGTTTAAAGGTGATGGTTCGGTGGTGATGGTGAGCTGCTCGGTGGTGATGATGACTGTAAGTAACAAACAGCAGCAGTACTTTGGGCAGTAGCAGCAACAAGACAGCAGTACTACGTGGTGGTGTTTGGCCAAGAATGATGAAGCCGTGGGGTTAAAGGTGGTGATGATCGTCGTACAAGATGGTGTTTACTCGTAATCAACATCTATATCATACGAGATATATATATATTTTTGTGTGTATGTGTGTGTGTTTATGTGTGAGCCGAGACAGAGAGATGGTGGCTTAGGGGGAGGTTGGGCCGGTGGTGGTATCCGAGAGGGAGGGAGAAAGGGTGGTGGTTTGAGTATGGTGTGCACATATAAGTGTCGGTGTAAGTATCATCATACTCATATATATATATATATAATAAGTTTACTAACTCTTTGTTTCTTTCTTGCAGGTTCATTCACATGCACAGTTAACTAATGGTGGTATTCGGCCAGGGTGTAAAGTCGAGAAAGATTAAAGAATTCAAAACAAAGAATCATAATATAATACTCATGTATAGTGTCGGCAGGATGTGTGTTTGTATAATGGGTGTAATCTTGATTATAATAGATTAAAGTTAGTATTAGCAAGTCATTTAATAAGTTCTAGTCATATTTCGGTAGTTAGGAAATTGTATTGCAAAATATGACAGAAAGTTAGAAGCATGTGAAAGGGAAGAAGTGGTCCAAGTTTGAACGAATAATATGGAGTAAAATGGGGTTGTCGAAATATTACATTTCATTCATACAAGGGTTTGAGTAAATCACCTATTTTAATCGAATTTTCTAAACTAGCATATTAAATATTTAATTTTTATATTTTAATTAACCTGAAATTTTGCGGATGTTACATTATTCCCCAGTTAAAAGGATTTCGCCCTCGAAATCTAGATCGTATCGAGTAAAAATATACTTAACTTGATTTATGTTTAGTCTTCAGTGACAATAAATTGATATTAGAAGACATAATATCCCACATACACATTTACACATAATTAACAGCAAGATACAGGGAGGACGCATAATTGATGCCTTCTACTCTTAACAGAGTAGGATAAACTCATATGATTCTAAACAGAATCCTTCTACTCTCAACAGAGTAGGATGAATTTGTACACAATCCTCAACACAATTAACATTTAGCACTAGTGTATATATAAATGATTATACAGTTTGTGCCCACATAATAATCCACATAATAACCAACAACTTGTACACATATAGTATGAACTACTTACACATCTATGGTATAGTATAGATGTTCTGTCTAGACACAATTAAGTCTAACTATAGCATCACACAGGATTCAAATTTGTTTATCTTTCCATAATTGACCGTTAGAAACGGTCATTCTTAGATTATATAATAATACTACCGTGCATATTTCTCCATACTATATCAACTTAATATTTTTCTTTTCTCACACTAACTGAAACGAACACTTATACTAGAAATGTTGAGCCCTTTTCTAATCGTGGTTTACATAGTCATTATAGCTTGGTTACTTATGGTAGCTCAACTACCATTGGATGAGGCTTATCCGTGGTTAGTAGCATTCGTTCTTGGCGTGGTTCCCTTACTATTTGTAGCCACGTGGGTTTCTTTGTATGGTTTTTAAGTGTTATATTCCCGGTTGTTGTATTTCTATTTAAATAGTGTAATGAGTATCATTCAATTTGTACCAGTGATGAAATACAAAAAGGAAATTCCTTTATCTTTTTCATTTGAATTTTTATGTCAGGTAGGGAAATTCCCCAGTTAAAAGAATTTCCCTTAATCATTCAAATTGATTTTTAAAGACCCAAAGATAAAGAGGAGAATTCAAAAATCATATTACTATCGTGATGATTATAGATTACTGTAATTTTATGGACACCTGTCCGTTCTCTCAGGTCACACTTCGTCTTTCGTTCTCTATATAAGAAAGGCACTTGTAAAGATAATAGGCATTCTGAAATTTCCTTCTCTCCTTTACATTTTTCTTTGTGTGAAACTATATTTCGACACATCCAAATCAACCACCGTTCTTCCTCAACTAAACCATGGCCACTCCCACCTTTATTGCACTTGAACGTTCAATAGAGCTTTTGGCGAAGCAATTTGATCAACTTAACAGTATTATAGTATCACTTTCTACTGAACAAACCAACTCATTTAAGTTTCTTACTTCTCGAATCGACCAAATACACAATAGTGCACCTTTTCTCCTAGCAGCCGATAGAGCACTATTGAGAAAATCTATCGATAAACAAACAAAACTTGAAGCAGAAATTAGAGAAATTAAAGGGTTGTTGTATCAACTTGTTGATTTCTCACAATCTGAAGAAGTTGAAGCAACAGTTGACCCAACTGTTTTCAAGGGAAAGAGACCTATGTCATCACCTTTTCCTATTATATTTCATGAAAATTTTGAAACACTCCAAAGTAGTTCTCAAGACGTGATCCTCAAAGAGATTATAGAACGTCAGAAAATACAAGCGATAGAGGAAGAGGCTTCTCTGAAGTTAGCTAAGGAACTACTGCTTGCAGAAGCAGGAGAAACAGGTTCTGAAGTGCAAACACCAGCAAGTCAACATGTCAACATATTAGAACTTGCTAGTAAAAGAGAAGCTGAGTGGTATGCCAAAATGGCTAAAGGTGAAGCAAGTCTAAGGGAGTATCTACAGAGGACTATGGGAGAAGAAAATATCATTCTGAGAGACGATGAAAGTAGCACTCCTCTACTTTCTCAAAGACATGTGAAAAGACTAAGAACTGTTGGCGCCTCATCATCCGCTCCCGATATGCTTCCACCAGCTGACGATGATGCCTTGTTAAATCTTCAGCTTCCAAAGGGCATAGTGTTTGTGGAAGGAAGGGTCTTAAGTAGGCCTGCTGGATCTTCTACACTTCAGAGGATGGGGATGAGAAGTTCTTTCGTTTAAGCGAGATCGATAAGGTTTCTACTCATTTCTTAACAAACATTTGGAAGATTTGTTCCAAGGATCCCAGTAATACCAACTTCTTAAGGCATATTGAGCAAGAGTTAGCCAAGCCACACCGAGCCACTTAGTCCAGTGTATGTTCCAGTTGTGAGCGAATGTATTATTAATGTTTGTAATAGTGGCTTGCTATGTTCGATCAAATAAAATTTCTACTTTTGTTCAAGTTTATAATCTATTCAATTATAACAATTTTTCCATATGCACGACGATTCTCTCACGGCTCTTACTCAAACTATTCCCCAGTTAAAAGCTCTAGCAACATTTTTAACTTGACGCTCGACTTCATGATCATTAGTGGAAATGACTGCTTCAATATTCTCTATCTTGGAGAACACTCCTACATCTCTTCCGTTCAACTTCTCCAAGTTAATTACTTAAACAACTTGTAGTTAAATCTTCTCATTTGTTTTCCCTTCCTCGAGAAATTTTGTTTAGGAAAGAAAATTCATATGAACTTACAATATATGTGTGAATTAGGAATCTATTGTACATCTGCTTATATTTAATCATAAGAGAACTTTCACAACACTAGGCATTTAGCGCGGTTGGCTAAATGCGCGAAAGGGTGTGGCCTAGACCCAGGTTCGATCCCGGGGACGGCCGATTTCACCATTTTTATTTTTATTTCTTTATTGCATCCAATTACTATTGTGAGTTATATATATAAATTGTGCAATATATATTCATACCAAAGTTATCGCATTCCAATTACCCGCTCTACTCATGTTCATAATCAGTACCCTATTATTGGTCTCATTAAATTATTCTGATAAAGTTATTTAACTTTATTTCATTCAATTCTAGATATAGATATAATAACGTTAAATTATTGGTTTTATTGGCGAGGAGTTATTCCTTGTCGGCCATTTCGACAATTATTGTCATCTGACATCATTGCTTACGTTATATAAGCGAATATTACCTCACAGTAAAATCATGTATTCTCACCTTAAAATACAAAATCATTTAAGAGTGAAATCTAAAAATTTTTATTCGTGCTTATAGTTATAACCTCCTACGATCATCCTGTTTGCTCTTATTCTAGTCATTTCTTTGAACACATTCATTAAATTACTAACTCAAGCTCCATGTTCATAAAAACGCCTCTTAACACACTAAATCACCCAATATTTCATAATATCTTACTTTACTTGAACATCATATTCTCCAAAAATCTTAGCTCATTCTATCAGTCAATCGTAACTATAAGTTTGAACTTAGTCTATAGTTCATAATAAATCATTGGCCTACAATTATAGATTATAAGTATCTAAGACCTTAATAAGCATGTATTCTAGATTTTATTCTCATACTGTTATTCCAACAATGACTGATAATTGTAGACAATTATAAGTAATATAACTTAGACATGGACCATCCGGTAATGCTTATAATATAAGGCATACCATTGGTCAGCCCATCGCATTATCAACCCGTTCAAAATACCCTATGCCTGTACTACCATTTCTATTAACATAAAATTCAAGTCCACACAATTCACACTTGAATATCAAAATTGACCTTCAAGTAATACACAATTTCCACATCAAGTCCTTATAAATCATTGCATGAATATAGTTATCTCTACAGGGATATTATCATGGCAATAATCTAAGGCTTCAGCAATCGTACAATTTACAATCAACAATACAATCACGAAAACTTTCAACGCTATATAAAAGGGTCAAGTCATAACAAGGTGGGTAAAGCATAGTCCGAATTTTAACTTCAACATTCGACACATTAAAAGTGTTTGTATACAGGGTGTACCATCGGCTAACCCTCCACACCGTTAATATATTGAATGGATGTCAAAACTCGGTACCGATATGTTCTCTAAGTATTGGTCGGGTATGTATACAGGGTGTACCAGCAGCTAACCCTCCACCTAACCAACACTCATTAAACACACCGGGTTAGCTACTATACTTTATCCACGAGGCGCAATCCATGAGATCATTAACTTTATATGACATAGGATAACCATAGATTTGTTGATCAGGCGCCTCTAGGGTTATCGAATGTTATATTCCATTAATGCCATCATTTCATTTTGCTGGGGGACAAATAATAAATGCTTCTAAAATTCAACACATCAACGTTCATCACAACATTTCCACAATTAACGGTGTATCCCGACACTATCATATACGTTCATCACAACAATTCTCACATAACAATCAAATCATCATATCACAAGCAACCTACGAACTCTGTTTAAAACGTTTTTATGCATCATACAGTTCACGTTGCACACAAAGTTCCCTATCATGCATGCTAATATGAAATGCGGGTGCGATGGCTATAGACTAGGTAAATCCTCCTAATTCTCTACAACCACGGCTCTGATACCATTCTGTAACACCCCAACATGGCGGAATCATGGGGTATCACTTAGAAAAAGCACAGCACGACATGGGAATTATGTAGAGTCAACTATATGAAAACATAAGATCGAAACGATCCATAAACTCGTACAAACATATACATTCATCAACATTCATCAAATACTCGTTCAATCAATAATAAAAGGAAGTTCAAATTCGATAATAGTTGATCCTAAAAGTAACCCATTAAAGGGAGAATAAGGATCACGGATCCAGAAGTCCAAAGCTAGTCCAATTCTAACAAGCAAGCAATGCAATCATCCATTTTGCCTCTGATTAACTTGATTACCTGAAAAGTGTACTAAAGAGCGTCAACATAAAGTTGGTGAGTTCGTAGGGACATATAACAAGGAATAAATGTATCGGGAAATACAACCGTTAACGATATACGGGGATTAGAATACCTAATCACATCAAGAAAACCCTAAAAGGGTATACGTTAACACAACATCAACACATATCACGATTTAACAACATTCCGGCACGACTTACATGTCTTCCAAAGGCGTGATCATTACAGCATGACTTACATATATTTCAAAAGCATGTACAACAACATGACTTATGTGTCTTTCAATAGCATGTATAACGGCATGACTTACATATATTTCAAAGGCATGATCACAACGTTTACGTTTCATACAATACAACATTCAACAATAATGATCACATATAACGATTAACACGTTCAACAAGCACGTTTAACAACAACGATTCATATAACGATTAACAACATTCAACAAACACGTATGTGTACACTTTTCAGCCCGAATCTCAATTAGAGTAGGGAGGGTTTACGAAACTCACCTGAAATGCCTGTCAAACAGTAGGAGGTATGTAACAGTCTGAAATGTATCCGAATATCCCAAACGTTTTAGCCTTCGGTAAAGGAAACTGTATAGAATAATCCATTTTTATAGAATTATCAGTTTAGTAAGCAACTGATGGGCGAAGGACTAAAACTGTAAACAGTTTAACGGTTCAGGACTGAAACTGTCAGAAAATCTAACGGTTTAGGACTGAAACTGTCAGAAAATCTAACGGTTTTAACGGTCAGATTACAACTTTGTATTTCTTGTTTCTAATTCAACATAGGAAACTTATAAGTGATAAATAACCTGTTTAAATGATGATTCTGGTTGCTTCGTATCAAGACCCAGTTGACGTTTTATGTTAATAAAACTATGTAAAATGCTTCCACGGGGCATTTCGCGGTGCGAATAACTTGTAAACGAAACGAGATTCAACGAATCCGTTTTCTTGTCTAAATTCTCTGTACCCCAGTCTATCCATATAACTATAATAACAACTTGAAAGTCTTAACCATTTTCCTTAAATCTAACCCGAAAACCTTACGAGAACTTATAAACTAACAAAATCTTCCAAAAATAAACGATCACCAATTGTAACGAAACTCACCACACATCTAGAGGAATCAATAACGAACTCCCAGCAACTTTCAGAATTGAAAACTAACGTGTAACTTTTACGTAACATGAATCTAAAGTTTTCCCAAAACCGTTCTTTTCTTTCTTTCCTTCTTGGCTTTCAACTACGGTTCCTGTTGGTGATGATGATGTTGTAAGTCCCAACTCGTTAGATGGTACTACTGAAGACACCTCTATGTCGATGGTGGAGTTACTTTGCAATATATGCACTGAACTGGAGACGACCAGTTGCAGAGGTATATACCAAGTTCTAGATAGATTACTTATATAAAAGACAATAAGTAAAGAACAATGCAATAATACAAATAACTTGTAAACAATCTTGATGAGACAATATGTAGTTTTCAATGTGTAATTTATTTATTGATATTAAACAAATTACAAGGTTGATGCGGAACCAAGATAATACACGAATGTAAATATCCTAACAACCTATGAAATACAATTGATCTATACTTAGAATTTCTCTTCAACAATCGAAACACTTAAAGTAGTGAAATGTTCCTTTTAGCGATTGAGAGAATATTGCACAAGTTCACCAAGAATATTGCAGGTTTGCAAAGTGTGAAGTTTTCTCACGTTGTGATTTCACTTGCTTGAAAAACTTGGTATTCTTGGTTGTGCAATGACTTGTATTTATAGGCAAAGTTAACATTGGGATGTTAACTTTGGCCGTACAAATGTGGTTGGAGCATTTAAGGAATAGCATTTAATTCCTTAAAAGGCAGTGTAAAGTCGCGTGTTAAAGTGACTTTACATAACCACCTTTATGTACCTTTACTTAAATAATAAGATAAGGCTTATTATCCGGGTAAAGGTACATAAAGTAAAAGTCAATTCCTCGTAATCAGTGTAAAGCTTTGTAAGGGCTTTCCACTGATGGTCTCCAGTTTGTACTGACTAGAATGTCAACTGGGCTTCGCTGCCATTGCCATTCTCTATCTTCCATTTGTTGTCTTCGACTTCAATTGGAATGCTTCTTCAACTTGGTCAGTTCTCAACTGGAGGAAGTCTTCAGTTGCGTTAACTGTACGGTGCAACTGGACTTCAATATATTTCTGGACAAATCTTCTTGGTCACCAGTTTACTGGGTCACCAGATGCAACTGGTGAACTGGTCAGTGTGAACTGGTGACTGGCCAGTTCCAGGTGAACTGGTCCTAACAAATTCCCCCTATTTGTCTAGAAATATAGTCTAAGTTTTCTAGTTCTTGTATCTGTACAAGTGTGAACTATAGAGACTTGTTTGATTTAAATCTATCTAAGTTATCTAAGGCATTTTCATAGATCAATAAATGCCTTAGGTTTGTCTTTTAGTTTGTTAGATTTTAATCTATTATCTACCTTGTGGTTACAAACTGGTAACTTCTTTTATACAAGGAAATGGAATTTATACAAGTTACAGAATGTAAATACAAAAATACAAGTAGATAAACTGAAGAAAGAACTAATGTGATGGCCCTTCGCCAGTTCTTCTTCTCTTGGTCACCAAAGAAATAGGTTGAGTGTCTTCAGGGTCAATATTCAGCCTTTGCTCTAGATTCTCTTTATGTTGAATCTTTGCCCTTTAAGAAATTTACCCATGCCTTCTCAAACCTATTCTTTTGTGCCTTAGCATCAAGCACATTCACCATCTCGACCCATTCGCTGAACCCATATTGTAGCACACCAGGGTCATCAGTTTTCACCAGTGGCCCACCATCATACTTGACTTCCACTGAAAGACCTTGGTGCCTGGCTTAATTGTAACATTGACACTATTAATAGTACCACCATGTCTTCTGGTTGACATGATCTGGGAGTAGTAGTTTCTTGCTTCAGTTCATTTGTGATTTTAATACTCCCAGCACCAGCAGCCAGTACAGCGGACTTAATGTCTTCATTTGATACCTCGCCAGTTGGTTCAACGAATGTGCTAAGGTCAGCATCCCTTGCATCTTGTCAGTGGTCTTCTTGGTTGTGGAATCCTTCTTCTTGGTGGATTCAAAACATCCTTCACAACCTTTTTGACATTTGCAATTCTCTTCAGAATCCCACTGGCCCTCATTTCTTTAGCCTTCTCCACTGAAATGTTTAAACTTCTGGCATCAAATTCTGCCTCATCCTCAGCCCCCCCCCCCCCATCCCACTGGCCCTTAACCCTTAGCCCTCTCTCAAGCTTCTGGCATCAAATTCAGCCTCATCCTCATGATAGTGTCTTTCCAGTTCAACATCTAGCATTTCATTTAACTGGTCAAATATCCTAGGATCATTCTTAATCCTGAGATACTCCTCCTTAGTGATACCTAGAAGATTGGCATCACTCATATCTAGCAACTTAATCTGAGCAAGATGTGCCCTGGCTTCAACTTGGTTTCTTTGTTTCATTTTCTTTCTTTCTTTGATATCATTTCCAAGTCTGGCCAGTCTTCTACTATCACTATCTGAAACTGGAGGAGTATGTCAGCATTACCAGTTTCTAACATTTCTTCAGTGGCCGGCTGGGCAGATGCATCACCAGCTAAACCTTTACCTTTATCCAAACCAACATTCCCCCTATCACTCTGCTCACCAGCTTCAGTACTGGTAACTTGCTACCAGCTTCAGTACTGGTAGCCACAACAATTTCTCTTCCAGTTGGAGTCCTTTCAGGTGCAACTGGTGCAGGAACTTGACTTCTTTCCCCCTTGGCAGCATCTAGACCTGCCCGAATATGTTCCCATTCAGAGGGGTGAGATGGCAACCGGTCAAGAGGCTGCCATGATTGTAAGTTCTTGCACTCTTTGAAGATGCCACACATCATCCTGAAGGACCTCCAAAGATGGTTCGTCTCCTTAGACTGGGTCAAGACATTAGCAACAACTTGGTCTTGACCAGTTTTTAATTCATTGAGTATCTTGGAATCTTCATCCAACCCGGAGACAACCTTTTCCTTAACCTCATCATCCATCCTCTTCATATTCTCTACTTCAATGGTCAGTTTTCAATGATTCTGCATGTAGGGATACTTGGGTGTTCAAATTTTTATGCTGCCTCTCAACTGGTTGATCTCACTGGTAAGTGGGGCCAGATCAACCTGAGGAGTGGCCAGCTTGGTGATCTCAGACATCACCCTTTCAATCAAACGCTCTTCTCTAGCACCCAACGTATCCTCTATCTTCTGACCAACTGAAGAGGCCAACTGCTCTCCAAGGCCAGTTACATCTAGGCCAGGTCTTTCAAGCAATTCCTTGACCTGCCTTTCAATCTCTCTTAGATCAACCTCTGAAGTTCTGACAGTATTTCCGAGCAGGTTGGAGATTGAACTGGTAACCTTGGAGTGAGTTAGGTCAAAGGCTTCCTTTAGAGTACCAGCCAGATGATTGCAGCCAGTGACCAACTCATTCAATTTTCCAAACACCAAGTCTTCATTAGAAGAAAACTTGTTTATCCCCAGATCGACCACCTTGATGTTTGTCAAAGAGTCCTTGTGGTATCTGGAGAAAGACTTGGTGTTCTTGTCAAGTGTCTTCTGAATCTCCTCCACCCTGGTTAGAAGGTTTTGGAGATCGGATTGTATGGAGACAACTTGACTGTCCAGTGATAAAGGAGAAGGTGTCACTGGACCACGAGCAGTTACTACTGGAGCAACTGGAGGAGGCAAACTGATGGAAGCTTCCCCAGTTGTCAGACCAGCAGTTGAATATATAGGAAGAGTGGTGGAAGAAGAAAGGACTGGAAATACAATGTGTTGTTCATGCTGAGAATGCTCAGGTGTGAACAACGGCGACGGTGGTGGGGGCATTTCTCGAGCAAATGAGAATTGCCCAGTTGGTGAAGGAGCGGAATTTGTTGGTAAGGATATATCAGTAGGCGTATTTACTTGAGGGGGTAGAAAGTGAAATTGATGCGTCTGGAGGTAAGACTGGAGATGAAGGGTCTTGTGCTTGTACAGAAGCATCAAGAATCCCCTGGTCTGTTTCAGTACCTTCAGAATCCGAAGATTCTATAAGGATTTCCTCGTCGTTAACACCATGTCCAGATCCATGAATGTGACAGAGGGCTGACCAGTTACCTGGTCAGTCTCCAGATGACCTTCCCAGTTTCCTGGATGGGTACATCTGTTGGTGGATCAGATACCGAAGTATCTTCACCAGGGATAGATGTGATGGGGGTTGCTTCAGTTATGGTTCCTCTATCCTCAACCACAACATTAGACACACTGGAGGGTCCCTCATTATTTTGAGGCCCGCCCAGTTGCCTTTCTGACTCACATACAAGAGGTGCATCAGTTGAAGCGAATGCCAGTTGCATTCGTTCAGGAATTTCAACCTCACCAGCTTCAGATACCAGTGAGTCTAGATTCCTTAGCATATCTGGAGCAGTATACGGTGAGTTTGTATTATTATATGCTTCCCTGCCCAGAATTTGCTTAAAACAGAGTGAGAGGAACCTTGAAAAGGGGATACACACACCCCTGGAGCCCTTCAGCTTTTGTACAAGGCTTCTATACAAAACATCTGCAAAGTCCACCCTCAATCCGTTCCACAAGCAGTAAGCCATCTCTGCTTGCGAGGAGTTGATCTGGTCAAGTCCACCAGAACTCCCACCCATGCTCTCCACCAGGTGGATGAAGAAATACCTCCATGAAGGTGTAAGGCCCTTCATGGTCATCGCACCTTTGGTCTTCAGCACCCCATTCTCCAAACACTCCCTGTGTCCCATTTCCAAGGAGTACTTGGCGAAAGTTTATATTTGGGGGCAAGACGACTGGAGATTCACCCTCTCTCCAGTAATTGAGGCGTAAGGCATCCCTCAATACATCAGCTGACAAGGTACACTGGATTGTTCCATCCTTTAAAGTGAAACTGATGGAGGAACAATCAGAAGAAAGAACGGCAGTGTACCAAAACTCACATAAGTAGTTGTGAAACAACTTACGTGGGTTTAGAGAGAATGAGGGTCCTATTGGAGAAATCTTCAAAAACTTTTGAATTCTACCAATAAGGGTATCGGACCCTTGAGATCCTCGTAGGCTGGCCATAGGATTATTTGGATTGAGTTTTATGGCAGCACTACTCGGAGCACCAGGTGCCTGTGAGACATCTGGTGAGGGATTATATGGGACTGTCAAGAGATTTACATCTCTTGATCTAGATGATCTAGGAGCCATTGAATGAAAATGAAATTTAGGATTTAGGGTTTTTGATTTGTGAAGCAAAGAGAAGAATGAAGCAATGTTTATGATTGGAAGTAAATGAAGGAATGTAAGAGAAAGAAGTAAATGAGTTCGGAGTAAATAAGGGTATTTATAAGAGGATTCAAGATCCCAATAAAACACCAAAATAATATTTTAATAAAAGGCAATCCTTTTTGTAGATATTTCTACAAAAGTTGGTTTGAGTTTTGAAATAAAATATTGATTTGCCATGTAAACATTAAATGCTTCCATGTCAGCATTAAATGCTACGACGGCTTATCTTACCCACGCGCCCACTCACTTTTGTTTTCCCAATACAAACAGTTGTCAAGTACTAAAATGGTTTCAAACACGTCAGATCACGATATCAAGTGGTTAAAAACACTCGAGTATCATCACGTGTCACACATATTGACCAAGTATTTGTAACGTTATAAAAATTTAGACAAAGATTGAACCTGGTAACTGGAGGATCAGTCCAGTACCAGTTTCCAACTGAAGAGTTCTCCAGTTGCATTTTCAAACAAAAACGAATTTTAGTCAGAAAATTATTTTGAGTCTTTCCCCCTAAAATGATGATCCAGATATCAGTTAGTGCCAAGATAGTATCACAAAGGCGTTCGATAGCCTGGCGAGCAAAGATATCTGGACCTCCTCAACTGGAGAACTTCATCAGTGTCACTGACGCATTCAATAACAAAGAAAGCTCCAGTTAAGGGTTTAGCATTCCCAGTTCGCTGATGAGATGTTTAAAAGTTCTCATCGAGAGGTTTAGTAAAAACATCAGCTAACTGTTTGTCAGTGGGGATGAAATGAATTTCAATATCACCTTTCATAACATGATCACGAATAAAATGATACCTGATGTCAATATGCTTTGTTTTTGGAGTGCATCACTGGGTTGTGAGAGATAGCAATTGCACTGGTGTTGTCACAAAAGATTGGGGTCTTGGTGTACTTTTGACCATAATCTAGTAACTGGTTCTTGATCCAGAGAATCTGGGCACAACAACTGGCCGCAGAAACGTACTCTGCCTCAGCAGTGGACATAGAGACTGAAGTCTGCTTCTTGCTGGTCCAACTTACCAGTTTTCCTCCAAGGAATTGACAACCACCAGTTGTGGATTTTCTATCAATCTTACAACCTGCATGATCAGAATCTGAATAACCCATTAGATCTAATCCTGAACCTTTGGGGTACCAAAGTCCAAGATTAGGACACCCTTTCAGGTATCTGAATATACGCTTTACAGCGTGCAAATGTGATTCTTTTGGGTTAGCCTGAAACCTGGCACATAAACATGTTGCAAACATTATATCTGGTCGACTGGCAGTCAAGTACATTAGTGAACCAACCATACCTCTATAGTCAGTTATGTTAACTTGTTTGCCAGTTGGGTCAGAGTCCAAATTCAATGGTGCTTCAATAGGTGTGTTTTTCGATGGGATTGAATCATATTTGTATTTTAACAAATCTCTGACATATTTTCCTTGGTTTATGAAAATTCCATTTCTAGTTTGCTTAATCTGAAGACCTAAGAAAAATGTTAATTCACCCATTAAACTCATCTCATACTCAGATGACATGATTTTAGAAAACTTTTTACACATTGCATCATCAGTTGAGCCAAAAATAATGTCATCAACATAAATTTGTACCAATAAGATATTACCTCTTTCTTTCAAGATAAACAAGGTATTATCTATTGCACCTCTTTGAAAGCCATTTTTAAGAAGATGTTTAGTTAAAGTGTCATACCAGGCTCTTGGGGCTTGTCTAAGACCATACAATGCTTTGTTCAGTCTATAGACCCAATGTGGATGCTTCTCATCGATGAAACCTGGAGTCTGCTTAACATAACCTTCTTCTTCCAATGTTCCATTAAGGAACGCACTTTTGACATCCATCTGGAAGACCTTGAACTGCAGATGGGTTGCATAAGCCAGAAATACTCGTATGGCTTCAAGTCTTGCAACTGGAGCAAAAGTTTCATCAAAGTCAACGCCCTCTGCTTGACAATAAACCTGGGCAACTAGTCTGGCCTTGTTTCTTACAACATGGCCATCTTCATCCATTTTGTTTCGGTAGACCCATCTGGTACCAATGGGTTCTTTCATTAACCCTGGTGGACAAGGAACAAGCTCCCAAACATTGTTCCTTTCAAACTGGAGGAGCTCTTCTTGCATAGCTTCCACCCAGCTTGGGTCTGCCATAGCCTCGTCAATCTTCTTTGGTTCAATTAAAGATAAGAAGGTGACTGTAGGTCCTTGTGGACTGATCGTCAACGAGAACGCTTATAGTTATGACGAGAGTGCGGAATCCTCTCGTGATAACCTGTTTGGTTAATTAAATTATCGTCTTTCGTTATTAAAATAACCTAAGACCTTAAACGCGCGCGAGCTTACAATTAGACAAGGTTTGGACGTATTATCTTAATTAACTGTTATTAAATACGTATTTTCGAGATGTATTTATACTAAGATGTACTAAACGCGTGCTAAGTATGGACCGTGTATATTAAAGCCCATAGTCCATTAACAAACGCGTGTCATTACAGTGTCATATAACCTTCTCTGATCATCTCTGGAAAGGTTCACAATCTGCATAGGATCAAATACACGTAACAAAATAACTCTCTTATCTCTATCTCCATACATCAATGCTTCACCAGTGTCCCTGTATGAATCTCCCAATGATCAAGTGTACTCAAAACATCTTGAGGCCATTTCTTGACTGGAACCTTCAGTACACGCTTAATCGGTCTTTGAACAAATTCCATAGTGCCATCATCCTTTGTAACTTTCTTTAAAGATCTTGGCGTTATGAACACACTGGTTTTATCAAAATTATCATAGAACCTTTTCCTATAATCATCTTGCAACTTTCTACTAAAGTAATCTGCATAACCATTACCACTAGGATTTACAAGCCTTTTCCTTCCTAAATCCATTAAATCAGATTCACTAAGGCTTTTAAAATATCTTTTCATAGGCTTTAAGTATTGACAACCATCATCTCTTTTAATAACAAACAATTTCAGCTCATCATCGAAAAACCAACTCAAAATAGTAGTAACATACTTATGAGCATCTCTATCACTAACACAATCCCAAAAGATAGATGGTTTCATACCTTCTCCTACCAATCCTCTTGCTGGTATTCTTCTATCAATTTGATGTAAGATGATCTTCATCCCTACTTGGCACTGGATACTCTGTCACATCAAATTCCTTAGAATCTTCAATATTCCAGTTTAGAGTAATTCCATCTTCATCATCTCCAACTTTGGTAAAAACCGTAAAGTGTAGAGTTCTTGAACTTGGAATAAAAACTCGTTCAGCTTGAACCTCTTGTTGATTATCTGGAACTTGTTGATCTTGAGCTTGTGCTTGTTGTTGCACAAAATCATCATCTTGAAAAACATTAGTCCAGTCCAAATCAGGAATCATTTCACCTTCTTCCAAACTTTCATCATCTTTAGAATCATCATATTGAACCTTAGATGTACCTGTACCTATCTTTTGAAGCTTATCTGAAATTTAAAAATTCAAATATGCAAAGACAAACAACATCAAGACATAAAAGATAGCATAAATACAATAAACTATATCATAAATATAATGTAACAATTAAGTACACCAATATTTATCTTATAATTTTTATCTTATTTTACATCTAAAGTACACAAATCATTAAGCTCTTAAGGTTCAAAATCCAAATCTGAATCCGAATCCGACTCTGACTCTGAAGGTGTACGAGTTAACCCTAACTGCTCTTTCATTTGATCCTTATATGATCCTGGATCATAATAATCATCAGGATCCATAAAATCTGCCATAGCTCTCAAATGAGCTTGTGAATCATATCCCAATCTCTTCTCTAGTCTATGCACTATTAATGGGTGCAACTCTGACTCTGAAGACTTATTGGTAGTAGGATCAGAATTGGAGTTACCTGAATTGGAATCTCTATCATCATCACCAGCAAGAACTACATCTGGAGCAACCATCACAGCTTTTCCTTTATCTGTCTGAGTCCCAGACGTACTAGCACCAGCTGTACCAGCAATCTCTGACTCTCTTTGTCTTGGTGTCTCCCCCTGAGTCGATGCTTCTGCTTGAGCTTCAGTTCTTGGCTCACCATCAGCATTCGCATCATCATCATGATCTTCATCCTCTTTCCTCTTCAATTCAGTTTCCCTACAACCATCTCCCCCTTGAGCCAATAACTGCCGAAGCTGTTCTCTGAGTTCAGCACTTTGACGCTTTTCATCTTCCAAATCAGCAACTAACTTCCCAACTAACCCTTGCATTGCCTTCATTTGAGCTTCCAATGTCACAACTCGCATTTCCAGATGATTCACCTTGAATTGAGTCGACATTATCTGAGCAGGTTCAGAAGTAGACGCAACGGTTGGTCTAAAGTGTACAACTCCAGACGGTCGGTAGGAGGTCTTGGTGGAAATTGAGAACTGCCGATCATAGGAGATTGAAGTGGACGAAGTAGTGTAGCAAACGCAGTGCTTACAGGAACAACAGGTCTAATCAAAGCACTCTGCGTATGTTGAGGAATTGACACTTGAGGTGATTCAGCTTGAGTAACTGCAACTGAAGGTCGACGAAGTCTTTGTCTGCTATAAATCAGCGTACCCTGTGTAGATGACACAGACACATTAGCAACTCCAGGTACCTCTGATTGTACAGGTTCATCAGCAACTGAACTTTCCGTCACCTCAGTTCTCTCAGACTCCTCTTGGTGTCTGTGTTTCTCAAACGCTTCAGCCAAATGAGCAGGTAAAACCTTTCCCGACCTAGGCGCTTTCTTTCGTCTTATCAAAGGAATCTCCTCTTCCTCTGGTTCATAAGTAGGATCACTCTCCTCTACAGTGCGAAACCTCTTCAAAGCTCTTTCAACAGGAGAAGAATCACTTGCACGACCCGATATATCAACATCTGAATCACTCTCTGTAGCATCTGGGTCAACAGCCTTTCCTCTTGAACTTTCTGCAGCAGCACTAGCAACATTAGCCCTAGCAGAGTTCATAGGATCATCTACATCCTCCAATAATCTATCCAACTCTGGATCTCTTTCAGCATTTGAATCTACAAATAACTCTAAGTTATCCAACTCTTGAAAATTATCCACTTGAGCAATCACATCATGTGGATCCAATGCAGCATGCACAAAAGCTTCACCAACTTCAGGATTAGCACCTTCTGCCCTATCTAACAAGTCTTCCATTGCTTCATTATCTGCCTGAACATCTTCAGCAGCAGCTTGTACTGGCCTAACATCAGGTTGAGCCTGTGGTGCCACTTGAGGATGAACTCGTGGACGAACCCGTCGTTGAACTTGTCGTTGACGTGGGACCGCACGTGGAACTTGAACTTGAGGTCGTGGTGGTGGTGGTGGTGGTGCATCATTATTTCCACCGCCTGCAACTTCAGCTTCATCTTCCCATCCAACTGCTGGAGCTCTATAATTTGGATTTATCAAATGTCCAAACAGCGGCACAATCTGTGGATTCGGATAACTATCTTAACCTTCAACATCATCGACCAAATCCTATTTGGTGGAGAAACAATCGCATATATATCTTGCAAGACTGGCAGATTCTGTACAAAATGATTAATGATCGCCATCGTTATCCTTGGCAACGGCAACATCATAAACCTCTGCGACCCCGTCTGAGTAATCTGGGTCTTCAAAATATCAAAGAAGTAATCCGAGAATGAATATGGTCGATTCAAAGTCAAGGCCACCATCTGCGAACCTACTTGCTTATTGAGCTGATCAAACCCTGCATGACGATTACTAATCGCCACAATCAAAACATGAGCCAGAAACCTCCAATTGCCATAGAATCCTGCCTTAGCAATCGGCCACTTAGCACCTGGCGTAGCATGTCCCATTCTTCCAAAACATCCTCTGACCAAGGTTTCTTCAAACTCTATCGGACCATTTTCTTCTTCAACAGTCCCTAAATGCAGTATATCTCGCAAATCAGCCGCAGTAAATGAAAACGTGTGATCAGCCACAGTTGTCTGAAACCTAACACTTCGAGGGACAGCAGGTCTATCTTGTCGTGCAGGCTGTGCTTGAACCACTCTTAAAGAAGCATTATTCCAAAATTGATGCAGATATCCTTGATATAGCACTGGATTGTGAGTTAGCACGAAATGAATACGTGAGCGTTCCAGATACTGAAACAATCCATTAAATTCCACATTTCTTCGATCTCTCGACAAATCGATCAACTGATTGTGAGTTGAGAAGAAATTTCTCGGATTTCCTGCCATTTCTGGAAAACAAAAACAATAGTGCAATAACGAAAATTTAGCAATAATAATTCTGCACAATAAAACTTAGAAAATTTGGAAACTGCTTGTAAACGCGTGTAAAAGTTTCAAACGCGTGAAATCTGCTACAAAACCTAAACACGTGAACCAATCTTCAAACGCGTGGTATCATGGCAAACGCGTGTGATCAAAGGTAAACGCGTGTAGAAGGGTAAACGCGTGTGATCAAATGTAAACGCGTGTAGCAGGGTAAACGCGTGTGATCAAGGATAAACACGTGTATAAAGGTAAACGCGTGTGAAATCCAACCCCAAGTTACTGTTCATCGTCATCTAAATTCAGAACCAAACAGATATATCTTTGAAAATCAAACAAAATCAAGCAAAACATACCTGTAATTAACACGAAGATGGTCGATGAATAGTAACAAATCACGAAGTACAAATATTAATCACAAACAGTAACCAATTTGGACGAGTTTGAACTAAACGCGTGTTGAGGGAGTATGAATAGGGTAAAGAGAGTGAATTTAAAAGAAAATTGAAAATGGTGAAAAATGAACGAGTTTAATCATGGTATATATATACCCGTGACCCAAACTCGTGTAAATTAGGTCAAACACGTGGTCAAAAGTCAAACGCGTGGACTAAATCCAAACGCGTGGTATAAGGCCAAACACGTGGTCGTAAGCTAAAACACGTGAAGAAACTCCAAACGCGTGGTGTAAAACCAAACGCGTGGTATTTAATCAAACACGTGGATTAGGTAACCACATGCTTAAACACGTGTTTCCTGTAGCATCAAACACATTTTCATTATACACTTAGATAAATTTCATACCCTTTACCTTCAAACCTGAATAACCAGCTAATACACAGGAAAGAGATAACCTGTATGAAACTCAATGATTGAACCCCCTGAAAATCAAGTCATCATTAGCAGATAAAATTTTAACAATCAAACCTGATAATCTTGACTTTACGAAATACCTGTATCAACTGAAAAACCATTACAG
>CM067170.1:117632162-117659991 GCA_034093135.1 Erigeron breviscapus
GTTTTATCGGGTTATTCAATCTTATGTCTTATTTTTGTTGTATTTGAATTTAAAACAGCATTGATTGTGTCCAATGTCTGTTATTGTCAAATACTTAACAATGGTGCTTTGTAATTCATTAATTAATGACATATTGGGTCTTAATTTAATGATCGTACATTGTAATTTTGTTCAAGTTGTGACATTTATCGAGAAAAATACTAAGAATTGTGATATAAAATTTAAATTCGGTGTCTGTCTTATCGTGTTCTCTGAAGAAATCTTTTCGTTAATCATATCAAGTTCAAGAAAGTTCTTTTTGAATTTTCTAAGTGTTAATCAAGTTCGTGAAAGTTGACTTTATAGAAAGTCAAGGTTCACAAGAATCGATAAAATTAGGCTAAGTGTGATAAGCGTATTTAGCATAGTGGGCTTGTATATGCGTGTTTTCACTTTGGGGGGTGGATGGGGGGGGGGAAGAGACATGAGAGGAGACATGGGAGGGGGAGGACAAGCAAAAAGAGCCTTGGGGGAGGAGAGAAAGAAAAAAGAAGGACTAGAGAGCTGAGGAAGGAAGGGGGGGAAAGAGGGATAAGGTGGGAAGAGAAAAAGGCAGGAGGAACAAAAAAAGCAGCAAGAGAGGACAATAAGTGAGAAAGGGGGTATGAGGGGAAGAAAAGGTAGAGAATAGCGATAGGGGTAGGGAGAAGCGGACGAAGCAAAGAGGGAGGAAGCAGAGGGGGAAGGGACGTGGAAAAAAGGGGGTATCTTTTAGGCCTATTTGCGTGTTCTGGCCATGGGCCGAATATGCGTGTTTTGTGACTCTTAGGGTTTGCGTGTTGGTGTGGGTATAAAAGGAAAATTATACGCATTTAATGATTTATTTCAAATCATTTGCGTGTTTCTTAGAAAAACCCTCTCTATTTGCGCGTTCCCTGACTGAGCACTGTTCACATTCTCGATTCATAATACTTGATCTTTACGTCTTTTAGACACAAGAAACATTTACATTAACACTTTCTGAACAAAGGTATATGATTAACAAGATTTTTAAGTCCATTGATCATGTATTATAGTCAAGATTTAGGATTTTTATATTTCGGTTATAAAATCACTAAAAGGGACTAAATAAATGTTATGGATGGAGAAATAGAACCAATAAACTGATAAATCGGACCTATAGGATGCTATTCGTACCAGATTTAGGAGTTTTGGGGTTCTAATCAACTGGATTAAGTTTTGGATGATGAACAGTCGTATGCGTGTTCTTCACCATATGCGTGTTCATATGAACCCAGTTCATCTTCAAACATTTCCAGGATTTGCGTGTTCTGATGATGACGTCATCATGAAGAACACGCATATGACCAGCTTTGCGTGTTCTTTTGTCAAATACACCTTTTGCGTGTTGTGACATATGCGTGTTTCATGACTTAAAAATTTTTAAATTGAAAATTTTTATAAGTAAAATATGAAACATAACACGCATTGACTAGTCAAACCAGACACCATATGTGTGTATTGTCACCATATGTGTGTGTATAAGGAATTTGTTTGTTCTAGTACTTCGGAAAATTTTCAAAACGGGAAAATTTTCAAATGAGTCAAATTAGAAAGTACGAATTGCCTTATAATATTGAACTTTAAAAATTAGAAAAACAAATGGTTTTAGTTAAATTTAGTAAAGTTCAAAGTGTCGTTATTAAAACTAAATGTTTTGGAAGGTTATGAAACAAACGGTTTCGCGACCTTGGAAAACATTAAGTTTTAATTCGACTTGTTGATTCGATAAAATTGGTGACATTTTGGTTGATTAAGAAACAAATGGTTTCTATATCATTGAAAATGTTAAGAATTTTATCGTTCAACTTGTTTGTCGATTGTTAAAGTTGATAACATTCTCGGAACCGATGAAACTATGAGTTTCAGGGGTTTAGAAAATGTTAAGAGCTTTAAAGTTCGACCTTATTTGTTGTTGCTAATCGTTTGTTTGGTTGTTGTTTGTATCTTTGTGCAGATGGCTGAGAGACACTTTCACAAAAATCATAACTACTTGATTGATTTGGATGTGAATCAAGCCAATGCTGGGAGATTTGTTAGGATTCTTGAGTTTCTGCAGCAATCAAGAATCAGACATGCTCTCACGGCTGACCCAGTTTTCTATCTGACTTTCTTAAGTCAATTCTGGGCATCTGCAAGATTGTTGCCCGGTGCTATCCCAAGTATTGAAGCGAGGGTGAACAATCAGACCTTCCAGTTCACTGCCTCTGACTTGATTGGTATTCTTGACTTGGGAACTGAAGACCAAGAGGGAGGAGTAAATGGTCCAACCACATATCCCCAAGCACTTAGATTGGGAGCATTCAGAAGAATGGGATATGTGGGTCCTGCAAATCGAACACATTTCCAAAAGAATTGTTTGATGGGCAGATGGAATTCTCTTTTCACATGTGATTCTTGTTGCTTTGAGCAATAAGAAGTCGGGTTACGACTCATTGAATGTCGAAACCCAATCACAAGTGATTTCTTTGGTGCTGAACAAGCCTTATAGCTTCTCTCGTTATATCTTTAATGAGATGTGTAGGCAGATAAGGGCGAGGGATGATGAGAGATTTTTGATGTATCCTAGGTTCGTGATGCTGATCATTAATGCTCGACTACCCAATCTTGTTCCGGAAGGTCCTACTGAATCGGTGACTACGATGCCTAATCGTATCTTTAACGATAGTTATAGATACCGTGGAAATCTTCCACCACAGGCTCGACCGAGGGACAGAAACCTATTTGGGGCGCTTATTAATCCAATTATGTTGCACCTGAACATGATGGATTTGCGCATGAGGATTCTGATGTTGAAGGTGATGTTGTTGCTGCTCCACAGCCAGTCCCTCCACAACCTCCAGTGGCACCAGTGATACAACCACAACAACAACAACAGCAACAACCACCTCCAGCTGCAGCAGAGGCTCCTCAAGTGTTGTTGGTCCAGGAAGAAGCTGCTGAAGCAAATCCTGAGATCGTTGCTGAACAACCTCTTGCACAAAACCAAGAAGTCAACATGGATGTTGATGATAGGGGTTTGGGTGCTGAGCACGTCGATGATATGGTTATTGATAACCAAGACGACGTTGCTGATGACATTGGAGGAGATGTCAACCAAGGAGAAGGAGGTAACGGGGATGATGATGGAGATGATGATGGGGATGATGGTCAAGATAATGCTGCTGGCAGAGTACCCATAGGTCAAGGTGTTGGCAGTACTTCTGCAGCAGTTGATCTCCCCATGGCCGACGCTGATTCCCGGCCAGTTGTAGAAGAAGAAGATCCCTCTGAGTCGGGGCAAAATCTCAGTAGAAAGAGACAACGCCAGGACGAAGGGGTGTCTAATGCAAATGAGTCTCTGGGGCAGATTGCGGAGACATATTTTTCAGAGGTGGAAGAGACAAGACAAGATTTGGATGAACCGGCACCGAGTGTTCAAGAGCCTGTGCAGGACTTGACGGAATCTATGACTGAAGGACCTCTCCATACAGAGGATAGAGGTAAAGGATTGATGGGTGCATCTTCCTCAGGTTCAGCAGCACCATCAACTCCTCAAGTTCATGTCAGTCCGCCTGTCATCAAACCAGTTGTAGTATCACTGGTTAATGCAGAAGATGACCAGTCACCTCCAAAGTAATCAGACTTTTGGGGATCAATATTGGAGATAGGCCAGTCTTGATGACTGCAAGGCCTCGCAGCTCTACTATCACACCAATTATGTCTTCGTCAATGACTCCACCGTCTACAACAAGACCATCAGTGACTTCTTCACAGCAAGGAGCTGCTCAGATTAACAAGGAGAGAGTATCCAAGTTAGCTGAGGACATCCAGCGGATGAGAGCTCTAGTTTCCGGCTTGTCTGACAAGCTTAAAGGAAAAGAAGAGTCACACCGAAGAGATGCTGACCTCATAAGACAAAGTCACCTAGAGCTGGAGAATAGCCAGTATGACCTGCAAGAAGCCCAGGAAGCAACAACAATTGCACACAAATTGCTGAAAGGTCAGGCTAAGCATCTCGAGAGCTTAGGTAAGAGGTCTGCTGAGCTGCATAACAAGATCAAAATCTTGAATCTCAGGGGGAGAAGTCTGGATGCAAGGATGACACTCTCAAACATCGTCGAAGGGATGATGAGGATGAGGATCCAAGCGGTTCCAGACAACAGGAGGAGATTCAGAGATTTCCGGGCTCAAACGTCAATGCAGCTCAGGGGGAGCAAGGTCAGCAAGGTCAATCTGGCCAAGCTAGTGCTCCTTCATCTAACCCACCGGCCGTAGATGAAGTGGCTGGTATCCAGGAACAACCGACTGGAGGAGTAGGAGTCGGCATTCAGGTCAGACCAACTATTGAGGAAGAAGTTCGGAGTGAACCCCTGGACGACATTGCTGCGTACTTCAATTTTGATGAGAATAGGAGCATGTTCGAAGATCCATCTGTTTCTTCAGCTCAAGACAAGTGTTCATATCTTAATGCAATGCTTGATCTAAAAGCAAAGGGATCAAATGAGCTATCTCTACAAACAACTGTTGCAGAGGGCAAGGTTGGGGTAGACAATCAATCAGAGTTAGACTCAAATCGGGAGTTGGGTACTACTGAGGTGATTGAGAAGAAGAGCAGGATTCCAGTGGAGGCAACACCTGAAGTTCCTGATGACAGGGTTTTTGGCCAGCACTTAGGATGACAAACGAAGACTTGAAGGTCACATCTAGATGCTAATGTCAAGGGGGACTGTTGGTGCATGTTTCTCGGTGAAAAAAGCATTCTAGATGTGTTACATATATTTATATATATTCAAGTCTTGTAATTTATCTTGTAATTACCGTTTGTCAATAATATTACCTTGACATATTTTGTTGATCATATTGGGATCCCTTTATGTTTATGTGTTTGTTTATTATTTGTATTTTGCAGGTTTTAGACATAACATGTAAAGAGTCATTAAGGTAATATTGTTTCTGCGTTTAACAGCAGTTTAAATATTAACTTAATGTACTTCCAAAGGGAAGTTAAGTTAACTGTGTTTCTGCGTATTAACAGCAGGAGAAACATTAACTTAGTGAATACTTCCAATAGGTAATATAGACAATGTTGTTTCTGCGTATCCACAGCAGTAGAAACATTGTCGTAGCTAATGTTGGTTCTACGTATATTTACAGCAGTATAAACATTGGCTGAGTTAATGTTGGTTCTGCGTCTTGACAGCAGTTGAAACATTAACTCAAATATTCCTAAGTGTTATTTAAGTGTTCTCGGTAACGAGCAATTAGTTGCTTGTGGAGAGAACACTCAAAAGTTCATTTGAGGGTTCTTGGGAACGAGCAAAAGTTTGCTTGTGGAAAGAACACTCAAATGGTCATTTGAGAGTTTCTGAGGAACAAGCAAAAGTTTGCTTGTTCATAAGAACTCTCAAATGGTTTGAGAGTTTCTGTGGAAACAAGCAAAAGTATGCTTGTACACAAGAACTCTCAAACCAGGCCAAAACCCTTATGGGCTTGACATGAGAACACTCAAACCCAATGGATTTGAGAGTTTCTTGTCACTTGCCTATAAATAGAGGGTGTGTGTATGCGTGTTCCAACAAGAGTGTAGAGAGAGAAACGAGCAAAACCTAGAGAGAGAAACTATAAGAACACGCATAGTTGATCTTGTGGTGGGTAGTTTCGAATCTCACGAACAAAAACTACTTTGTTGAATTCAGGCTTACAACTTTTATGTATATATATATATATATATATATATAGTATATTATATATATATCATAAAAGGTAGATATAAAACCGTGGGTTATCTCGAGGATTCCGCACCTCGACATATCCTTAAGTCAATCTCGGTTCCGTAAGACCCGGGGGACTTACAACCCAAACTTTTCGAGTTTGACTTATTGACTTGACCGTTAGTCAACATTAGGTTCGTTAAGTTTATGTGCCCTATATGTGATTATGTGATTAAATGCTTATGTGTTTTATGTGAAACGATTAATATGATGTATAATGAAAGTAATTAAAGCAACGTTATGAAAGTTAAGTGCTTGTTAGATTGTTAAGTCTCCCGGTAGAAAGTTAAGCTAAGAAAGTTAAGTTTTAGAGTTGAGGGGTCTTAAGTGTAAGTTTTAGAGTTGATGGCCAGGGGTTAAGGGGCAATTAGGCAGCCCTAATTGTCACAAAACTTCTGCATCGTGTGTGTGAAAAACCCCCAGCCGATCTCCCTCCCTCTCCAAGCAAGTTTTCTACAAGATTCAACCGTTTCGTGCCGTTTTGATCAAGCTTTGTTTAGATCTTAGATCCCCCACATCAAGTGCAGGTAATATAGGTAATATTATCTTTGAAATCTGATCTTATGAGTCTTAGTTGAGTTTTCAATCCAGGCCATGGGGTTTGGGTTGGGTTATTTGATTAAATGTTTACCGATTTCATGTTATTCGGGTGATTGAATGATTGATTCATGTTGTAAAGGATTAAAGGTTTGATTGATGGATTTAAGTCATTAAAAGTATTGTCAAAAAGGTTAATTTTATGTCCCCAGGTCGAATTAATGATTGGTGTTCGTATGGGATTCGATTAAAGGGTTAAAAAGTTGGTTTTTGGTCGAACTGGGTTTTGTGCGGCGCACAAGGCTTTTGTGCGGCGCATAAAAGCAATTTTTGAAAATGGATTTCAGATGGGAGCCCGTTATGCGGCGCACAGAAGTTCTGTGCGGCAAAAAATCGATTAGTTTCTGTGACGAAATTTGTTGATTTGTGCGGTGCACAGACTTTTTGTGCGGTGCACAAATGCTTTTTATGGTTTTGTGCAGCGCACAGGACTTCCATGCGGTGCACAAATGGGTCCAGTTTGGTACCTAAGTTTTGTTTAGCTTATAGAATCGATCTTATACTCATTCTAGGTTGTCGGGAGCACTTAGCAAGCACTATAAGATACTCTTAACTTGTTGGTAAGCTGTACCAAGGTAAGATACACTACTTTGACACGCTGAGGGTTCAACAAAAACATAGTTTTCATATAATAACTTCCCCAAAGGTATCTTGTTTGCTTATGGGTATTCGGGATTATACGGGAGGTGATATGGGCTATGTAGATGAATATTGAAGCCTGAAATGCTACCCCAATGATATGAGATGTAATGATATGCTATGAAATGTTATGCAATGATATGAGATGTAATGATATGCTATGAAATGTTATGTAATGATATGAGATGTAATGATATGCTATGAAATGTTATGCAATGATATGAGATGTAATGATATGCTATGAAATGCTATGTAATGTCTTGAGATGAATTGAAATGTGATTATGTTGATGATATATGAAATGTGCATGATTACATGGCTTGTTCATCTAGTTCACTAGACTTATTAAGTTGCCATGACACGTGCACGTTTAAGGGCTCAAACGTAAAAGATGAATATGTGATGATGTTTAGGTAATGTGAACACCTAAACTATATGAGATGTGAAATCGAGCTCGTAATTTAGATGTGAAAGTGTTAAGCTTAACCCGTACTTGCCCTTGCCCGGCTAGTACGTAGATGTGGTTGCTTGGGTGGCTCCTTGCAACATGGTCAAAGATGTGAAGAGTAATACGGGAGGTCTGACCCGCCCCATTTGTCTTGAACATACGGATTACTCCGGGATTGGCTTGCCATTCCTTAACGACAATGATGTACAGCCGTAAGGTTTGTCCATCCAGTCGGGTGTGACTTATGTCACACTTATAAAGATGTATATGTTATATGAGATGCGTGACTTATGTCACACTTGCAAAGATGATATGTGAAAAAGATATGAAAGATGACTAGGCACATTTAGGGTGGTTCATCCTAATATGAAAGATGTTGATGCTATGATATGTATGTGAGATGATATGATTGATGATATGTGTCTTAACGATCTCAATGACTTTTCTATAAAGTTTTAAATGGACAAATGTTTTATTAATGATGTGTTATCTTACTTAGCTAGTTCGTTAGCTAACACTTGCTCTTTTAAAATGTGTTGTGCCCTCAGGTCCAACATAGTGAGCAGGTAGATGTGAGAAGATGTGAGGCATGGGTAGATGGTCTTGAAGCTGGCTTTAGTTTACCCATAGTGGCTGCTCATTTTAGACATTTGAATTATGTCATGATATTTATGATTTGTAATGATTTTGTGGTCGGTTGTTTAATGTTGGGCAACCGATGGGTTTCCATTTGAACTTGTTTTGATGATATGGCTAGTAACACCAATTAATAAATGAACCAAACAGATTTTGTTGGTTTGGACTTAAAGTTTATTCCGCTTTCTTTGACGCCGTTAGGCGAAAGTTTTTGGAAATCCATATTTTTAAAACGACGGGTGTTACAAGTTGGTATCAGAGAAATGGTTTAACCAATGCTGAAAAAAAAATGGTGATGTGCGTTTTTATTAAACTACCTAAGTTTTAAATTTATAATTCAAGGATCTACTTATTCTATATTAAAACACAACTAAGGGCAGTGTACCCTGTCTAGTAATAGTATAGCCTAGGTAAGTCCAGGTTCGTTCTCAGGGACTTTGTTTAAGGAAATTAAAATACTAAAATGAAACTACAGTTTTTTGGGGGTTTCCTAGTTAACTAGAATGCATAAAAAAGACAAATAATGTAAAAACTGACATTCGTTTGGTTTTGATTGACATGCTTAAAATGGTTATGATTGAGGTTGTTGAACGACTCTTTTCACATTCAGATTCTCGTTAGATTCACTAAATTATTTAGCTTGACTGCCTTTTGACTGGTCAAACCCTTCAATGAGTTCCTGTTAAGGTCACTCACTGAGCTTTAAAAACTGAGCCTGTAACTATGACTGAAATCTTTTATGTAAGTCTGAATTCTTGTTAAAGTCAAAAGACACTGATTACCCTAACCACCTGGATCCGGTTTCCGTTCGCCAGATCAGCTAGATTAACCTAATTAAACACATACTCGTTTGAACCAATTATTAATTTCCAATCAAGTTTCCAGTTATAGATCAAATGATTACACTGATTAAAGACCGACCAATGTTTCGCAAACAGATTAAATGACTCTAGAGCCTCGGTACCAATCCGACTCAAACAAATCAATAAAACCAGTTTGTATATGAAAACCAATAACAAATCAGATTCAAATAAATATGGATCTGCGATTTAGCATAGAAACAGTTCAACAATCAACCATAATCAACAATCAAGTCATGTTTACATCACGTCCAAACGAATGTCTAGTAACTTAGCTACTCATAGACTGAGTAGCCATGAACAATCTGATAAAATAAAATAACATAGAAATCTAGAGATAATGGAAAGAGAAAAAGAATTAAAACCGGGTGATTATAAATCACAAGGTTGGATTCCTTGATGTCTGATGATGTTAGATCTGCTTTGGAGTGCTCAAGAAACCCTATTCTTCGATCCCTAGCCGTAACTTTCGACCTATGTGCCTCTGGTTATATTTTTATAATGGGGTATTTATAGGCAAAACACGAAAAACCCTAATTCTGCCGACCTAGCCCCAGCGGCGCTGGCAAGGTGCCCAGCGGCGCTGGGTGTGCTCCAGATGGCACCAGCGGCGCTGGCTTGGTGCCAGCGGCGCTAGTCTTCTTCCTGTAGGATCCAGCGGCGCTGGGTAGGTCCCCAGCGGCGCTGGCAGCTCCGCTTCGCTCGCGATTTCTTGTTTCAGCTCCAATTCTTCCTAAGTTAATCTCCCGAACTTCATCCTTAATCTCCTTAGCTCATTTCTACTCTCTCGATCAGTAATCTCTCACATTAATCCTGTTCACAAACCTATTGCCATTAAGTACCAAAAAGTTCATACTAACGGTTCATTTCTACCTAAAATACGTGTCAAACGAATGGGGAAAAAATCACAAATAAATCACTCATCAAGGATAACTTCCAATTTCGATTTGTGAATGAGATATAACTGAAAGTGAATTAAAAACAAAAATTTCGGAATTCTGCCCAGTAGCCGTAAGTTACGGCCCATCTGGGCGTAGCTTACGCCCCTTGAAGTATTGCCTGGCGTAGCTTACGCCCAAAGTTGGCGTAGGTTACGCCCCTTGTTCTTCAGATTTTCCAGATTTTCTTCTTTGGCTCTCTTGACTTGTTTCTTGACTCGATTAGTCCCATTTCATCACCTAGAGCCTGAAATCACTCAACAAACATAAAAACGCCCTACTCGTCTATTAACAAGCACAAAACAATCCAATTTTACCCATTAAAATCATGTACTTTAGGCGTTTATCACATTCCCCAACTTAACTCTTTTTCGTCCCGAAAAAGACATTCATCATGTGACAAGTCAATTTACAATCTCATAATACTTCCTATCACCAAAGAAACACCATATAAGAGTTATATCAATTATACATACTTGTAAAACTCAACCTTCAAGCAATCTTCAAAGTACACTTGGGCGAAACTAAGTAATGCAAACCAAATCACATAACACAACCAACTCATGAGACTTACAACTATCAACAGATTTACGACTAGCAAATAGAAATATATAAATGTGCAATTAAACCTAATAAACCTCAAGTTTGCCACAATACATGCATCACACTCTCACAATGTGCACTCCCCTCGGTTCATATTTGAGTGAATTAGCAAAAGATGTGCTAATATGTATATATGAAGCTCTCAACCCATTATTGCATACTAAAAGTCATAGGCTAGTACACAAATCGAACCAAGACCTCATAACACCAAACTATCACTTCGGCATTCATACAAGATTGATGGAAATAATGGAATGAAACACGGTAATGATTCTCATTTGGGTAATTTACTAGAATGATTTTGGGAACATTTCATTTTGGTTCTTTTTGATCAACTTACATGGATAATTGAATTGATTTTCACTTATGACCATATACTTTGACTTTTTCAACCGGATATTGCAATTTTGACTTTGACTTTGTTCTTTCTTTCGATTCATCATCATAAACAACACAACTTTGAACAATTAACGGATTTCATGACGAGGTGAGGTGGAATATGGATTGAATTGTATGATTGTTTTCATTTTAAGCACATAATCCGGGTTAGAGGTCTCGACACGGTAAGTGCACTAGTTCTAACCTAATGTACAATAATGGTTCACACAATATAGTTATCAGGAGAAA
The DNA here is from genome assembly GCA_034093135.1 of Erigeron breviscapus. Taxonomy (NCBI): domain Eukaryota; kingdom Viridiplantae; phylum Streptophyta; class Magnoliopsida; order Asterales; family Asteraceae; genus Erigeron; species Erigeron breviscapus. The sequence continues at coordinate 117,643,303 of CM067170.1, forward strand.
TCATGCTACGCTAACAATCTAAATCAATCATCGACGAGGCGTTTTTCTCTCATGAAATTGAAGGATATAACGGATATATAAGTGTGATACATGCATTATGACTCACAATTGGCATATTACCCTTATTTGCACATTTCTATTTTTTTACTTGCTAGCAACTCTATCAAGACGCTCATAAGTCAACCATGTCATGCAATCTAATCTACACTACCTAACCCCACTTACATGTACAAATCCAATCACAAGAAAATCTCATTTTACAAACATGTATAGCCAATATAACTCGAATATTTTGCCCCTTTGGTTCAATTCCATATTACAAGAAGGTAAATTAACATCTAAACTAAAAACATAATTGAAATTAACAAGAAAATGAAATCTACCTACGAAAGTAAAAATGCAAAAACACAAAACAAACACATAGTCACATAATCACACAAAAGTTACAGAAACATATAAAAAAAATGTACCAATCACTGTGGCCGTGGACCCTGAGGTCCAAAGATGACTCTATCAAGCCCTGGTACAAAGAACGGCTATCAAATGGATCAGGAGTTGATGGTGGTGGATCACTCGAGCTCCCCTCAACTCGTCTGACACAAGAATGTCGGGAACCACTCAGAATCATGGCTCTGAGGATAATATGGATGGGCGGTGGAAACATAAGGCTGCCTGTAATCATATGGAGGAGGAGTCTCCACATAATCAAGACCTGCAATGTGGTCCTGATGATGGCGCACTTGCTCAAAATAATCAAACTGCTGCCTCTTAGTCTGTTGATGAGCATATGCCATAGCCAGCTCATAACTCCTCCGCTGCACACCCTGCTGAGTAGTCATATCCCACATATTCCTCTCATAGGATGTCCACTGATTATAATCACTAGGCTGCTCATAACCAAAACTCGGCCCAGTACCTCCTATCCCAGCTCCTAACAAACCATCCCTCCTTCCTTCAAAACCCTCTCTAGCTGCACTAGACTCACCTCTCTCATTAGCACCCATTTGTTCCATCTGTGCTATCGCCTCCTCCCTAGTAATCCCCTGCTTAGGAGCTATCAAATAACCACCAACTTTCAAATCCTTAAGGAGTTTAAACTGTGGATGATCTTGAAACTCCCATTCATTCCCTTTCAACAACCTTTTCATGGTATAAGGAGTATGATCCAAATATTGCAAATTGGTCTCCTTTGGGATTACCTTGTTCATTTGAAGTAGGCGGGAGATGAGTTTGGGGTGAGGAATGATGAGCTTGTTCCTTTTATTTCTTGCCTCCCAAATGTTAAACATTATAATTTTTCTAAGTGATAAGGCTAGGTTTCCCGTGACCAAGGCATATAACACAATAACATCATGGTGCCTAACCATGCTCTTGTTACTAGTTCGGGGGCACACATTCCAACTCAAAATTGACATAATTAACCGGGGTAATGGCTTCAACAAAGCACACTCTAACCTAAAGGTTGTACTTATATTGTCTCGTGGGACAACAAACACTTCAGCAAGCATATCAAGCCAATTAGTAGGCGTTTCCGCCCCCGTTAAATACTTCTCCTCCAAATAATCAAAAGCCCTCCCCGAAGTAGCACCCGTGTCAAATTTGGCTATCTTATCTAAGGTAGCAAAAGACATTGTTACCTTTTTCCCATTTACCGTGCCTACTAACTTAGAAGTCACCGGGGGGTTAGTACTGGGAGTCAATTTACAATGATACCATTCAAGTAAACCTCAGAATTATCATTATTACTCCAAACTAACGCTTGTTTCCATCCCATTTTTTCAAAGGCTTCAACCATCCCAAACCCCCTGAATTCCGACAAGACAAGTGTTCTTTCACCCAACAATTGATCAATAAGATGTTTGGCCTCAGTCATCTTTTCTTTAAACAAGATTGATTGCCACTCAAGGGGTAAAGTATGTAAAGGTATACCTTGTCTCCATTCGGGTTTTTCGACTTCAACCTCCATCTCTTCACTTGTCTGTGGTGAGTTTTCTTCTTCTTCTTCATCTTGAACCATTGGCCTTTTCTTCTTTTTTGGTTGTTGACTTGATGAAGTTCCTGTTAGGTCCAGATTTACTGGACTCGCTCCAGACTTGAAGACTGGAGCCCTCTGAAGATTTGTCCAGAAATTATGTGAAGACCAGTGAACTCTTTACTTGTACAGGACTTCACTCCAGTCAAGATCGTTTCTACTGAAGACATTCTCACTGAAGTCAAAGACTGAAGTCTGAAGAAAGAAGACTGACAAGCAGTGGAGCCCACTGACAGTCTTACCAGATCTCCCGACTGGAGCCTTGACAGTGTTCTAGACCTTACAAGTCTGAACACTGATTACGAGGAATTGACTTTATGCCTTTACACACTTTTACCCGGACAACCCATTTGTCTATTGATAAAAGTACAATACGTGTATAAAGGTGGTTGGTTAAAAGGATAACAAGTCACATCAATATGTCTTTTGTTAGAAATCCAAAAATAGTGATAAATTGTAATTTAGATTAGAGGACTTTCTAGTTGTTAAGTCATAGATAAATGATTACTAAGGTTGAGGGGCTAATTGTGATAATTAGCATAATTGTATAGTTAGACTATAAATACCCCCTCATACCTTAGAAATCATAACACCAATAACACAAATCATACTTGTAACTTTACACACACACATTAATTCCAATCTTCCAGTTTCATTCTTAATTCTCTCTCAAAACACACACAAACACCAAGAACACACACTAACAAACCGCCATTGATGAATTCAGTTCAGTGATAGAAATCGTGTTATAACAAGTGGTATCAGAGAAAAACATCATTTTGATGACGATCCATAACTGAATTCATTCACAAATTCATTCAAAAATCAAAATTATTCACAATTTCTGTTCGTATTTTCACCTACTGGTTCATCAAAATTCACACTTCAAATCACATAAAATCACAGTTATTTGTTCACCAATAGATTCGTGGTTATTAAAAACATAATCCTGTCAAGTTTCATGTTCCAATTCAATCTAATTCTCGAGATTGAATTTTGAGTTTTTGGCGCGTATATTGAGGGATTTGAATCTGTTGTGTTTGGTGTTGAATTTTGTTCGTAAATTTGTTGCGGACAAGAATACAATCAGTTTCCAAGTGATTTCATGATCTAACTCCCAGTAATTCAAAAGATATTGAAGTTTTGTAAGTTGTTAATGGAGTTTTCATGGAAAACTGATGAGATGAAAAAGATGAACCTAAAACGATCTTCACTAGGACGATCTTCCTAAGATCGTTTTGGTATTTGAAAGTTAATTTTAATACCAGTGCTGTGTGGCTTGTTGTGTTGTGAAGTATTTGTTTTTGGCTAACAAGCTCACTCATAGTACGGTAAATTAGCACAAAGAGCATCAGCCAGTTCTTTCAGCATTAGTAAAGTAAGCTGGAAAGTGATATTAGTTAGGTGTTCTTTGTCTAAGGACTGCAAGCCAGGAAAAAGAAACTGATAGAGGCCAGATATGCCATAGCTGTTGAATATATAGCTTACAAACAAAACATTAACCTTGATAGCCAACAGATTTGATTGCCGCGGATAAGAGAGAAGTTCATTTTCTTTTCCTTCCCTCCGCATCAGAATAGGTATCCATGTCTGCGTTAACCGACAAGGGAATGTCTTTTTTCATCCATGAAAGTAATCCAGAAGGATTGGTTTGGTCAATTCAAATTCTTGAAAAGAAAACAAGACGATCTTCACCAAGATCGTCTCATTCTTCTGGAACTAAGACGATCTTCAACAAGATCGTCTCATCATTTTGAAGTTAATACGATCTTCATCAAGATCGTCTCATTTCTTCTGAACCTAAGACGATCTTCAATCAAGATCGTCCCAGTTCTTTGAATCATTTCATTTCAAAACCATTTTTCATTTCAAGATCATTTTCATATCAAGACCGTTTCAATTTAAGACCGTCTCATTTCCAGATCGTTTCATTTTTCATACTTAGCCAAATTTCACCAAAAATCCTAGAACGATCTCACCTAGGACGATCTTGCCCAAGACGATCTCACTAAAGACGATCTCACCCAAGACGATCATTAAGACGATCTCACCAAGGACGATCTTCTCAAGATCGTTTCATTTTCTGTTTCTCCAATACTTAATTCTTTTCAATCTTTTCAACTCAAATCAATTACAAATGGCTTCTCGTGAAGCATTGGCATTAGGTTCAGATACAAGACCTCCAGTTCTTTACCGTGGTTCATACGGACTATGGAAGAAAAGATTCATGGACTATGTGGAAAGTCAAACAAATGGTCATATGATGAAAGATTCCATCCTTAATGGACTTGCCGTTCATCGCCATCCCACTACTGATGCAATTATTCTAACTCATGATCTTTTGAATGCTGAACAAAAGGATCGAACAGCTGCAGATAACAGAGCTAGGTCATGTTTATACAGAGCTCTACCGGATGAAATCTATGGCTCTGTTGATTCTTATGATACAGCCAAGGAGATATGGGATGAGGTGGCTAGACAGATGGAAGGAGCTGACATGACTTCGACAATCAGATTGACCAACATTTTGACTGAGTTTGACAACTTCTCCAAAATGCCAAATGAATCTCTTGAGGCAGTTTACTACAGATTCTGCAATGTCATAAATGAACTGAGGAAGAACAATGTCAAGAAAACAGAGATTGAGTTAAACATCAAGTTCATCAAAGCTCTTGGTCCAGAATGGGAAGATTTTGGAACCCAAATCAAGCAACATCAAAACCTGACCAAGTTCACCATTCATACTCTTTATGAATCCTTCAAACTCAATGAAAACCAAGTCCTAAGCAAAGCTTCATCAAGCAAAATGCCAGAAGTTGTATCTACTGATCCTTTGGCATTGATTGTTGAGAAAAAGATTTCTGAGGCTCTTAAGAGGCAAATGGTAGTTGTTTCTTCATCTGATGAGGAGGGAGATGATCTGATGGCTACAAGAGATGGTGTTTCAGATGAACTATATCAAGCTCTTGCCGCGGTAACAAAGCATTTCAAGAGAAAATTTTACAAAGCGAGGCCAACAAACAACAATCTCCGCACTTCATCTACAAGTGCATTTCCCAAGAAGGAACACTATCATCCGAAGAGTAATGAGCAAGGAGAAGCTAAGGGATTCAACCATGGTGAAAAGAAGGAAGCTTATGAGAAACAAGTTGTTGAGAAGGGTAAGGCATCTGACAAAAAGTGCTACAATTGTGGTATTCCTGGACATTTTGCCGTTGATTGCAAACAACCTCGAAAGCGGAATTATGAGTACTACAAGCAGAAGATGCTGTTAGCCAAACAAGTTGAAGCAGGACATGCATTGCTCGCTGAAGATGACAAATGGCTATTACTCACAGATGATGAAGATCAAGATCTCTCCGCAAATGTTTGCTTTATGGCAAGGTTGGCCAAGGACAAAGTCTTTGAAGCAGAAAGCACTGATGATGAATACCCAGATGATGAGGTAACTCTTGACTCTACTTTTTCTTTGATTAAAGACAAAGAGTCATGTAGATTAGCTTTATCTAATTTGACAACTCATATCAATTCTTTAGCCAACAAAAACAAAAAGTTGAAAAATAGTATTTCATTTTCAAAAAGTGAATTTTCAAAACTTCTTGAAGAACACTCAAAATTACTTTTTGAACATGATGCTATTAAACAAGATTTTCAAGCATACAAAGACAAGATGTTGGTTAAAGAATGTGAGTTGAATGTCTCTCCTGATTCTAAGTTATTACAAAAATGTCAAAATCTTGAAAAGACCATTCATGATCTTGAAAAGGCCAATCAAGATATTGAAATTCAAAAGACCAATGAATGGCTTCGGGAAAATGCAAGACAAATGGATGTTGATATTCTTAATAAAAAGCTCCAAGAAGCTAAACCAAACAATGTTGAATTCGAAAGGAAGATTTCTGATTTAAATCATAATTGTTTTTTAAAAGGCATTGAGATTGAGAATCTTGAAAAACAAATTGAGGAATTTAAAAAGAATATACTTTTCTATCAAGAAAAGTTATATAAAGTTGAACAAAATCCTCTCTTGAATTTCACTGCCTATTTCAACAAGTCAAAGATTGACAAAACAGATCTTCTTCTCGGGTTGGGATTTGAGAATATCACACCATTACAAAAAGCCAAAGAGGAAATTGAACCCTTGTATGATGAAAAATTTCTACGACTTAGTATGATACAACAATTTATTCGTCCATTGGATGACGAATTTGAGACTGATGAAGTTGAGAAAATACCAAAACAAGAATTTTTGGTTAATTATGATGCAATAAATGATTCATACAAAACGAGAGAATCTTCAATTTTCAAATTGGAAGAAATTGAATCAAATTTTCAAAACCAAGAATCTGTCTGTACTCACCTAAACCAACTAAAATGTATTTTCCAACCACATTTTTGGAAAAGCAAATAGAAGGTTTACAACAAAAGGTGGAAACTCAACAAACAGTCAAGTCTCAAAGTCCGAATCTAGAGGATAAATGTATTGTTGTTAATACTAAGAAAGTTTGTGAGAATGTTTCTACTCAAACTGACCAAAGTGCTTTAGTAGAAAATTCTACCCAAACTACCTGTGATTCATCTACCAATACCTCTACTCAGACCTTGACTGATTCTCTTGAATGTACTTGTCAAACTACTGCTACATTTATAGCTGATGATTATGTGCAATCTGATTTATCTAATGAAGAACTTGCACATAGTTTAGTTTTGATATGGTACTTCTATAGGTTTTTCACATGCAAAAATGTTGATGAGTTAGTTGTTCACCCTAAGCCTAGTGCTAGTATAGGTGTTGATACGTCTACTCAATTTTCTTGTGAAACCAAAGATGTGTCAGTTTCAGTTGACCTAATTTCCGAGACTACCCATGATGTGAAGTTGGACACCAAGATTCCTGATTTTTCAAAACTTTCAAATGAATTTGAAACTAATCAATCTCCATTGCAATTTTCTTTTGATAAAGATTTCACAAAGGATGATTTTGATAAATTCATGGAGGGAGAATATGTTTTTAATTCAGAAACTGAGAAAAAGATTGAATCTACCAAAATCAAAGTTGAAACAAAAGTGGAATCTCAAAAACCATTGTCCAAAGCTCCAACTTCATATTACTCAAAGAAACGAGTTAAGACCAAACTCGTCAAGACTGAACCAAAGACCATTAAGTAGAAACCTTTGTTGCTACCCCTGAAAACATGTCAAAGAGGAACAAGCTGAGACCCCACACAAAACAAAGTACACCAAAGTGAAACTTCCGAAAGACTATTCAAATGCTTCTAAATCTAGCTCTCAATCTAGCTTTATACCTAAGGTGTCTAAGTCTAGCTCAGTTTTGCTAACTAAAGATGCATCAAATGGTACAACTAGATATAGGGATAGATATGGATGGTTTTCTCATGATAAACCAAAGAAGCAAGAAGTTTCCTCACCTCCAAAAGATTCCAAAAAGATGAAAGTGTTTAAAACTCCTAGTTCTAATTTTCAAAGTTTCAATTCAACAGGTGGAAAGAGCTTAACTAGTGGTGCTAAATGGGTTGCTAATACTTTAGTACCTAAGATCACTAGTAATCAAAAGAATGTTGAGAAAAGGAAGAAAAGAAGGAGGAGAAATGCTGTTAATAGGAAGAAAAGTGTTCCTGTTAATCAAAACAATTCATCTTTGTTAATAAATGTTGAATGTGCCAAGGCAAGGCCTTGTGAGCTTGTAAACAATTTTAATTCTCGTGTGGTTGATGTGAATGCTTGTAGACATGTTACTTTTAATTCTCATGTGAATGTTCGTACTTTTTATTCAAATGTGTTTGTTGATAATGTGCTTGTTAATGCTTATGTTGATTCAAAAACATGTTTGAATGCGCATCCTAAGTTATATACCCTGCCTATTTTATCTAACCATAAAGGACCCGTTTTCAAGTGGGTACCTAAAAACGGTTAAATTTCTTTGATTGCAGGAAATAACCATCTGTGTTTGGATACTCGATTCCGGGTGTTTGAAGCACATGACTGGAAATAAATCTTTGCTGAAGAATTTCGTTGAACGATTCATGGGAACTGTTCGCTTTGGAAACAACAATTTCGCTCCTATCTTAGGTTATGGGGACATTGAACGAAATGGGATTATCATCAAGAAAGTTCACTATGTTGAAGGATTAAGTCACAACTTGTTCAGTGTTGGACAATTCTGTGATAACAACCTTAGATGGAGTTGATATTCTTTGTGGCGATCATGACGATAACCTTTTTACCGTCAATCTCGATGATAACCAACCAACCGATAATATTTGTCTCATTTCAAAGGCTACTTCAAAGAATTCTTGGTTATGGCATAGAAGGCTTTCTCATCTGAATTTCCAAACAATCAATACTTAGTCAATAAGCATCTTGTTGAAGGCTTACCTGACTATAAGTATGAAAGTGAGCATGTCTGTCCTTCTTGTGCTGTTGGGAAGATTAAGAGAGTTTCTCATAAACCGAAGAAATCTCCAAATTCTTTAGCACCTCTTCATTTGCTTCACATGGATCTGTGTGGGCCGATGAAAGTACAAAGCCGAAATGGGAAGAAATACATCTTGGTTATTGTTGATGATTATTCAAGATATACTTGGGTTAAGTTCCTAGCATCCAAAGATGAAACAACTCAGATGTTGATAGATTCATCACCAATACTCAAGTAAATCTTCAACTTCCAGTTCGTTACATCCGTTCGGATAACGGTACTGAATTCAAGAATGTTGTTTTTGATGAATTCTGCAAATCCAAAGGTATTACTCATCAATTCTCAGCAGTTCGCACCCCACAACAAAACGGTGTTGTTGAAAGGAGAAATCGATCGCTGGTGGAAGCAGCAAGGATAATGCTTGCTTATTCCAAATTGCCATCCAATATGTGGGCTGAAGCTGTTGACACTGCTTGTCACACTCAGAATCGGTCCATCATTAATCAGCGTTTCGAAAAGACTCCTTATGAGGTTGTTAACAAACGCAAACCCAACATCAACTACTTTCATATATTTGGGTGTGTTTGTTACACGTTGAATGATCGGGAGAATCTTGGAAAGTTCGAGAAGAAAGGTGATGAAGGATATTTTGTTGGTTATTCCAAAACATCAATTGCCTACCGAATCTATAATCGTCGAACAAACACAATTCAAGAAACAATGAATGTTTGGTTTGATGAGATGTCAGGCATGATTTTTGAGCAAGAAAGTTTGCTACCAACAAGTAATGATCCAAGTGCTTCAAGTAATTCTACAAGGAACTCTACCTTAGCTTCTAAATTCAAGAAGTTTCCAACTCCAACAAGTGATGAATTAGATATTCTTTTTGAAGAATTCTATAATTCAAAACCGATTCATGATCAAGAACCTCAAGACATCGTTGAACCAATTCAAAACAATGAACCTCTTCATAACAACGATCCAGTTCCTGACAACACTCATGAATCGTCATCAAGTTCTTCTGAGCAAGAATCCTCTTCTAATGATTCTATTCCACCATCCTCTCCTGATAATTCTTCTCAAGTGAATGTTCAAGAACAACCTTCTCAATTCACTCAGACAACAAATCCCTTGAACACTCCAAATGTGTATGTACCACTTGACTTTGATCATCCAGCATATGAGGAAAGAGTTATACCAAGTTATGATTCTATCTCTCAACAAAACTCAAGTTTCAATGATGGTGATGTTGATCTTCAACAACAAGATCCTCTTCCTCATGCTCACAAGTGGGTACGTATGCAGAAAAACCATCCTACTGATCAAATAATTGGAGATCCACAAGCAGGAGTAACTACTCGTACTTCAGTGAATGAGTGTCTTGTTGCACTTTCTCTTAGCAATATCGAACCCAAAACAGTATCTGAAGCTCTTCGTGATCCAGAGTGGGTTAAGGCAATGCAAGATGAACTCGCACAATTTGAAAGACTGAAGGTATGGAGATTAGTTCCAAATCCTAGAAAAAGATGATCCAATCGGAACTAAGTGGATTTTCAAAAACAAAAAGGATGAGAATGGAGTGGTAGTAAGAAATAAAGCTCGACTTGTTGCAAAGGGTTATTGCCAACAACCTGGTGTTGATTTTGACGAAACTTTTGCTCCAGTTGCAAGAATGGAGGCCATTCGAATATTCTTAGCTTATGCCGCATTCCGAAACTTTACTGTGTTTCAAATGGATGTGAAGACTGCTTTCTTGAATGATGACCTCAAAGAAGAAGTTTACGTTGATCAACCAGAAGGTTTTGTTGATCCTCAAAGGCCAAACCATGTCTACAAGTTAGACAAGGCTCTCTACGGTCTTAAGCAAGCACCCCGAGCATGGTATGATTCTTTATCTACTTTCTTACTTAAAGGTGGATTTACCAAAGGCATAATTGACCCTACCTTGTTCATTCGCAAACAAGGTAAGCATGTTCTACTTGTTCAAATATATGTTGATGACATTATATTTGGGTCGACCAGTCAAACATTTTGCCGAAACTTTTCATCTCTAATGGTCAATCATTTTGAAATGAGCATGATTGGGGAAATGAATTATTTTTTGGGTCTTCAAATCAAACAATTACCAACTGGTATCTTTATATCACAAGGTAAATACATAAATGACATGTTGAAAAAGTTTGATATGACTTCATGTTCTTCAATTTCTACCCCAATGGCTGCTCGTACAACCATTAATACTGATACAAATGGGAAACCATTTGACCAAAAGAGATATCGAAGTATGATTGGTTCGTTGTTGTACCTAACAGCATCTCGCCCAGATATAATGTTTGCAACATGTATGTGTGCTAGATATCAAGCTGCTCCAACTGATTTACATTATCAAGCTGTGAAACGAATCTTTCGTTATCTGAAGGGTACACCCGATTTAGGTCTCTGGTATCCAAGGGATACTGGATTCAATCTAACTGCGTATTCAGATGCAGATCATGCTGGTTGTAAACTTGATCGCAAGAGCACTTCCGGTACTTTACAATTTTTAGGAGATAAAATTGTGAGTTGGTCTTCCAAGAAACAGAACTGTATTTCACTATCAACGGCTGAAGCAGAATATGTGGCTGCGGCTAGTTGTTGTGCTCAAGTTTTATGGATGAAGACACAACTAACTGATTATGGTCTGACGTATGATCATATTCCTATCTATTGTGATTCTCAGAGTGCCATTGCCATTGCAGTCAACTCAGTAAACCATTCTCGATCAAAGCATATTGATGTTAGATATCATTTTCTCAAAGATCATATTGAGAAAGGTGACATCGAACTCTACTTTGTGGGCACTGAATTTCAACTTGCAGATTTGTTCACAAAACCATTGGATGAAAAGAGGTTTAACTTTCTTATCTCCAAGCTTGGTATGTTAAATCTTAAACCTTAACTCTTTTTCCATTTGAAGGAATTCTTGACACATTCCAGAAAAACAAAATACAAAATTTCAAATTTTCAAAAAAAAAAAAAAAAAAAAAATTTCATGGCTTGCATATACTATGTATGCAACCCGTTCTTAAATGATATATTTATTTTAGAGTGTTTATACATTCTAAGATTTTGTTATTATACATATAGATTGATATAAGATAACAAGGAATCGAACGCCTTTGTGTACTTCCAAGTATTCTTATATGAATATGTATGTGTAATAGCAATCAAGTTTTTTTTTTCAAATAAACTTTTCAAACTCTCAATTGTTGATATGAGAAGCAAAGGATCGAACGCCTTTGTGTACTCCCTTGTTGTCTCATCTTGAACAATTGATTGGATTTTCATTTGCTTAAATGGTTTAATTGCCTCCAACTTGTTGATGTAAGATGCGATGGATTGAACGCCTTTGTGTACTCCTTAGCTATTTTACTATGAACATTGTTGTTGAAGCAAAACTTTGTGTTTCTCAAGTGAAAAATCATGTTCTTTTTGATCTCACAAAAACAATTTTTGCTCCACCTTTCTATGAAAAACATTTTGATCTATTCTTGCATAGATTAAGAAGGAGTTTGTGATTTCAAAAACTTTCAAAACTTCAAATGTGTTTCAAACTTTTTCATTCACACATTTGTTGTTTTTCCAATACTTTTCATTCAAAAGAAGTTCGGTGATTAGTGTGCACATGAGAGATAAGTTTTTCTCAAAATTTGCTCCATGAATTTCATCATCGCCGATGAATTCTAACCCCAGAGTATTCACTTCTTTCATTAGATAGTGAGGGTATTTTGAGTGATGTTGATTTGTGCAACTAGGATGGAGGGAGTAAAGTCGAAAAGTGAGAGGTTACGGTGAAATGATGATGTGAGAAAGGGCTAAAAGAAACAAAAGTCCTCCCCAAATTCTCAAAAAGCTGGGTAAAACACGTTTCTATCGGATGTCATTTGTTGATATCTCGATATTGAAGAAGTCTTCATGGACCCAGTGAAGCAATGCACATCATTCCTAACCACTCAAGTATTTCTTAACAAATGCTTGTTTCATTTCTCACGGAGATTTTCACATTTCTATTGACTCTTCATTTGGAAGATGGTGATATTGAAAAAGGGCGACATTCTGCTCCAGTCCCCGACTTCATTTGATCACTGTGTCTAGAGCTATCTTGTTTGGTCATTAATTTGATCATCATTCATTTTTTTAGAACACATTCGAGTCATATCTTTGTGATATTATTGCTTATCTTTGTGATAAAACCGGAACATTCGTAGTGATATCTTAATTGATATTCCACGATGATCGAATGGAAATCCTACCAATGCTAACATCCTTTCCAACGTTGAACGTAGGTCTCATAATTACATTTATGTGATTATTGAGTTAACGAAAAGTCTAAGTGACCTCGGTTTTCCCTAAAAAGTCTTTAAGGATAATAGATTGTGGTTATCGAACGCTTCGGCTGTACTAACCATGATTTATATTCTTTGAAGCAATCTAGTGGTTGAAAAGCCGCAGACCGAACTATGTTAGAGACTTGTTTTGTGTATATCTCAATGATACATAGGAAATCCGAAAAATGTTATACATTTCTATCGGTCATTTCATTAATCCTTTCGATTTTTGAATATGCTAACGGATCATTCTTATCCGGTTTCATTCCTTATCATACAAATTCAGAATACACCAACACCATAATACAATATTTCCAAGTACAAGATTTCTAAGATTTAGGTCATGTTATTCCTTTTTGTCATTTAATCAATCAAAATGAACATAATGACATTGGTTCCCAAGTTTGTCATTATGAGGGGGAGAGAATATAGTGATTGATTTAGTGATTGTTAAGGAAAACAAGGAGAAAAGTTTGTGTTTGGTTGTTTCAATAGGTTCAAGGCTTATCAAAGTTTGTGTATAGGGAAAGAAAATTTGTAGGTCCTTGTGTACTGATCGTCAACGAGAACGCTTATAGTTATGACGAGAGTGCGGAATCCTCTCGTGATAACCTGTTTGGTTAATATAAATTATCGTCTTTCGTTGTTTATACAACCTAAGACCTTAAACGCGCGCGGGTTTGCAATAGGACAGAGTTTAGGCGTATTATCTTAATTAACTGTTATTAAATACGTATTTTTCGAGATGTATTTATACTAAGATGTACTAAACGCGTGCTAAGTATGGACCGTGTATATTAAAGCCCATAGTCCATTAACAAACGCGTGTCATAATACGTAAACACGTGAAGACCACGTGTTTAGACAAACTCGTGTTACTGTAGCACGAGTTTAGGCAAACTCGTGTTACTGTAGCACGAGTTTGTACACACTTCCTTTTGTCATCTTTTAAGTATACTTTAATTACTCAAAACGTGAAAGTTTATCACTTGTATCTGTATGTTATTTATAATCACATTCATACAAGTCGTAAAGATTAAACATACCAAAACTCTGATCAATATGTAATCATTCACATTACTTAAGTCCAAATAACAAGTTTAAACATAACATAAGTCTATGATTACATATTACAAAACATAAACATATACTGATCAAATCGCTGTTGCTGTTGTCAACAGAATCATGCACTTACAGTCTCCCCCTTAACATCAGCTACACGATTTCTTCAGTCTTGTAAAAACACTATCCATCAAATAACAATCTCCTGCTATTTGCATGAATATTAGCATGTAAACAAATACGCAAAATCTTCCTATATCTGCTTTCCTCAGTAGTCCATGAAGGTCTAAACAGACATTCAGTGTCATATAACCTTCTCTGATCATCTCTGGAAAGATTCACAATCTGCATAGGATCAAATACACGTAACAAAATACTCTCTTATCTCTATCTCCATACATCAATGCTTCACCAGTGTCCCTGTGAATCTCCCAGTGATCAAGTGTACTCAAAACATCTTGAGGCCATTTCTTTACTGGGACCTTCAGTACACGCTTAATCGATCTTTGAACAAATTCTATAGTGCCATCATCCTTTGTAACTTTCTTCAAGGATCTTGGCGTTATGAACACACTGGTTTTATCAAAATCATCATAGAATCTTTTCCTATAATCTTCTTGCAACTTTCCACTAAAGTAATTTGCATAACCATTACCACTAAGATTAACAAGCCTTTTCCTTCCTAAATCCATTAAATCGGATTCACTAAGGCTTTTAAAATATCTTTTCAAAGGCTTTAAGTATTGACAACCATCATTTCTTTTAATGATAAACAATTTCAGCTCATTATCGAAAAACCAACTCAAAATAGTGGTAACATACGTATGAGCATCTCTATCACTAACAAAATCCCAAAAGACAGATGGTTTCATACCTTCTCCTACCAATCCTCTTGCTGGTATTCTTCTATCAATTTGATGTAAATGATCTTCATCCCTACTTGGTACTGGATACTCTGTCACATCAAATTCCTTGGAATCTTCAATATTCCAGCTTAGAGTAATTCCATCTTCATCATCTCCAACTTTGGTATAAACCATAAAGTGTAGAGTTCTTGAACTTGGAATAAAAACTCGTTCAGCTTGAACCTCTTGTTGATCATCTGGAATTTGTTGATCTTGAGCTTGTGCTTGTTGTTGCACAAAATCATCATCTTGAAAAACATTAGTCCAGTCCAAATCAGGAATCATTTCACCTTCTTCCAAACTTTCATCATTTTCAGAATCATCATTTTGAACCTCAGATGTACCTGCACTATCTTTTGAAGCTTATCTGAAATTTAAAAATTCAAATATGCAAAGACAAACAACATCAAGACATAAAAGATAGCATAAATACAATAAACTATATCATAAATATAATGTAACAATTAAGTACACCAATATTTATCTTATAATTTTTATCTTATTTACATCTAAAGTACACAATCATTAAGCTCTTAAGGTTCAAAATCCAAATCTGAATCCGAATCCGACTCTGAAAATGTACGAGTTAACCCTAACTGCTCTTTCATTTGATCCTTATATGATCCTGGATCATAATAATCTTCAGGATCCATAAAATCTGCCATAGCTCTCAAATGAGCTTGTGGATCATATCCCAATCTCCTCTCTAGTCTATGCACTATTAATGGGTGCAAATCTGACTCTGAAGACTTATTGGTAGTAGGATCAGAATCGGAGTTACCTGAATTGGAATCTCTATTATCATCATCAGCAAGAACTACATCTGGAGTGACCATCACAGCTTTTCCTTTATCTTTCTGAGTCCCAGACGTACTAGCATCAGCTGTACCAGCAATCTCTGACTCTCTCTGTCTGGACGTCTCCCCCTGAATCGTTGCTTCTGCTTGAGCTTCAGTTCTTGGCTCACCATCAGCATTAGCCTCATCATCATGATCTTCATCCTCTTTTCTCTTTAACTCAGTCTCTCTACAACCATCTCCCCCTTGAGCCAACAACTGCCTAAGCTGTTCTCTCAGTTCAGCACTTTGACGCTTCTCATCTTCTAAATTAGCAACTAACGTCCCAACTAACCCTTGCATTGCCTTCATTTGAGCTTCCAATGTCATAACCCTCGTCTCCAAACGATTTATCTTGAATTGAGTTGACATGATATGTGCAGGTTCAGAAGTAGACGCAACAGTTGGTCTAACTCCAGAAGATCTTGAAGGAGAATGTGTAGGAGCTGGAGGTCGTCTGATCAATGGTGGTTGAAGCTGACTCAAAAGTGTTGTAAACGCTGTACTTATAGGAACAACAGGTCTAACTAAAGCACTCTGCGTATGTTGAGGAATTGACACTTGACTTGTTCAGTAGCACAAATGAATACGTGAGCGTTCCAGATACTGAAGCAATCCATTAAATTCCACATTTCTTCGATCTCTCGACAAATCGATCAACTGATTGTGAGTTGAGAAAAGAAATTTCTTGGATTTCCTGCCATTTCTGGAAAAACAAAAACAATAGTGCAATAACGAAAATTTAGCAATAATAATTCTGCACAATAAAACTTAGAAAATTTGGAAACTGCTTGTAAACGCGTGTAAAAGTTTCAAACGCGTGAAATCTGCTACAAAAACCTAAACACGTGAACCAATCTTCAAACGCGTGGTATCATGGCAAACGCGTGTGATCAAAGGTAAACGCGTGTAGAAGGGTAAACGCGTGTGACCAAAGGTAAATGCGTGTAGCAGGGTAAACGCGTGTGACCAAAGGTAAATGCGTGTAGCAGGGTAAACGCGTGTGATCAAAAGATAAACACGTGTATAAAGGTAAACGCGTGTGAAAGGG
>CM067170.1:117660991-117692700 GCA_034093135.1 Erigeron breviscapus
GTTCTTTACTCATCGGTTAACCGATGATGAAAACCCACATAATGGCGCCAACGAACACCGTTGGAACCAGTTTTATAGAATATTGAGGTGCCATATTAAGAAATAAATTTATGTTACATTTTAATTGAACACAACTTTATGCAATATTATTAAGAGCAACCTTTTAGACGAAAACAAAGTTTATTTATGGGCTGTTTCTGGTGGGAAAGATCTCAGTGTATCAACTGTAGCAAGGATTCTAATGTTTTTACTTGTATTCACCGCATTAAGTATGATTCTTACTCTTTATAATATCAATAAAGAGACTAAAATGTATATGTAGTTGGATTCATCAACAAATAAAATATGGTATTTACCTTTTACACTTGGGATTAGTATCCTGAAATGTAACAAACTTTGGACGAATGTCTATAGTGTGAAATAACTAAAGTTGTGTTCATTGTATGTAATCATCTTTAAATTATGTGTATTGTATGTAAGAATGCATACGTGGCAACCATATATAACTGCCACTTGTTAGTTTTTGATTGGTCGGATACATTTTTTTACATACAATACACATAATTTAAAGATGATTACATACAATGAACACAACTTTAGTTATTTCACACTATATACATTCGTCCAAAGTTTGTTACATTTCAGGATACTTATCCCTTTACACTTTGATGCACCTACAATTTTACTTTTTTAAGCACCTTAAAAAAGTGGGAGTTGATATTCCTACCATAACAATTAATAAATCTATCGTAACTGTGTAAAACATGTTTGTACAATATGGTGTGAAACTTAGGTTCATTAAGATTTTATGAGACCGGGAGAGACTTGAAATCCAATGAGAACCTTAAAACCAGTAAAATCTTTATTTAATTAATTAATTTATTTTTTTGGTCGTAAATTGTGTATAAACCGGCAAGTTTAGATTTCGATCTTTCTTGTTTAACTTGATACTTCAATTTCTTGATCGTTCGAGAAGTTGTAATTTTCTTGATATATAAGGGGCAAGGGTGCAGTCGGCACTTTTCATCGGCTCCTTCCATTGTCAAGCATCGGCTCTTTGGCTTCATTGTACCCTATCCATCGGTAAGCATTGACACTTTGCATCGGCTATATATATCGGCCAAACTAGGCCGATGTATGTGAAGGTTGGAAGCGTGCTATGTGACCGTTTTTTTTTGTTGTACCAAAATTGTCTCTCACCGGAAACCTAATTTTTTTTGGGGGGTTTTCGATTTTGAGGAATATATTGCTTGTATTGCCGGAAACGACTTGCCAATGCTCCTAGCGTTGCCGGAATTTTTTTCCGTGGTAGTGTTGCCGTCTTTTGTTCCATTAAAGAATATGTAGCCGGAAAAGTAGTATTATGTCGGTGATGATATCGTTGAACAATTAGGTTGCCGGTGTTGCGTTAAATAGGCGATGATGATACAAAATGTTCGTAAAAATGAGACTCGGATGATCCGGGGCGTATCTTGGTGGGGTAAACCTTCGGGTTGGCAGCCATGGCGTCTTCGACTTCCGAATTCCCGACCCCCAATTTCTGAGCCCAAGTAGTTATCTTTTATTAAAAAAAAAAGGTATCTTTTCTATATTCCGGCAACCTATTAATTTTTCCGGCATTGGCATTTTGGCAACTATTGGCTTACTACACCCTTAATTTGTTTTGGCTTGTTTTGGAAAGTTTTGGCAAGAAACCCAACAGGCCACGTGAGGACGTCTGGTTGCCAAAAGTTGCCAATTTGCCAATTTTTAGCTCTGCACCCTTGCCCCTAAATGAATTAGTTTACAAATCTAATTTAATAGAGTCTGTTTTAAATAAAACCAACATTAAACTAAAATAAATAAGCAAATGTAGATATTTGTGTTTTATGAGTAGGTTCAGCTTTATCTCATAGTGGCCACCTTACTTCAATTCCTAATGGCCGGATACACATATTAGACCGTTTCCAAAATTCAAATATTTTCTTTGTGACATGTGATCAAGTTATGATTATAACACTAACATGATTAGGAAAGATGTTATGTAAGTAATAGGTTTACAAATCTGGGAACACAAATGAGTTGAGAATAGTAGTCAATTACAACGAAAAAAAGACAACAAGATACACAAAGGGTAATAAGTATGTGGGGGGAGTCGATGATGACTAGTGGGATTTAAGCTGTTAAGTAAATATAAGCACGAGAAGAGTGTGTTAATCTGTATCATGATTGATGATGATGATGCCTTTTGCTGACCCATTAACAATGTCAACCAAATTCGAACTCCATATATAAAGGTGTAATTATGAATCGCATTCTCACTTTCTATTCATGGTAATAAAGTTCGATTTAAATATATTTCAAACTCTTTTGTTACAACTCAATTGTGACTTGCAGCATATAATTATTAAGACTTTACAAATTCGAATCGAGGTTTTTGGAATATGGGTGACAAACCTCTTTCAATCTTTAATTATTGTGATACAAAATTATACACCAAGTTTTTCAATGATAATAATATCAAAGTGGAAAAAACTATAAAGAAGGTAACAAATAAACGAAATAACGTACGTACATTAAATAAGATCAAGGACTGGTTGCAAGGGGATTTATACAATTATTTTAACAAAATCGCAATTCTCATGGTGTGATTTAATTTGGTGAAATCTCTTGTAAGCATTGCGATTTTAACCAAATTACATGTGAATCGTATAATTCGATGATAGCATATTTTTATTGAGATTCTTGTATGCGTGTATGAAAAAAAAAAAAAAAGTAATTGGATAGGAACATCCTATACCCATGTATCATTTGGTATCCACAAATAGTACGTGTATGTATCTTCATAATGGACAAAAACCCATGTAAAGTTGATAACTTTGATATCATCAAGCGTTCTTAATTTATAGTTTTTTTTAAAAAAGTTTACATTACTTTTCACATTAGCTGAAGATCTAAACGAAAATTCCCATGTTTTTTCCTATGCTTTTTGGGCTAGATTTTACTACTAGAAACTAGAAAGGCTATGTGTAAATTTTTAAGGTTAGATGTAATATTTTTCCAAAAAAGGAGTGTTAGAAAACCTCGAGAATAGAAAAAAGATAAGCAAGAAAGGACAGAATATGAACATATATAAATAGGCAAAAGTCAGAAACCCCATAAGTCAAAGCTTTTATTTTGATAGTAGGTCGAGCCTGAAGTTCCGTCGTGTCTACGGCGGATGCTCATTCTCCCACACATTTACAAAACATTCTTGAGGTGTCAACACATGCTATATGTATACAACACCAATATATATTATATTCTCAACTCCAAGTAGAATCAAACAAATACAAATTCCACCGACTGTCAACCTCAAGAACTTAAAGTCAAAGTGTCAAACTCCTTAGGGGGGAGGGAATACCCCTCGGGTTCACGTCGGTTTCGAGTTAGCCGATCGGCTACATCATTTCAAGCTATCGGGTAGGACTCGGGTAGTTGATTTCGGGTACCAAATTGAGTTGTGAAACCGAGCTACGGGTAACACAATTTCGACCGTTGCTTTGTGGACCCCCCCCCCCCCCCCCAAAAAAAAAAAAACGGCTACTTGAGTTAATTTAAATAAAAAAACCTTTTCTCCTTCTATATATACACTTCACCTTTTCATTTTAAACACACAACATACATACAAATTATTCACATACCACCTCTACCAAATAATCAATACTTTTCTACACTACAACTTAACAATGTCTTCAACTTCTTCGGAATCTCGGTGTGTCGTTGTCGGATCGGAATCGTCACCCGAGACCGATGGTGGGTTCTTGCAAAACACAATTCAATGGATGCAAGACACGACATCCTCCAACAACGTTCAACACCGCCGAACCGTAAATCGGCAACGGAAAATTGGTCATCAAACTTTACTAAATGATTGGTTTGTTGACGAACCAAAATACGATGAAGCTTACTTTCGAAAGAAATTTCGAATGGATAAAAGCATGTTTTTGAAAATCGTCGACGACATCGAGATGAATTTTCCATATTTTCAAGAGGGGATCGATGCACGTGGGAGAAGAAGTTTCAAGGCGCTCCAAAAAGTCGCCTCGGCGGTACGCCAACTCGCAACGGGCAATCCGCCTGACGAGTACGATGAGTACTTACATATGGCCGCTCGAACCGCACGCGAGTCCCTTGATCATTTTTGTGACGCCATCATTAAGTTGTATGGTCGTGAGTACTTACATAGGCCTACTCAACACGACGTAGCTCGTATTTTCCATGCCCACGAAGAGCGCCATCACATGCCGGGGATGCTTGGTAGCATCGATTGTACACATGTCGAGTGGTTAAATTGTCCTAGACACTTGAAAGGACAATATACGAGAGGCGACCATGGCGTTCCCACTATTATGCTTGAGATAACCGCTTCTCAAGATACGTGGATTTGACATGCTTATTTTGGTGCTCCTGGTTCAAACAATGACATCAACGTGTTGAACCAATCCGACTTGTATCTTACAGAGCGAAATGGCACGGCACCGGACACTTCATTTTATGTTAACAACCGCTATTACAAACGCGGTTATTATCTAACCGACGGTATCTACAACAAGTACTCGACGTTTGTAAAAGCATACCCGTATCCTACTGACCCGAAGGAGAAAAGATTCAAGAAGTTACAAGAGGGGGCGAGGAAAGATGTGGAGCGTGCTTTTGGGGTTCTAAAAGGAAAATGGAAGATTCTTAGGCGTCCTCTCCGACCCATGATCAAAGCCAAGATTGGGCAGTATGTTTACGCGGCTTGTATTTTGCACAACATGGTGATAAAAGGCGATAGCAGAGCAATCTCACCGGTTCACATCATGGACCCACCGGTTCACATTATGGACCCGCCGGTCCAACCGGTGTTCGACGATAGCGTGTTAGGGGAGTTACTAAACGAAGACATCCATCATCGTCTTCGCTATGACCTCACTGAACACGTGTGGGCTCAAGACTTGGCATATCTCGACGATTAGTTTTTTTTTAAATAACTCTAGTGTTTTTATTTTAATGTATTTTTTTTATTTTATTATGTATTGTTTTTTTTAAGTGTTATGTAATGTTTATTTAAGTTTTTAATAAAATGTTTAGTTAAATTATTGGTGTAAAAAAAATGAAAAAGAAAATGAAATTGGGTAAGTTTAATGAATTGGGTATGTATTGCCTATGATTTAGGTAAGAATTGGGTAGTTGTGAGTTGGAAGGTTTTGATTGAAGGAGAGATTAGGTAAGATTTATTTGGGTACCATTCCCTCCCCCCCCCCCCTTAATTTTTAGTTTAATGATAAGTTAATTAATATATTTATCTTGTTATATTTAATTACTAGTCCTAATACCCGTACGATGTACGGTAGCTATATAAATTGTATCATAAAGAAATTCGAATATGCCTCATACATGATTTGTGAGTATGAAAAAGTTATGGTTAAAATATACCGATGCTCGAAGCTAAGTTATGATAAACAGTAATGATAAATATAATATATGTTTAGTTAAAGTTTTGGATTTACCTTAAATTTTTAAAATCACATCAAAATCGGAAATTGTAAGTATAAAGGATGACGGCAAATAGCCTTGTGATTTCGGATTGTAAACTCAATTTTTTGAAGTTTTCATGTTATTAACTTATTATAAGTAATATAAGTAATAGAAGTTGAAGAAATTGAGAAAGAAAAAAAGACAAATTTATTAATGAGAAAACAATCAATCAAATAAGGTTATAATGTGTTTTGTATGTATAAGCTAAGAGTTAGAGTTTAATTCTAAGTCTAATAAGGAAATTGAATCTATATACAATTAAAAAAGCTAATTTAATAAAATAGAATTAAAAGGATACGTGTCAACCAAGGATTACGCCACGTGTCGTTTCAAGAACATCTCAATCCTGTTTTAGTTTATTGGTAGATATTATTATTATCTCTTCTCTGTTTTTTATAGAAGATCTAGCCCTCTCATTTTAAAAATAGTTACATAAAATTTACATTGAATTGACTTAATTACCTTTAATGAATCTCTTTTAATGAAAAGAGTTAGTAAAAATTACCTAATTTACCCTTAATGAACTAATTTACACTTTAAACCCTTATCTACTATTTACACTCTAAGCTTATCTTCTAAAATATCTCAACCTACACTACTCAACACTGCCACCACCACCAATAGTCGCCCATCAACACCCGTCGCCTCACCACCAGAGCGTCGTCACCACCATCACGCATTGCGCGGTGCCGTGCTAGTTATATATATATATATATAGCATTAGTTTAGATAAACAAAAATTATGTTAATTATACAAAAGTATCTAAATTTTTTCTATTAAAAATGGGAAAGGATTCCCTCAAGTTGTTTTCAACTTGATTGATCAAGTTGGAAACATCTTGACCCTTGGATTGAAATCAAGGGTGAAGATTCAAAGATGAACTTTGAATCTTAACCCTTGATTTTAATCCAAGGGTCAAGATTTGCTGTACATGACTAATCATGTTAGACAACTTGAGGGAATCCTCTCCCAAAAAATACCTATATAATTTTGGGTGGGGAGTTCCCTAACTTGACTTGTCATAGTTGAAGAAATCTTAACCCTTTGATTTTAATCAAGGGTCTAAATTGATATAACTTGACCCCTCAAGTTATTTTCAACTTGATGGATCTCCACCATATAATTTTTTTCAACTTACAGATCTCCACCACTAGTTTCAAAGATTGTAATATGTACACTAAATTTAAGGTGCATTGAAGCTTTATCAACTTGTATATTTGATGGTAAAGGATTTGGGTAGTGAATACTGAATAGTGATATGGATATCATATATTGTACAATAATTTTTTTTATAAACCACATTATATTTTTATTAAATAAAAATTGCTAGTAAGAATACCACAAAGTGAAATACTTTACCAATTAGTCATAGACCTATCATATTTTTAAGTCAGCAACCGGAATGTACCTCTTGAATTAGCCACCTGAGTGTACCTCTTGAATTAGGGGGTGTTTGGCTTAGCTTATTTATGAATCAGTCACTCGAGTGTAGTTACTTATATCTCGAGTATAAAACTGTTTTGTTTTGTGAAAACATATTCTTATGTTGAGAAAAATTAATGTATAAATTATAGAATATGAACTTTACCGGGATCAAAAGGATTATCGCTTTCTCATACTTTTTTTCACTTTAAAATAAAATTTTAAACTATGTCCAGTATGTTCAAATATTTTTTGAAGTCTTCGAGAGGTTCCTTATCTTTTCTTTTGATGGTTAAATAACTTAAATCTATACTTACACACTGCAAAAAAGCTTGAAGGCGTGATTTCGTGATATACTTGTTTATTGTATTAAAGTCAATTAGAATTTGGTTAAAGTATATGATGATGGCGACTCTACTCACTCTAGTGCAATCAAAAGTGATTTGGTCCTAATTAAGGAATTTGGTATCGTCCAGTTATTATTTTTTTTAATTATTTATTATTTTCTTAAACATAAATTATTATTATTATTGTTATTATTATCATACTTACTATTATGATAGCTCATAAATTGGTTACATTTTAACATAAAGTTAGAGATTAATAACTTCTTGGTCTCCAGTTTAATATAATAACCACAAACGATACAATAAAATTTGTATCTTTCACATATATTCCTGTACTCATAGATTTCCATATCATCTGCTGCATGTTAGGTTGGTGTTATCCACTTCAAATATCTTTAGTAGTGCAATGCAACGTAACGTTCTACAAAAATCTAACAACACTTTAATAATAATAGGAAAAGTAAACTTGGATATCGAAATAAAGTTGAAAATTTGAATTGTATGTTGTAAATAATGGTCCAATGATGCAGAGTGGGCCTTTGAGAGTTTGAGAATGGAAAAATTTGTTTAAATGAAGTTAGCTTTGAATTGGCGTGGACTTGAACCATAAAAGTGGATGCGGGCTCCAATAAACCATATGTCAACTAACTCTCTTTTTTACTATTTTAATAAGCCTGCTAAAGGCCCATTCAAGTTTCACCTTTTTTTAGTTTTTTACTAAAAGTTTTGTTTTGGAAATCAGTGAAAACATTGTCTTTAAAAAGACACTATACAGATGCCCGCGCGACGCAGCGGTGATGGTGGTAGCGACGAAGGTGTGCGACGACGGCAGTGGTGGTGGCGATGTGCGACGGTGGCGGTGGTGGTGGTGAATGTAAATTAATTGATGTAAGAAGGGTTAATATGGTTCTTTAAGGGTTGGAGGATCTATGTTGTAATTTATTTCATTAAGGGTATTATAGGTAAATAGGTGAACATGTTTAAATTAGTGAATAAAGAAGAGTGGTAATATGGTCATTTCAAAATCTTATTTAGTTAAAGGGGGAGATGGTAGTTTGCTTTATAGAGTAATATAGATATATTAAAAATCAATGACTTATACTACATTTATTTACTTTTAGTTAGAGTTGTTTTTTCGAAAGATTAAGTTTAAAAAAATCTTGCGATTTATTATATTTTCCAATTTATTGAATAAATTAATTTAAAAACTCAGGGTATTGGAAACCGAACCATATCGGCTGGTTAGACCGTGAACCCGTAGGCTGACCGGTTATCAAAGGATAGGGTGCCTTGTTGGAATAAATATGATTCATATTGTAAATATAATGAAAACATGATAATAATAAACCCACCTGACAAACTTGTGGAACCTGTAAGATGATTAAGCACTTGCCAGTTGTGTCGGGTTCTCAAAACGAGATGATTATTTGATGATGGGATTAAGAATTTGGGAGAGAAAATGCACACACAAGAATGAGATGAAAGATTAGTCATTAGGTCTAAAATGAAGGTTAATGAGTTCTATTTATAATAGAAATATTTACACCTTCAACCCTTGGTGTTTAATGTGTGCATCATAGTCCCCGTAGTTCCAATCACCTAATGGAAAACCTTATAGTATATCTTTAGAATAAATACGTCCATCATATATTTACTAGACATAGGGATTTCAGTTATCGTCAATTATCATATCACGAATGATAAACGATCAATGACGGTCACATTTAACGTGGTTCCAACATTCTCCCACTTGACCAAGCGATCATTTATCTATGAGTATTCAATAAGTCCGGCTGGGATAATACTCATTTTGTTTTAAACTGAAATCATAGTCAATAAGTACAGTCGTAGAGAAGAACATCAACTCAGGACCCCCACTAGTCAAACTATGACTCAAATTTAAAACTAATAAGCAATGATCAATTGACTAAGACAAATTTTGTTATAATAATGTTTATACACCATTATGAGTACTCAAAGTGTAATTAATAGACAAACAAAATCTGAATATAGAGGAAAATTTTATTAAGATAATAATAATGACCAATAAGTACAACATGCTATTATATTAGGTCCTTTAGTAAGTCTCGTCTTCAACACGTGTCCTACGAAGATTTTAGGAGGAAGACCTTTGGTCATTGGATCCGCTAGCATATTATGTGTACTTATGTACTCAATACAAAGAACATTTTCCTCAATCCGTTCGCTTACAAACAGATACTTTGTATCGAGATACAACTCAGCGCCAGTTGAACTGTTACTGTTCAAAAAGTTACGGAAACTGAGTTATCACAATAAAGCTTCAATGGTCTGGTAATAGAGTTGACAATTTTGAGTTCACTGACCAGGTTCCTAATCAACATCCCATGACAAGTGGCATTATAAACGACAATGTATTCAGCCATCATGGTGGACGTTGCAGTCAGTTTCTGTTTATGACTCCGTCAAGAGATAGGTCCACCAGTTAATCATAAAATATATATCTAGAAGTAGCTTTCTTATCGGAATAGCACATCCTACTACTTCTAAGTTGTCACTTCTTCTATAAGTTAATGTGTAGTCTTTGGTCATTTGCAGATATCGTAGAACCTTTTAGTCGATGATGTAAGCGATATCTGGACGAGTACAGACCTGAGCGTACATAATCCTCCCGACTAATTATGAGTGATGTAACAACCCTCAATTTCCGACTAGGACAATTTACTTAGACTTATCTAGGTATCTATCCCTAGAGGTTTATTAAGAGAATTGACCTTCTAGACATTTAAGGCATGGTGATAATTGTCCTCTAGTTCAATGAAGTATTGTAGGTGACTAGCTATCTTATAAATGCCATGAATAATAACTATAATCATTCAACACAATCTCAAGCTAAAAACTAGTTCTAATTGAACTTGACAAAAGGTCAACGAACCAAAAACTTTATTTCGAGAAGTTAAGTTATATAAATAATAAAGTGAGTCTCACAAGTTGAGATATCAATCAAAATTCTTATAAATGTTCAACAAATCAATCACCAAACCAATTTAAGTAAATATGACATGAGAATAAAGATTCTTATCTCAAAGTATATTCATAAATTAATATGTACACAAAAGTGTTTAAATAATAATAGTATATATATATGCTTAAAATAAATGCAAGCTTATAAATAAAGGCTTATGTAACAAATTAAAAACATAAAGATATATACATACATACTTATATATACACGACATACACATATACACATACTAGGACAAACGATGCACTTACATTACAAATAAACTAATATAACACTTACAAAACAAATACCCATCCAATATATACATACACATATATATACTTACACTATAATTAATAAACAAAAAAAAAAGAAAAGGGAAGAAACCCTATCCTTAACCCTTGGCCCCCCCCCCCTTTCACACACACACATTAATCCCAAAACACACACAATCTCTCATTTCTCTCTTTTCCTCTCAAATTTTCTGCACTTTTCTCTCTTCCTCCTCTCCCATTTTGAGCTCATATAATCAACAAAAAAGGCAAGGAAAAATCATCTTAATCAATAATAATAATAAGGGTTAAGCAAGGGTTGTTTCAAGATAAGATTAAGGGTTGTTTCAAGCTTGGATTAAGGGTTATTAGGAGCCTAAATAGGTCCGAAAATTCTGCCCATTTTTCACCTTCAAAACCAAGTTCTTCAAGGGTATAAATCTTCATCTCTTTACTAGATCTACATTGTTCTTGTTTATGTTCAAAGGTTTTATCAAAAGTTTATGTTTTCTTCTTGTTTTCTTTGTAATATACACTTGATGAAGGCAAAGTTGATAGGATCTTTCTCCTCATGCATATGCATATCGAAATCTATGAGAAAGATCCAAGGATTCAACAAGTTTAAGACCCAAAAGTGTTGTTATAGATTAGTAGCTTTTAAAGTGATTTTCCTTTTCATAGATCTATATGTTTTTGTATATTTTGAAGAATATATTTCTGAGATTTTTCATTAAAAAGATGTTTTATGTTGTTGAAAGTTAGATCTATAAAGATTGGTATTGAAAAATGTTGATTTGAATGAATACATGTTAGATCTAAGAAAGTTGAATCTTGTTGTTGGATTATGAGATGAATATGGACTTGTATTAAGTGAAAAATATGTTAAAAGAAGTATAATAATCTGGAAATTTGATGTTGAGAGATATAAAAATAAAGTATTAATCTTGTAAATGATGAACTCAAGTGTTAATAAAGCAAGAATGGTCATTGGAGAGTTGTTATAATCAAAGACCTTCTGACAGAAATAATTTTCTGTCTTAAATCGGGTGAACTGAACATGTGAGGGCCGTTTCAAGAAAAACTTTCAAAATAAAAGTTGTAGATAAAAGAGTTAAGTTTAACCTCCAACTGGAATCACTCAAAATACTAAACCAAACCAAAGATATGATTTTTCTACCAAAAGTGGTCAAAACTGGATTTTTGTCTTAATGCTGAGTCAACTTTGACGATTTTTAATTCCTTAACTAATAGGTTTCAGAAGTTTAAACTTGGTGTGAACTGAGTTCAAAGTGTCCCTAACTTAAAATAAAATTGGGAGATTTTTCTTAAATGTCCATCATAGAAATCTTTTATAAAATATCTTGAGTCGCACAACAGCTCTTGTTCTGACCAGTTTTGGTTTGGTAATTTTTAGAGGTAGTAAACAATGTCTAAAAATTTAACAAAAATTCACATAAATATAGGACACCTATATGTCTCTGTATAAAAATCACCAATGTCCAAATAATTCAACTCAACCAAGAATGACTACTCAACATTTTAGGAAAAATAAGTGTTAAAACAGAAAATTCCAAGTAAAAGTTCTTCACAACAAAATAAGCTAAAAGTCACTAGATTGCAACTCTAACCAACTCCAACAATCTCGTAACAAAAAGTATTATAAACCTACTGAGAATATGTCAAATAAAAGTTATAAACTTAACTTGGTTATTAAATGGCAAAGACAAGCCTACAAATCACTAATTCGGTTCATATAAGCACTAACCGAAAGCTTTAATTTGCACACATCACACCACCACCACTATCACGACTTAAGGCACCAAAATATAATGAACATTCTGTAAATAATGAAATAAGGATGAAAATCCATTTTGACGCATTTGAATTGCTTGGAAAATGAGGCAAAAATCACTATTTCGGTAAACGATTTATAAGCTTAGAATCCTCAAAATGAGCGAGACACAAGAGAGGTTGAATTGATATGATTTTTCCCATGATAAAAGTTTCCTAAAAGGCCTGGGATTTTTAGCCAAAAAGTTGTGTGGTGATTTCTAAGAATTTCTACTAATTATTAAATTTAAATGATAATTAAAAAGGTAAATAAATAAATAAATAAATTATATAAATCATGAAATTGGTTAAATAATCACAACCAATGATGAAAGTGACTAAAATCTACTGGAGTAAAATCGTTTTAAGTCAAAGAACAAATGTCATATAATTTAGAAATAATTAAGTAAGTGAGAATCACTAATTAATAACTATTTTTAAATTAATAGAAAATTTACATAAATAAATATATATATCACAATATTCTAAGTTAAAAAGCATAATAATCAGAATATAACCCAAATATAATTAGCCACAAATTATAAAGACAAGTGAGGTACTTAAAAGTATTTTTAAAGAATTATTTGGTTAATAAATCAAGAAAATGAATAAATAATTAATTAAATAATATTAAATTAAATACATAGTCATAAATCAGGAAGTATTCATAAATATTACTATTATGAAGTTACAAATGTCAAATATTATAATCAAGCAAAGCACACAATGGGAACCATGATAATCAAAGGCAAGTTACCGAAATTCTAACAACTTATAACCACATGTATAATGAAAGTGACCCTTTTACACCAATACTCTCTACAACCAAAAAGATGCAAATATTAACAATATACTTGGATCCCAAAATTTATGACAACATAACGAAAGTGGCATTTCTTAGTGATGGCTTAAGATAGGAACTTACGTATATTAGTCCTATCGTAGGGATAGTCTTGGCTTGGAATGTGATTGAGGAATATGACGGATATATGATCAAGGAAGCGATATATGGGAAGTACCCATTTTGGATAAGTGAATATAATATGCGGCATATCAAGGTGAGTCATAGCCCCTTTCAAACTCTTTTATATGTTTTACTTGCGGGGTGAAAAGCATGATTAATTAAAATGACTTTCTCTTATGAAATGATTCTTTGAAATAATGATAACGATATGGAAATTATATTGTATGTTCAACGTGTTATATGTTATATGATGAGCTTGAGTACTGTCAAACGGTGGTCCCCTGTACACTACTATTAACTCATTTGAGGCCTGTAGTTAGAGGGTTGCGCAACTAGGATTCGTCCCCTCACTCACCAAGATGGCAGCGGGTTGACTGGCTGCCTGAGTGGCCGCCCTCATCTCCGGTCTGCCTAGGGGTGCTCTAATCTACTTTATATATTATTGGTCGTCTCCATGGCACGACCCATTCATTATTATTATTGCACGTGATTGACAGCATGTGCTTCTATTATCATATCTTCGGGACATATTATCATTATTATTATTTGGACGTAAAAGGGTCTTAGTAGTGGCTCAAGAACAATCTCATCAAATTATGTCATGGTAGTCTTACCATTGACCAAGTGGTATCGATATTATGTATGGTTGGATATTATGGTTTGAACTTACGGTTTGGGTATTGGACCTTATATGGAATCTTGAAAGTTGTTGAAATTGGCGATATTGAAACATTGATGACCGAATGGTTTTGGTATGACGAATGATCAATCGATTGATACATTTTTCTCTCACGATAAATGTGACGAATGAAAACTTTATAATTTACCATGAATTTCTCAACTATTTTGAAATGGATATGTAACGAGCGTTTACTTGCAAACCTATGCACTCACCAACTACGTTTTCGTAGTTGACACTTTTTCTTCATGCTTTTCAGGAATTAGCGTAAGCTTTGAGGAATTATATGCATCATGATTGTTTGCATTGCACTTTGGAGTCAAAGATCAAACCTTGTGACGGGTAATGGAATCCGCCCTGATCATTGTAGTATACCATCTCATGTAATTGTTAGTTGTTTCGCGGACTCAATATCCAAGTATAGTAGACGTATTGTACTTGGGATTTGGTTCACATGCTTGTGCATTGTAAACTATTTTTATCATCTAAAGCTATGGTGAATGTTATCTATTATCCTTTGTTTTGAATACTCGACTTTCTGTACATCTCATCGTTCCGCCTTGGTTGGGGTGTTACAAGTAAGGTATCATCCTCATTTGCTCCTTTTCAATCTCAATGTTCGTGTAAGTCCCAACTCAATAGATGGTACTACCTGAAGACACCACAATGTCAATGGTGGAGTTACTTTGCAATATAAGCGCTGAACTGGAGACGACCAGTTGCAGTGAGTATATACCAAGTTCTTGGATAGATTACTTATTTAAGTGACAATAAGTAAAAGACAATGCAATAATATAAAATACTTGTAAAGTAAATTGGTGAGACAATATGTAATTTTCAAGTGTAATTTATTTATTAACTTTAAATAAATTACAAGGTTGTTGCGGAACCAAGATAATACAAGTATGTAAATATCCTAACAACCTATGAACTACAACAGATCTATACTTGGAAATTCTCTAAACAATCGAAACACTTAAAGTTGTGAAATGTTCCTTTTTGCGATTGAGAGAATATTGCACAAGTTCACCAAGAATATTGCAGGTTTGCAAAGTGTGTTTTTGTGTTGTGCAAAGACCTTTATTTATAGGCAAAGTTGACATTGGGATGTCAACTTTGGCCGTACAAATATGGTTGAGAACATTTAAGGAATAACATTTAATTCCTTAAAAATGTTGTGTAAAGTTACAGAATAAAGTAACTTTCTCAACCTGCTTTATGTACCTTTTGTACTTTATACATAGATAAATCCTTTTATCCGTGTACTAGCACATAAAGCATAAAGGTCAATTCCTCGTAATCAGTGTAAAGCTTTGTAAGAGCTTTCCACTGATGGTCTTCAGTTTGTAACTGAGTAGAATGTCAACTGGGCCTCGCTGCCATTGTCATTCTCTATCTTCCACTTGTTGTCTTCGACTTCAACTGGAATGATTCTTCAATTGGTCAGTTCTCAACTGGAGGAAGTCTTCAGTTGCGTTAACTGTACGCTGCAATTGGACTTCAATATATTTCTGGACAAATCTTCTTAGTCTCCAGGTGCAACTGGAGAGTGTCCAGTTTCAGCGAAACTGGTCCTAACAAATTCCCCCTATTTGTCCTAAAATATTGCCAAGTCTTTTTCAGTTCTTGTATCTATACAAGTATGAACTGGAATGACTTGTTCGATTAAACCTATCTAAGTTTTCCAAGGCATTTTTATAGATCAACAAATGCCTTGGGTTTTTCTTTTGAGTTTGTTAGATTTAATCTATTATCTATCTTGTGGTTAAAACTGGTAACTTCATTTATACAAGGAAATGAAATTTACATAAGTTACAGAATGTAAATAAATTACAAGCAGATAAACTGAAGAGAGAACTTAATCAGATGGCCCTTCGCCAGTTCTCCTTCTCTTTGACACTGAAGAGATAGGACGAGAGTCTTCAGGGTCAATGTTCAACTTCAGCTCCAGATTCTCTTTGTGTTGAATCTTGCCCTTCAAGAAGTTGACCCATGCTTTCTCAAACCTATTCTTTTGTGCCCTTGCTTCCAAAAAGTTTACCATTTCCACCCATTCCGAGAACCCATATTGCATCACACCAGGATTGTCAGTTTTAACTAGTGGCCCTCTAGTATAACTGACTTCAACATGAAAGTACTTGGTGCCTGGCTTGATTGTTACAAATACACCATTGATTGCCCCACTGTGCTTTCTGGTTGCCATGATATGGGAATAATAGCTTCTAGCTTCAGATTCATTTGAGATTTTAATAGTCCCAGCTCCAGCAGCCTGCACAACAACCTTGATGTCATCATTTGAGATTTCGCCAGTTGGTTCAAGGAAGGTTCTAAGATTAGCATCTCTGTGCAGTGGTTTTCTTGGTTGAGGGTTCCTTCTTGGTGGATTCAAGACCCTTTTCACAACCTTCTTCACATTTTCAATTGTTTTCAGAATCCCACTGGCCCTATTTTCTTTTGCCTTCTCCACTGATATATTCAAATTTCTGGCATCATGCTCAGCTTCATCATCAGGATAGTGTCTGTCTAATTCAATATCAAGCATTTCTTTCAACATGCCCACTATCCTGGCATCATCTTTCACTCTTGCATATTCCTCCTTAGTGATTCCCAAAAGATGAGCATCACTAATATCAGTTTGATCTTAGCAAGATGTTCCCTGGCTTCAGCTTGGTTTGCTTGTTTCATTTTCTTTCTTTCTTTTATTTGATCTCCAAGCCTTGCCAATCGTTTGCTATCACTTTCTGAAACTGGAGGAAGCAAGTCAACATTGCCAATTTCAAGCATTGGTACATCAGTGGCCGGCTGGGAAGATTCATCAGATGCTAATCCTTTACCCTTATCCACATTCCCCCTATCAATCACATCTATATTCTCTTCAACCCTTTGCTCACCAGTTTCAGTACTGGCAGCCACAACTATTTCTCTATCAGATTGACTTCCACCAATTTGACTTCCAGATGGAGCACTTCTAGGTGCAATTGGTGCAAGGACTACACTTCTTTCCCCCTTGGCAGCATCTAGACCTGCCCTTATAACTTCCTGTAACATCCCAAACGTTTTATGTTTGACTATTTGACTTTCCGTTAGTTAACGGACAGGGACAAATATTGCGAGTTTCACAATGACATAGGGCATGACACTAATTCATGCATCCAGTTAAGAAAAGCAATAGATGAGGCCATAAGGACAGGTAAGCTAGTACACCTAGTGAATGGAATCCACCAACAAGTGAAGCCGAAGACGGAGGAGCCTGTGGAAGACAAAAAGAACACCCCCCAGGCGACAATATACACAATACGAAGGGATAAGCAAGTAGAGAAAAGGAAAGAGATTAATACCTTCACCCAAAGCGTACCAGCCATCTCCTTTCCCCCACTACTTGGGACACATGTCTCAGAAGACCCAATAGTGATCAAAGCAATCCTGCAAAACATATGGGTCGATAAGATAAACATTGATGATGGAAGCGATTGTAACATATTCTACGAGCATGCACTCCCAAGCGCTAACCCACTTATCCGTACCCTAGCCTCACCCGCAGGGACACCGCTGATCAGTTTTGCCGGAGATAAAAGTCAGCCTACGGGAAAGATAGTACTTCAAGTAACAATTGTCGTTGGATCACGAAGGCGAACGGAGGAACTGACATTCATGATAATAAGGGGATCATCGCCATATAACGCTATCCTGGGAAGGCCAGCAATAAGAAGGTTCAGAATGATACCCTCCGTCATACATAACATGGTCAAATTCCAAAAGGAGGATGGAGTAGCAAGTATCCTGGGGAGGTATGAGTCACCCAGTGTCCATGGAAGAACAGGCGTGGTTATGCCAATTAAGAAGAGGAAGCTAGGAAAAGAAGAAGGGGAACTTGAGGACATTTTCACCACAATGACAATCAAAAGAGAAAAATCCCCAAAAATTGAAGGAGACAAAGAAGGCACCTCTGCAACAGAATAAGTCCACTTATCTTATGTATTTGAAATTTATCTTGTTCAATAAATATTATGATTGAATAAAATTTATGATTTATGGTAAAGAAGGGTCGCAACCTCACACCTACGATTATTTAAAGTAATATCTAAGCCTAAAAAGGCAAACATATCATGCACAAGGAAACAAATATAAACATACAACCATAATATATACTTAAATTGTCCAAAATGTCACCATGCCTCACAGGCCCAAAAATATGATCCAGCCCAGCTGAAGGTAGAATAATATTGTCTTACATACCATGGCACAATGGCCCAAATATTGTTCAAGCATTCAGAAGGAAAGAGAAAGAAGTTCATCAACAGACATGTCAGGGTGCGAGCTGAACTTAGCAATCACATAAAACTTAGCCTCCTCCCATTGTTTAGCAGCAACTTCAACTTTAACAGAGGCATTTGGATCATAGTCAAGACAGGAAGAAATATCGACATGACCTTCCTGGTTAAACTCCTCCAACACCATGGCCCTTTCCTCCAAACGATTAGCAGACACACCCTCACCAACTGATTTCAACACATCAGAACTAACCAACAAAGATCTGCACACAAAAAGAACATACTCAGAAACCAACCTGCCACGATCAACCTTTATCAACTGCAACTGCTTGGAAAGGTCTTCAATCATCAATTTGTCAGACTGAGACTGTGACAACATCTTGGCACTTTCAATGGACTTTGCTTGAAGTTCTGTTTTCAGCTTAGAGATCTCCTCATTCCTAGAAAATAAGGTAGACTCCTGAGACTTCAACAACTCCTCAGTCTCCCTAAGCTTCTCCTTCACAGATGAAGACCCACCTTGATCAGCATAGTCAGCCAGTTTCTTTTCCAGATCAGCTATAGTGTCATTCAACAACAGCTCCCTCTGCTTACTCTCTTCCATCACTTTTATGGCAGCATTATACCGAAAGTGCATCTCAGTGACCATCGAGCTGTGAGCATCACAGTCCTCATCAAAGTAGGAAAGAAACTTAGATGGTTCCATAGACCTAATCTCATCAACAGTGTGCTTGGGAACTTGAGCTCTGAACAACCACTCTGACTCATAGTACTCTGAAACTACAACAAAGGAAACAATGAGGAAAGGAAGAAGAAGAAACAAGGAAGTTAGGGGATTTAAGCACTTACCTTTCTTTGGGGATTCTCTTGCAGACACTGATTTACGAGTCTTCCTGCCAGTAGCCTTGGATTTTTTATTACCTTCTTCCACACCCCCATTGACAGTATTGGCAGCAGCAATCTTAGCCTTCTTCATACGAGCAACAATCGATCCAGAAGGGGGAGGCATGTTAGCTCTCTTCTTCCCAACATCTGGAAGGGAATCAACATCAATAGCATCGACTTGTGGAGGGGGACGGCTAACAACTTCACCACTTTCACCAACACGCTCACCAACACTACCACCAGCAGCAAAAGCATTTGGATTGGGCATCTCAGAAACCTCCTTGGTACCTTTCTTCATGTACTGCAAATATGACATCTCTGTAAACAAAATAAATAATGGTGAAGAAGGGCTGACAAAGTAATAGCAGAATCAGTACAAAAAGAGCATACCATCAAACTCTTCCTCTCCCTCAGCAAGAGCAGGAATAAGACCAGCCTTAAACAAGATTCCATCTGGATACTGATGAACAACAAACCCTCCTCCTCCAAGATATCATAAATACTTCCACAATCCTCTTTTAGTATCTCATCACCAAAAAACCCCTTTTTCTGAACTTTTAACCTATGCCTCTCATACAAACACTCACAGTCTTGAGGGAACAAACTCACATTCATAAACACATACTCATCTTTCCAATCACGAAGATCCACACCACCCTTAATGATACATTCAACTTTTGGCCTATTGGCTATGGTTATCCAATCGCCGGCGGCACAAATATTTAACAACTTCCTAAATAAAACCACAGAAGGCATAACACCATAGGCACGACAAACAACTTCAAAAGCTACTATCCTAGCACAACCCAATGGATGCATCAAAGAGATATGACACTTATAGTGTTTTAAGACATCAATAAAGAACTTGGGGAATGGATACCTAAGATTACCCATGGTAAAAGTTTTAATATATATATGCTCACAAACCCATCAGGAGGGTTAAGAGCACTTTGATTACGGGTTGGAAGAAGGAAAAACGTATGACGACCAGGAAAGTATTGATTGACAAAATCCCTAAGCGTATCCGCATCAACAACCGAACGAGTATTACATATTTCTCGCTTCGCCATCAAACTAGGGTTTATTAAAAGAGAAAAAGAAAAGATCGTACCTTATTTTTGAAGCACAAGTTGATTCTCTCACTAGCGGTGGATCTCCGATCAAAATAATAGAGGATTAACTATGTTTGACCAACAAGAAGATATTTATATGAAGCAAAAGAGGGTTAACCGTCGATTAATTTCGAATTTTAGGGATACGCACCCACTAACTCAATGAAATTAATACCCCAAACCTACCGTCACAAATTTCAGAAATACCCCCTACACTTTACACTGGTTGGCAGATAAAGGACGAGGGTGGAGTAAGGCTAGGAGTCTAATGCGATGATCTTTGCAGAATCACCCCATTAGAATGGGGGCTTGATGATGTACCCACCCAGCCGTTAGCACGCAGGGTACACCCAGGATGACTTAATCTTCGATAAATAAGGAAAAGATACGTGCTTATCGCCAAGGCTAGTGATGAGCGTCCATTTTGTGATAAAAACCCTTATCAAAAGGACTCATTTCTATGTCTTAAATGAGTTAATATTCCGGAACTATCGGTACTTAACGGATTCTATGTTTATGCAGGTTCACGGAAGATGCGAGTGAGGGTAAATGGCATCAAGTGACTCAAGATGAAGGCCTATGAAGTTACAAGACACAAGGAGGTGATTCGGGAGCCGAACGAAGCAATACGAGCAGCAGCAGGAGCTGCCAGCGCCGCTGGCACCTTGCCAGCGCCGCTAGCCCAAGCCCAGCGCCGCTGGGAGCCCATCCAGCGCCGCTGGGCGGCCCAGATCAGCAACCGACCTTTTCACCTATTTAAGCCGAAGCAGCCTTCAAAACCCTAAGAGAGAGCCGATTCAGCAGCCCTAGCCGCCCATATTCAACCCTAGGTCGACTTTGCAGATTACAAGGAGGTTTTGGAGCTTCTAACACATTCCGATCTTCATCCTCAACCTAGATCTACTCTTTTACTTTACTTTCAGTTGGTAAACAATGTCTTTCATCTTTTCAGACTTTGTTATTCCTTTAATAATGTCAGGCTAGTAGGCTGAATACTTGTTTGGATCGATGTGATCATGTAGACGTTTATCTATTTTACTTTATTTGTTAGATCTGTTGGAGTGTGTCTTACTGTTTATCGTAGATCCATGTTTTACTAGTTCTTCATATTATTATCGGTTCTATATCTGCATGTATTGATTTAATTCTGATGATCGGTCTATAATCATACACTAGGATTAATACATAAGGATGGAAAACACTAGTCGGTCTTTTACTAGATGTAAAAGGTGATTCACTTGTAACCGAGGGATCCAGAACCATAGTAATTAGGATGAATAGAACATGATGCTTAACAATGTCAGACGCGATCCAGTGACTTGGAACGAGCACTGTGGTCACCGGAGAGAATTACTATCTGGACATGGCTTAAGAGCCGGGTAACTTAAAAATGAACTAGTAACACGAACTTTAGGTCATTAATGCTTAAACAATGAATCTAACGAGAATTTGTTTATAGAGTAGTGTGAGTCTAGGGACATCACTAGTTACTTAGGCAAAGTGAATCTAACGAGAATCTGAGCCGTGATTAAGTTTCCAACAGTCTAGCAAGTAGGTAGAATGATATTTGGTCGTACCATGAGATCGGAGATGCCAAACAAGTATTTTAATTTAATTACTGTTATTTGCTTTTTCAAACTATTTTCAGACTAAGCCTCTCGCTGAATAAGCGGTTGCGGCTTCTATTTACTTTTCAGTATTTTAATTAGTTTAATAGGAAATTTTGACAACCCCACAACCGCTAGAATTATACGTATTACTAGATTAGGTTAAGCAACGCGTCCCTGCGAACGATCCTGTTCTTATCACTAAACTATACTACATCTGATCGGGTCCCCTGTCCGTTAAGGTGTGTGTTTTGAGATAATAACTTGTACAACTTTTATAAATTTAAACACTAAAACAAAAACAAACCATCAGCTAGCATTTAATGGAAGAGATAATACTATATCACGTTATTCTCAGAAACAATATAATCCACCTCCAAAACCCTACTTGGAGGTTAAGCCACGAATCCCCTATGAATAGGGGAAAGAGGGATCGATCAACATATATACAAAACACATATACATTTGGCGTACAAAAGGCTTTGCCTTACCGTAAGGGAATCGCCAGATTATAATCACATTCAACCCCCATTAGCCCGTTCTAGGAGTCCGGATTGGCTGTACAAACAATATAGTTTCAACGGTTGCCTCGTCAGTTTTATCACATCAGTCTCACGTTATCATTTCTATGGTAATACATCCATGCCAACAATATTACTTTTTCATCATTTTTTTTTTGTGTTATATAAACGGTCGGATTGAAGAGTGCACAAAGCTCGTTCTTTACTCATCGGTTAACCGATGATGAAAACCCACATAATGGCGCCAACGAACACCGTTGGAACCAGTTTTATAGAATATTGAGGTGCCATATTAAGAAATAAATTTATGTTACATTTTAATTGAACACAACTTTATGCAATATTATTAAGAGCAACCTTTTAGACGAAAACAAAGTTTATTTATGGGCTGTTTCTGGTGGGAAAGATCTCAGTGTATCAACTGTAGCAAGGATTCTAATGTTTTTACTTGTATTCACCGCATTAAGTATGATTCTTACTCTTTATAATATCAATAAAGAGACTAAAATGTATATGTAGTTGGATTCATCAACAAATAAAATATGGTATTTACCTTTTACACTTGGGATTAGTATCCTGAAATGTAACAAACTTTGGACGAATGTCTATAGTGTGAAATAACTAAAGTTGTGTTCATTGTATGTAATCATTTTTAAATTATGTGTATTGTATGTAAGAATGCATACGTGGCAACCATATATAACTGCCACTTGTTAGTTTTTGATTGGTCGGATACATTTTTTTACATACAATACACATAATTTAAAGATGATTACATACAATGAACACAACTTTAGTTATTTCACACTATATACATTCGTCCAAAGTTTGTTACATTTCAGGATACTTATCCCTTTACACTTTGATGCACCTACAATTTTACTTTTTTAAGCACCTTAAAAAAGTGGGAGTTGATATTCCTACCATAACAATTAATAAATCTATCGTAACTGTGTAAAACATGTTTGTACAATATGGTGTGAAACTTAGGTTCATTAAGATTTTATGAGACCGGGAGAGACTTGAAATCCAATGAGAACCTTAAAACCAGTAAAATCTTTATTTAATTAATTAATTTATTTTTTTGGTCGTAAATTGTGTATAAACCGGCAAGTTTAGATTTCGATCTTTCTTGTTTAACTTGATACTTCAATTTCTTGATCGTTCGAGAAGTTGTAATTTTCTTGATATATAAGGGGCAAGGGTGCAGTCGGCACTTTTCATCGGCTCCTTCCATTGTCAAGCATCGGCTCTTTGGCTTCATTGTACCCTATCCATCGGTAAGCATTGACACTTTGCATCGGCTATATATATCGGCCAAACTAGGCCGATGTATGTGAAGGTTGGAAGCGTGCTATGTGACCGTTTTTTTTTTGTTGTACCAAAATTGTCTCTCACCGGAAACCTAATTTTTTTTGGGGGGTTTTCGATTTTGAGGAATATATTGCTTGTATTGCCGGAAACGACTTGCCAATGCTCCTAGCGTTGCCGGAATTTTTTTCCGTGGTAGTGTTGCCGTCTTTTGTTCCATTAAAGAATATGTAGCCGGAAAAGTAGTATTATGTCGGTGATGATATCGTTGAACAATTAGGTTGCCGGTGTTGCGTTAAATAGGCGATGATGATACAAAATGTTCGTAAAAATGAGACTCGGATGATCCGGGGCGTATCTTGGTGGGGTAAACCTTCGGGTTGGCAGCCATGGCGTCTTCGACTTCCGAATTCCCGACCCCCAATTTCTGAGCCCAAGTAGTTATCTTTTATTAAAAAAAAAAGGTATCTTTTCTATATTCCGGCAACCTATTAATTTTTCCGGCATTGGCATTTTGGCAACTATTGGCTTACTACACCCTTAATTTGTTTTGGCTTGTTTTGGAAAGTTTTGGCAAGAAACCCAACAGGCCACGTGAGGACGTCTGGTTGCCAAAAGTTGCCAATTTGCCAATTTTTAGCTCTGCACCCTTGCCCCTAAATGAATTAGTTTACAAATCTAATTTAATAGAGTCTGTTTTAAATAAAACCAACATTAAACTAAAATAAATAAGCAAATGTAGATATTTGTGTTTTATGAGTAGGTTCAGCTTTATCTCATAGTGGCCACCTTACTTCAATTCCTAATGGCCGGATACACATATTAGACCGTTTCCAAAATTCAAATATTTTCTTTGTGACATGTGATCAAGTTATGATTATAACACTAACATGATTAGGAAAGATGTTATGTAAGTAATAGGTTTACAAATCTGGGAACACAAATGAGTTGAGAATAGTAGTCAATTACAACGAAAAAAAGACAACAAGATACACAAAGGGTAATAAGTATGTGGGGGGAGTCGATGATGACTAGTGGGATTTAAGCTGTTAAGTAAATATAAGCACGAGAAGAGTGTGTTAATCTGTATCATGATTGATGATGATGATGCCTTTTGCTGACCCATTAACAATGTCAACCAAATTC
Source organism: Erigeron breviscapus (assembly GCA_034093135.1). NCBI lineage: Eukaryota > Viridiplantae > Streptophyta > Magnoliopsida > Asterales > Asteraceae > Erigeron > Erigeron breviscapus. Next base: position 117,685,884 of record CM067170.1, read on the forward strand.
GAACTCCATATATAAAGGTGTAATTATGAATCGCATTCTCACTTTCTATTCATGGTAATAAAGTTCGATTTAAATATATTTCAAACTCTTTTGTTACAACTCAATTGTGACTTGCAGCATATAATTATTAAGACTTTACAAATTCGAATCGAGGTTTTTGGAATATGGGTGACAAACCTCTTTCAATCTTTAATTATTGTGATACAAAATTATACACCAAGTTTTTCAATGATAATAATATCAAAGTGGAAAAAACTATAAAGAAGGTAACAAATAAACGAAATAACGTACGTACATTAAATAAGATCAAGGACTGGTTGCAAGGGGATTTATACAATTATTTTAACAAAATCGCAATTCTCATGGTGTGATTTAATTTGGTGAAATCTCTTGTAAGCATTGCGATTTTAACCAAATTACATGTGAATCGTATAATTCGATGATAGCATATTTTTATTGAGATTCTTGTATGCGTGTATGTAAAAAAAAAAAAAAAGTAATTGGATAGGAACATCCTATACCCATGTATCATTTGGTATCCACAAATAGTACGTGTATGTATCTTCATAATGGACAAAAACCCATGTAAAGTTGATAACTTTGATATCATCAAGCGTTCTTAATTTATAGTTTTTTTTAAAAAAGTTTACATTACTTTTCACATTAGCTGAAGATCTAAACGAAAATTCCCATGTTTTTTCCTATGTTTTTGGGCTAGATTTTACTACTAGAAACTAGAAACAACAACAACAACAACAACAAGGTACTCAATCCCGACATAAGTCGGGCTATGAGGGAGGTATGATGTAGACAGACCTTACCCCTACACAAAGGTAGAGAGGCTGCTTCCAGATCCACCGAGGTGGAAGGGACCTCCGGCCCGGGTGAAAAAAATAGGGTTAGATCCACCGGAGTGGAAGCCTTAACCGGATGGTGATAATCTCGATCTCGAACTCTCAATCTCTAGCTCGATCCCAATCTCCGGTGCACAAGTTCCGATCTCAGATCTGGAAAATGTGACCGTTAGAGAGGGAGAGGTAGAGAGAGAGGGCAGAGGTAGAGAGATAGGGCTATGTGTAAATTTTTAAGGTTAGATGTAATATTTTTCCAAAAAAGGAGTGTTAGAAAACCTCGAGAATAGAAAAAAGATAAGCAAGAAAGGACAGAATATGAACATATATAAATAGGCAAAAGTCAGAAACCCCATAAGTCAAAGCTTTTATTTTGATAGTAGGTCGAGCCTGAAGTTCCGTCGTGTCTACGGCGGATGCTCATTCTCCCACACATTTACAAAACATTCTTGAGGTGTCAACACATGCTATATGTATACAACACCAATATATATTATATTCTCAACTCCAAGTAGAATCAAACAAATACAAATTCCACCGACTGTCAACCTCAAGAACTTAAAGTCAAAGTGTCAAACTCCTTAGGGGGGAGGGAATACCCCTCGGGTTCACGTCGGTTTCGAGTTAGCCGATCGGCTACATCATTTCAAGCTATCGGGTAGGACTCGGGTAGTTGATTTCGGGTACCAAATTGAGTTGTGAAACCGAGCTCGGGTAACCAATTTCGACCGTTTCTTGTGGACCCCCCCCCCCCCCCCCCCCCCCCCCCCCCCCAAAAAAAAAAAAAACGCTACTTGAGTTAATTTAAAAGAAAAAACCTTTTCTCCTTCTATATATACACTTCACCTTTTCATTTTAAACACACAACATACATACAAATTATTCACATACCACCTCTACCAAATAATCAATACTTTTCTACACTACAACTTAACAATGTCTTCAACTTCTTCGGAATCTCGGTGTGTCGTTGTCGGATCGGAATCGTCACCCGAGACCGATGGTGGGTTCTTGCAAAACACAATTCAATGGATGCAAGACACGACATCCTCCAACAACGTTCAACACCGCCGAACCGTAAATCGGCAACGGAAAATTGGTCATCAAACTTTACTAAATGATTGGTTTGTTGACGAACCAAAATACGATGAAGCTTACTTTCGAAAGAAATTTCGAATGGATAAAAGCATGTTTTTGAAAATCGTCGACGACATCGAGATGAATTTTCCATATTTTCAAGAGGGGATCGATGCACGTGGGAGAAGAAGTTTCAAGGCGCTCCAAAAAGTCGCCTCGGCGGTACGCCAACTCGCAACGGGCAATCCGCCTGACGAGTACGATGAGTACTTACATATGGCCGCTCGAACCGCACGCGAGTCCTTGATCATTTTTTGTGACGCATCATTAAGTTGTATGGTCGTACTTACGTAGGCCTACTCAACACGACGTAGCTCGTATTTTCCATGCCCACGAAGAGCGCCATCACATGCCGGGGATGCTTGGTAGCATCGATTGTACACATGTCGAGTGGTTAAATTGTTCTAGACACTTGAAAGGACAATATACGAGAGGCGGGCATGGCGTTCCCACTATTATGCTTGAGATAACCGCTTCTCAAGATCCGTGGATTTGGCATGCTTATTTTGGTGCTCCTGGTTCAAACAATGACATCAACGTGTTGAACCAATCCGACTTGTATCTTACAGAGCGAAATGGCACGGCACCGGACACTTCATTTTATGTTAACAACCGCTATTACAAACGCGGTTATTATCTAACCGACGGTATCTACAACAAGTACTCGACGTTTGTAAAAGCATACCCGTATCCTACTGACCCGAAGGAGAAAAGATTCAAGAAGTTACAAGAGGGGGCGAGGAAAGATGTGGAGCGTGCTTTTGGGGTTCTAAAAGGAAAATGGAAGATTCTTAGACGTCCTCTCCGACCCATGATCAAAGCCAAGATTGGGCAGTATGTTTACGCGGCTTGTATTTTGCACAACATGGTGATAAAAGGCGATGGCAGAGCAATCTCACCGGTTCACATCATGGACCCACCGGTTCACATTATGGACCCGCCGGTCCAACCGGTGTTCGACGATAGCGTGTTAGGGGAGTTACTAAACGAAGACATCCATCATCGTCTTCGCTATGACCTCACTGAACACGTGTGGGCTCAAGACTTGGCATATCTCGACGATTAATTAGTTTTTTTAATAAATCTAGTGTTTTTAATTTTATGTATTTCTTTTTTATTTATTATGTATTGTTTCTTTTTTTTAAGTGTTATGTAATGTTTATTTAAGTTTTTAATAAAATGTTTAGTTAAATTATTGGTATAATAAAAAATGAAAAAGAAAATGAAATTGGGTAAGTTTAATGAATTGGGTATGTATTGCCTATATTTAGGTAAGAATTGGGTAGTTGTGAGTTGAAAGGTTTTGATTGGAGGAGAGATTGGGTAAGGATTTATTTGGGTACCATTCCCCCCCCCCTCCACCCTTATTTATAGTAATGATAATTAATTCAATATATTATCTTGTTATATTTAATTACTAGTCCTAATACCCGTACGATGTACGGTAGCTATATAAATTGTATCATAAAGAAATTCGAATATGCCTCATACATGATTTGTGAGTATGAAATAAATTGTGGTTAAAGTAAACCGATTATCGAAGCTAAGTTATAATAAACAGTAATGATAAATATAATATATGTTTAGTTAAAGTTTTGGATTTACCTTAAATTTTTAAAATCACATCAAAATCGGAAATTGTAAGTATAGAGGATGACGGCAAATAGCCTTGTGATTTCGGATTGTAAACTCAATTTTTTGAAGTTTTCATGTTATTAACTTATTATAAGTAATATAAGTAATAGAAGTTGAAGAAATTGAGAAAGAAAAAAAGACAAATTTATTAATGAGAAAACAATCAATCAAATAAGGTTATAATGTGTTTTGTATCTATAAGCTAAGAGTTAGAGTTTAATTCTAAGTCTAATAAGGAAATTGAATCTATATACAATTAAAAAAGCTAATTTAATAAAATAGAATTAAAAGGATACGTGTCAACCAAGGATTACGCCACGTGTCGTTTCAAGAACATCTCAATCCTGTTTTAGTTTATTGGTAGATATTATTATTATCTCTTCTCTGTTTTTTATAGAAGATCTAGCCCTCTCATTTTAAAAATAGTTACATAAAATTTACATTGAATTGACTTAATTACCTTTAATGAATCTCTTTTAATGAAAAGAGTTAGTAAAAATTACCTAATTTACCCTTAATGAACTAATTTACACTTTAAACCCTTATCTACTAATTTACACTTAAGCATCTTCTAAAATATCTCAACCTACACCACTCGACACTGCCACCACCACCAATAGTCGCCCATCAACACCCGTCGCCTCACCACCAGAGCGTCGTCACCACCATCACGCATTGCGCGGTGCCGTGCTAGTTATATATATATATATATAGCATTAGTTTAGATAAACAAAAATTATGTTAATTATACAAAAGTATCTAAATTTTTTCGAGTATTCAAAAAAATACGGGAAGGGATCCCCTCAAGTTGTTTTCAACTTGATTGATCAAGTTGGAAACATCTTGACCCTTGGATTGAAATCAAGGGTGAAGATTCAAAGATGAACTTTGAATCTTAACCCTTGATTTTAATCCAAGGGTCAAGATTTGCTGTACATGACTAATCATGTTAGACAACTTGAGGGAATCCTCTCCCAAAAAATACCTATATAATTTTGGGTGGGGAGTTCCCTAACTTGACTTGTCATAGTTGAAGAAATCTTAACCCTTTGATTTTAATCAAGGGTCTAAATTGATATAACTTGACCCCTCAAGTTATTTTCAACTTGATGGATCTCCACCATATAATTTTTTTCAACTTACAGATCTCCACCACTAGTTTCAAAGATTGTAATATGTACACTAAATTTAAGGTGCATTGAAGCTTTATCAACTTGTATATTTGATGGTAAAGGATTTGGGTAGTGAATACTGAATAGTGATATGGATATCATATATTGTACAATAATTTTTTTTATAAACCACATTATATTTTTATTAAATAAAAATTGCTAGTAAGAATACCACAAAGTGAAATACTTTACCAATTAGTCATAGACCTATCATATTTTTAAGTCAGCAACCGGAATGTACCTCTTGAATTAGCCACCTGAGTGTACCTCTTGAATTAGGGGGTGTTTGGCTTAGCTTATTTATGAATCAGTCACTCGAGTGTAGTTACTTATATCTCGAGTATAAAACTGTTTTGTTTTGTGAAAACATATTCTTATGTTGAGAAAAATTAATGTATAAATTATAGAATATGAACTTTACCGGGATCAAAAGGATTATCGCTTTCTCATACTTTTTTTCACTTTAAAATAAAATTTTAAACTATGTCCAGTATGTTCAAATATTTTTTGAAGTCTTCGAGAGGTTCCTTATCTTTTCTTTTGATGGTTAAATAACTTAAATCTATACTTACACACTGCAAAAAAGCTTGAAGGCGTGATTTCGTGATATACTTGTTTATTGTATTAAAGTCAATTAGAATTTGGTTAAAGTATATGATGATGGCGACTCTACTCACTCTAGTGCAATCAAAAGTGATTTGGTCCTAATTAAGGAATTTGGTATCGTCCAGTTATTATTTTTTTTAATTATTTATTATTTTCTTAAACATAAATTATTATTATTATTGTTATTATTATCATACTTACTATTATGATAGCTCATAAATTGGTTACATTTTAACATAAAGTTAGAGATTAATAACTTCTTGGTCTCCAGTTTAATATAATAACCACAAACGATACAATAAAATTTGTATCTTTCACATATATTCCTGTACTCATAGATTTCCATATCATCTGCTGCATGTTAGGTTGGTGTTATCCACTTCAAATATCTTTAGTAGTGCAATGCAACGTAACGTTCTACAAAAATCTAACAACACTTTAATAATAATAGGAAAAGTAAACTTGGATATCGAAATAAAGTTGAAAATTTGAATTGTATGTTGTAAATAATGGTCCAATGATGCAGAGTGGGCCTTTGAGAGTTTGAGAATGGAAAAATTTGTTTAAATGAAGTTAGCTTTGAATTGGCGTGGACTTGAACCATAAATCTTCCGAAACGACCAAATCAAACCGAAAACCCTATTTAAACCCTAAATACAATTTAAATTGTTTTAGGCCATGTAAAAGCTCGAAATGACTAGAAAAGAGTAAGTAAACATAAATAGGCGTAAAAGGGATGATTTAGACTTACCAAAATTTGTTCTTGAATTAAAAGGATGAAGATGGTGATAATGGTGCAAATACCAAATAATAGCTTTAAAATCCTTCAATCTTTCCTTTGCAAATCTTTAGAAGATGATAGAGATTGAGAGTATTTGGAAAATGTTTGAGTGATTTGTGGTGTGTGTGTGTGTGTCGACTAGAACAAAAGAAAAGGGAGGGAAAAGGTGTTGGTGGTTACTCCTCTGCCACAAACAATTAAAACCGACCATGTGGCCCTTTTCTTGATATTTTTAATACCCTTAATTTGGTAAAATGCTTACGATTAAATTACCGTTTGACCTAAAAGTCAAAATATAAGGTAAAGGTATTTTCCCCCGTCTTATTTTAGTTAAGACAAGAAATTAAAATTAAATAAACTAAACTTTTAGAAATATTTAGTTTAGACAGTCTATTTACTGTGTTCAATTATAACATTTAAATCTTTATTTAACGTTATTTTAAGACTCGGCATTCGTCTAAATAGCTAATAGTCTACGTCATCAAGATACGTCTAATTTGACTAAGTCAAAAGTCCAAAAGTCTAAACAAGTTCCACGTCAAATGACTGTCTAATTGAGATTAGGACTAACCCGATGTTAATTAATTACGAGTTGTCACAGCATCCCCGACTTCTAAGGATTTCGTCCCGAAACA
>CM067170.1:117693700-117762347 GCA_034093135.1 Erigeron breviscapus
TAGAGACGACATATGTCGTCTCGAAATCCCGAATTTCTTGTAGTGCTACTACTTAGACATCTGGGGTTTACATCGATCTGAGGTTTACATCTGGGGTTTATGTTGGCATTTGGGTTTTATCTTGACGCATGAATTCGTTTTGGATTGAATTTACGTGTGACGGCTAATAGTACCATTCAAAGAACCTTTTGATTAACCATTGTTTAAAATGGTTAATTATATTATAAAATGAACTATTTCCACTATATATAATGCCTCTTATTTAAAGGAAATATTTGAAATTGACATATTTTAGATTGAGTGTTCCTAGTAAAATAATAAATATAAATTCAATAGTTTTTCAAATATTTAGATTAACACTAGATTATTGATCTTACTACAACCTGAAATAGAAAGATGCTCAAATTAATTTAGAAAGGATGAAAGAATAATCTTAATTGAAGAAACCAAACCATGCGTATTTCGCTTTGCAACAAATAAACTAGTTTGGGAAATGGATACGGTGGTTTCATAAGATCAGACAGTGATGTGAGAGACACTTATCAAAAAATAGGACTTGGGAAGTTGTGTAGAAGAACAAAATCTTAGAACAGAAAGTGTGCTATTGGGAACTATCATTGAATATTCTTAGTTTGCAGGCGTGCTCATCATATCCATCACCTCATCTATCCTTCCAAATCATTCTAGCCACTTTCACGTAATTCCTTTGGTCCTAATTTCTTTTGTGAATTTAGACTATCTTAGCTAAATCACTAATGAAATTGTAAGAGTATTAATAAATCACCACATCACTTTCATAATAATAATCTTTGACCTTGAGTTATTCCATCAAGGTTCAAAATACACCTCTTACATTTATAGGGTGGATCATTTCGATAGTATGAAGTCATGGGTTCCATACAGTCATTCATGTAATTCAAAAATAAAAGTAAGATAGTTAATTGTTAGAAAATATAAAAAGAAATGAAATATACATACGACCCTGACCACCCCAATTTCCTTTTAAGGTGACTAGCCACCTCGACCATTCCACACGAAAACCACACCAAAACATGTAATAAACCACCCTCGACAATCCAGGGGTGGTTATCTTGTCCACCCCTCGTCATTCTGTATGCTGATCAAGTAGTAATTAAATCGATCAGCTCAACAAATTAAATTTAGTAAGTTAATTATACTTTTATATACTAATCCAATAAAATATATGATAAGTCAACCCCAAGGAATCCATTAATTTATATTTGTTACATGACTCGTCTATGTTATTAGAATTTTCAACCTAATCATAATCTCCATGTTTAAAAAATGTACTCCAAAGAAAAGCATGCCTTTTGGTTCACTAAGTGGTGGACACAATGCTATTATCGTGGTTTCCGTACTCTAGTGGTTCTTACAAAACTTAATTAATTATCAAGTGTGATGTCAACATGACAAATAAGTGAAGTAACCAAGCTTGTTGGGGGCAAATTAAAATGAAAGGAATTGAGTTTGTTTGGTTGACAAGATAAGACATCATGTATTTGCATGCCAACAATCAATTTGTATAATACTTTTAAAAATATTATGATGATGATCTAGGGTTCACGCCAACTCTTGTTTATAGAAAGTTATGATGCACCCTATGTCCCCATTAACAAATCCTATTCCATCTTTCAAATGTGTACTTTCATCACTTTTTTTCTATCAACCTAGTAATGGATATTTGAACAATGAAACTAGATCAATAATAGATAGTTAGATACACAAAATCAAATCAAATCAACAGTTACTCAATTTTGTCTTTCATATGATACGAAGAAAGTGAAATGTAGACAGCTTAATCATCTCAATCCCAAAGTAAAGAAACTGTTTTCAGATGTCCAGTCATTTTACAAAGAGTGAATTCAAAATCAAACACTTGATTTAATTAGTTCTATTTCCAAATACACAACATATTCTCAAGTGTGAGTATATGCACACACAAACTTTACATATATGTCATTACAAGATTATTTATCATTTATGAGTAATTATAATTTTTGTTGCAACGAACAATGGTCCGGCATAAACATGTGTGATGTAGCCACAAATTAAACAAATGTACAACACACATTTTTTAAACCAAAAAACACAAATTCTAGTCTATTATATTTCAAAAACTACGAAAAAAAGAAAATTTAGGTTATGCGGGTTAATATATGTTGGCATTATGTTTAACTAAATATTGACAAAAGAGTTAAAAACTAAAACCGGTAAATAAACTCGGCTGAATGGATTCTAATATAAAATCAACTACAATAAAGATAAGTGTGGGAAAAACTAATCACTTATATGATTGAAAATTAGAATATATTCGTACAATTGAACTTTTATAGATATTATCATATTATTTGAAAATTAACGAATAGATCATTTTACAAATTTTGATTAATATAAGAAAATGATAGATCGATCATTTTATTGTGAACTCTAGTAACTTGCTAGACAGTCTTCTTATTAATAATATTATCATTCTTGTCGTGCCAAATAAAAAAATAAAAAAAGTTAGATTTAATTATTTGTACATGCTTTTACAATAACAAAAATGGAGTGCGAGACTAGTCTATCCATCTTGAGAAGTTGAAAGTAGAAGGAAGAGAGATACAGTGAAAAAGTCTCATTTAGTTAAATAAATAGTTGTTATTTTGAAGGATTATTTCAATGTAGGGTTGTGCAGTTTTCATTATTAAAAGTTTATCTTCTAAATTTTATGGAAAAACAACTATTTTATGTATTTAAAGTCAGTATATAACAATTAACTAAATTGAACTTAAACTTAGACTGAACCGAATTTAAACTTATCGGTCTAAGTGTCATAGACTACCAATGAAGTAAGAGTAGTAGAGAGTTCCCAAGATAATAGCTTATAGAAACATTGAATTGTTTGAATGTGTAACTATATTCCTATGAGGCTATGAGTATACAATTGCAACAAGTATATAAGCATACTAGTCTTAATGTCCGTACATTGTACGGATTGACTATATATCTACTATCGATTTTTTGTGTAACGAAAATTAAATTTTAACATACTTTATTACATCTAATTCCTGTCAAACATATGTTGCATGCATGATAAGATTGACACATAAACAAATACAAAAAACAAATATAAACTAAAAATACAACAAATAAAAAAAATATTGAATACAAATTATTAATTAAATAGTCACCATGTACACCATAATAAACGACCAAAAATTATCTACCAACATACTAAAACAGAATCGTGTATTTTTTTGATCGACATTTGCGCATTCCTTACACGACATGTGTCACTTTTGGTGTAATTAAAAAAAATTCCTATTCATGATTACCTAATTGTAATCAAATACTAATCTTTTAAATCTATATTATAACTAAAAGAGGAGGTTGGGGTACACTTGACACCCCTTAAAGCTCTTTTTAGGCCTAAAACTCTCTCTTAATTACTCTAGAGCTCTCTCCTTTTTTCTAGATTTTATTTTTTATTTGCTTATTAAATAGATAATTATATTTAAAACTCTATCATAAATCTTTTTCTATCAAAACAAATCTTTTTAAATTTTAAAGATATATAATATCCTTAAAACTCTCACAATAAATTATTATATATACAACCTAAATTTTTATTAATCATTCTCATTCATATTATTCCTCTTCTTTCTATCTTTAATAAACAAATCAAGTTCAGTAAATTTCTCAACAAAAAACATAGTTTTTTATATCACTTTAATTTTATTTATTTTGTTTATTCCTATTCATGTCTAATTATTATATTATATAGGGAAAAATCATTCGTATAGATTCAAACTTTCACTTTTTTGTCACTTTGGTCACCCACCTTTTATTTTTGTTAAAATGAGATTTAACTTTTCACTTTTTTACCACTTTAGTCACTCATCTTTCACTTTTTTACCACTTTAGTCACTCAACTTTTATTTTTGTTAAAATGTGAACCTTTGGATAAGTTTTAACATTAATCGCTCACGTTGTAAAAAATTATTGAAAAACGGTATTAAAGTATACTTGAACAACAACATGTAACTAGGTAACCTACAAAGAGTCCATCTTAGCTTCCACGTGGCTTGCCATGTCACTTGCAACAATTATTTTTGTCATCAAAACTTAAGATGACACATCAACACTATTATTAAATCCATCCATACCCATTAACCTTTTCTTATTTTTAACCTAAATTTTCTTTGTAACTGAAGGAATCGAAAACCTTTTAAACATCTTTGTATATAAAGTCATTGTTGTTGTTGTTTATATAATTTTTTTTAACTTTAATTAATGAATAAATGATTTATAATGAGTATTAGTTTGATATCATATATGTATCTTATGTTATGTATCATATTTTTTTTATATATATTATCTTTGATATTACTATGAATCTAGTGGTTAAAGCTAAAATTAAAATATGTATTGATTTTATGTCAAAGAGGGTAGACAATGGGTAAATCTTAGTTATCATTTTAATAACAATAAAAGGTGGGTAACTAAAATGTTAAAAAGGTGAAAAGTTGCATCCTATTTTAACAAAAATAAAAGTAGAGTGATTATAGTGGTAAAAAAATGAAAGGTTGCATCCCATTTTAATAAAAATAAAAAATGGGTGACTAAAATGACAAAAAGATGAAAGGCTAAGTCTATACGAGTGATTTTTCCCTATTATATACTAAGTCTCCATATATATGATTTATAAAAAAAAGTTTAATAATGTTAACAACTAATATATCAATACGTAACATAACTATCTTAAAAGATAAGATATATGCTAAGTTTTAAACATCTAATTAAACAAATATATTATACAATTCATGGGGTTTCATATAATATGTGAAGGATCTATATCCAAACTTAGGTATCTAACAGTTACATAATCTCTATTCTCTATATAAATATAATTGTATCATCATATATTATATAATATGTACATCGTACAGGCATTACCACACATATATAAAAATTAGGAAAGTTAATTTATAGGTGAGAATGACATGTGTCATTTAAAAAACGTGCTACATGTTGCTTAAAGAATACTTCAATCATGTTTTAGTTTATTGGTAGATTAGATAATCTTGAAATGACTTTGGCTCTCCCATTGCTCTAAACAGCCACTTATCACTTAGATTTTACGTACACTTGCAAGAAAAGTTTGATCTCCTATACTAATATTTTGCGTTATACGGTCTTGACCTTCCAGAATTAGTGAATGACCTTGTCAATCATCAAAAGATTACGTTGAGTATGGTGTTGCGGATAGAAGACTAAAAGCCGAGAAAACAAAAAGGCAAATTGGGGCCTAAAGTATTTTGGGCCAAGCTTAAATTAAGGCCGGCCCAAAATTCATTGACACAGTTAGATAGCGCCGTTCCCTGTGGCCCGTGTGTAATTAACTTAGCCCAATCTAGCCTACGGTGGTGTAAGTTGTATGCTTTTGGCAACATTTTTAGAACCGATATTCAACCAACCAGTGAATAGTTCAAGGTTTAACTAGTCCAACCGGTCGGAATGGAAGGGAAAAACCAACATCTAGTATTATATAGGGATGGCAAAAAAATCCGAACTCGACAGAGAAACCCGATATCCGAAGAATTCGGGTCGGGCGGGGCAAGCTTATCGGGTCGGGTCGGTTTCGGGGCAATTATCGGGTTTTTTCGGGTTTCGGGGCAGGGACCGGGGCATGTTACCCGACCCGACCCGAACCCGAATATATATTAAAATAAAATTATATAGATATGCTTATATGACACTAAAAATAGTTAGTTTCCTTATTCCTTATCTCACTTTGAAGGCTGCACTTCCACACAGTAAGTATTCTCGTTTATATTTAGTTTAAGGAGATAGTCTCTGTACTGTTGTTGTTCCAATTTCGGAATTGCAAGCCCTTAAATTCAGGGGGGCTGATTATTTATTTAATCATGTGAGAAAATGAAGAAGATGATGTGAGGATTCTCGTTTATATTTAGTTTAAGGAGATAGTCTCTGTACTGTTGTTGTTCCAATTTCGGAATTGCAAGCCCTTAAATTCAGGGGGGCTGATTATTTATTTAATCATGTGAGAAAATGAAGAAGATGATGTGAGGAGCAGTACAGTACTGCTGCAGTACTGATCATTATCCTTTAGTTTAATTCTTATCAAACTTAAGATCATAATAAGTTTTTGATTATAAACAAAATAGTATTGGAACTAATAATAATAGTAATAATAGTGAACCATCATTTACAAGTAAGTAAACTTGTTGATCAAGTTGTTTTTCACAGTATAATGCATTTCAAAGGAGACGTTTGTTTCGTTTAAGGCAAATACCTTTCATTTAAGGCAGATTTAATCATGCATTTTGTAAAATTTGTTGGTATGTGATCACGTTACATAAACGCATGTCCGGTAATTATTTAAGCCTACGGGGTCACACAAAATGACACGTAAACTCTATGTTATTAATTAGTATATTAAAGTAATATATTAATTAATACGTTCACGAAATAATTAATAAACGATTGTTTAAATGTTTATTAATGAAAAGAGATAGACTTAAGTGAAAATTAGGAATAAGGGATGTTTCCTAATTACTTAAGGGGGCCGGTTTTGGGGTGGGTTTTGTAGTCCAACACAAACTTGTTCACCAAGTTTAAGTAACCCTAAATATTAACCCTATATAAAGAGGGTTAAGGGTTATTGTTTTGTATGACAATTAAAAAAGATATAAAAAAAACCCAAAACTCTAAATATATCTCTCTCTCGGTCGAACATAACACAAATATCACCACTTTTATTCCATTCGAGAACTTTCATTATTTAATAATAATGATAGTAAACTTTGTTTAATTGTGGGGGTTTTTTGAGTTCGACCTGTTCGAAGTTGTCGACAAGAAAATCAAAAGGGGTTTTGGAATTTGAGGTTTGACTTTAGGGAGTATTACACAAAGGGTTGTGAAGTTCGTGATCGGGTACTAGCATACATCATAGGGGTGTCAAGTGTGCGATCGTAGAGGGGTTTTACTTTAAACCCTAATTAATAATAATATCATTATTAATAATATTATTGGAAGCTTTGCATAAGGTACACGTTTCGATTCTCTCTTTGTTAATTAATATGATTGCATATTTGATTTATTCCGTTGCGCACTCGTGATTGTTTATATGTTTATGTTCTCATATTCTAACAGAATTTACATAAGAAATGAAGTATGGATTGTGATTGATATGTAAGAGTTTCAGATTTGTAACTGATACGGAGTAGTATCTTATAAAGTTTCAAAAGTGTATTCCTGCTTATATCTGTTTATATATTTGTGATACTATCGGGTCGGGTTTTGGGTTTCTTAATGGGATCGGGTATCGGGTCGGGTTTGGACAATATTTTATCCCCGATAAGGTATCCGCTGGGTATCGGGTCGAGTTCGGCTAGCATTTTCCTTATCGGGTTCGGGTTTAGGTATGGTACTACCCGACCCGAACCGACCCATTGCCATTCCTAGTATTATACGTATATATCCGATCTACGAGCTTTTTTATTTATAATATTACAACAGATAAACAAAAACCAACTTTGTAGAGATGGTATGCTCCTAACCTGTAAGGTGGGAGGTATGAAGTTCAAATTTGGGCATTCGGATAAGAGGATCTTAAAGTGTTTATGAAAATTTCGTAGTTTAAAAACGAGATATATATAATTTCGTCGTTTAAAAATGAACAAAGAATAAATCTATATATATATATATATTATATGATTTATATCTAATCTATATCTATATATGTATATATATCGGACTTATTGAATACTCATAGATAAATGATCGCTTGGTCAAGTGGGAGAATGTTGGAACCACGTTAAATGTGACCGTCACTGATCGTTTATCATTCGTGATATGATAATTGACGATAACTGAAATCCCTATGTCTAGTAAATATATGATGGACGTATTTACTCTTAAAGACATACTATAGGGTTTCCCATTAGGTGATTGGAACTACGGGACTATGATGCACACATTAAACACCAAGGGTTGAAGGTGTATATTTCTATTATAAATAGAACTCATTAACCTTCATTTTAGACCTAATGACTAATCTTTCATCTCATTCTTGTGTGTGCATTTTCTCTCCCAAATTCTTAATCCCATCATCAAACAATCGTTTTGGGAACCCGACACAACTTGCAAGTATGCTTAATCATCTTACAGGTTCCACAGGTTTGTCAGGTGGGTTTATTATTATCATGTTTTCATTATATTTACAATACGAATCATATTTATTCCAACATGTGGTATCATGAGCCAATGGTTCATATTCGATCTATTGATTCGTATTTGTATCTTGTTTGTTCCGTAAATGCTTGGAACATTAAAAATACGAAAATATGATTTCTAAAACTGAAATAATTTTGGATGAAACCTCTTA
Organism: Erigeron breviscapus; assembly: GCA_034093135.1. NCBI lineage: Eukaryota > Viridiplantae > Streptophyta > Magnoliopsida > Asterales > Asteraceae > Erigeron > Erigeron breviscapus. The sequence goes on from CM067170.1 coordinate 117,702,111, forward strand.
GATCTGGAATCGTAAAAACATTTGTTCCGTTTTTTGTGTTTTGTTCGCTGCCGTCCGGACAAAAGCAAAGAAAAGGTTTTCCTTTTATTATTTTGATTAGCCGAAAATTTAAGAAAAGGTTATAATCCTTTCTTTCGGTTTGACTTCACAAAGAAAGCAAAACAATTTTATGTTTAACACTAACTTGATTTGTTTTTTCTTCAATGATATGTCGGCAAATTCAATCTCAGTCTATCCAAAGTACACCTCTAAAAACAAATCAAGAGAATCTATAAATTTGGTTCAAAAACTTGTTCACGCATTACATATACGTCGACCTCTAATAGTCCGGTTTAAATCTTATTTTTAATTGTTGATTTTGATTTAGTTGTTTATTGAATTCGACATTATTTTAAGTTGATTTTGATTTCGTCTTTATTAAATTCGACATTATTTCAAGTCGATTTTGATTTAGTATTTATTGAATTCGACATTATTTAAGTCGATTTTGATTTAGTCTTTATTGAATTCGACCTTATTTCATTATTGTATCCGACCTTAATTGTTGATTTTGATTTAGTCTTTATTGAATTCGACATTATTTTAAGTTGATTTTGATTTAGTCTTTATTGAATTCGACATTATTTTAAGTTGATTTTGATTTAGTCTTTATTGAATTCGACATTATTTCAAGTCGATTTTGATTTAGTCTTTATTGAATTCGACATTATTTCAAGTCGATTTTGATTTAGTCTTTATTGAATTCGACCTTATTTCATTATTGAATCCGACCTTAATTGTTGATTTTGATTTAGTCTTTATTGAATTCGACATTATTTCAAGTCGATTTTGATTTAGTCTTTATTGAATTCGACCTTATTTTAAGTCGATTTTGATTTAGTCTTTATTGAATTCGACATTATTTTAAGTTGATTTTGATTTAGTCTTTATTGAATTCGACATTATTTTAAGTTGAATTTGATTTAGTCTTTATTGAATTCGACCTTATTTCATTATTTAATTCGACCTCATTTTAAGATTTTGATTTAGTCTTTATTGAATTCAACCTTATTTAAGTTGAATTTGATTTAGTCTTTATTGAATTCGACCTTATTTTAAGATTTTGATTTAGTCTTTATTGAATTCGACCTTATTTTAAGTCGATTTTGATTTAGTCTTTATTGAATTCGACATTATTTTAAGTTGATTTTGATTTAGTCTTTATTGAATTCGACATTATTTCAAGTCGATTTTGATTTAGTCTTTATTGAATTCGACATTATTTTAAGTTGATTTTGATTTAGTCTTTATTGAATTCGACATTATTTCAAGTCGATTTTGATTTAGTCTTTATTGAATTCGACATTATTTCAAGTCGATTTTGATTTAGTCTTTATTGAATTCGACATTATTTCAAGTCGATTTTGATTTAGTCTTTATTGAATTCGACATTATTTTATTATTGAATTTGACCTCATATTAAGATTTTGATTTAGTCTTTATTGAATTCAACCTTATTTTAAGTTGATTTTGATTTAGTCTTTATTGAATTCGACCTTATTTCAAGTCGATTTTGATTTAGTCTTTATTGAATTCGACCTTATTTTAAGATTTTGATTTAGTCTTTATTGAATTCAACCTTATTTAAGTTGAATTTGATTTAGTCTTTATTGAATTCGACCTTATTTAAGATTTTGATTTAGCCTTTATTGAATTCAACCTTATTTTAAAGTTGATTTTGATTTAGTCTTTATTGAATTCGACATTATTTTAAGTTGATTTTGATTTAGTCTTTATTGAATTCGACATTATTTCAAGTCGATTTTGATTTAGTCTTTATTGAATTCAACTTACTTTGTCAAGTTCTTATAGTTGTTGAATCTTACTTACTTGTCGGGTTCTCCTTAATTGTCGAATACAATTTCACCTTAAAAATTTACGGCAAAATATGTCCCTCAAATTTCGAAAATAATTTTTTTCGGAGACATTTTTACCATAACACTTAAAAAATATATAAAATAAAAAAAATTCAATAATGAAGTTTGATTTAGTCGCCAAGGGCTGCCGCCCCTTGGACCTCCCTGGACCCCGTAACTTAGGGGCTTCGCACTAATGTACATGGTCTCATCATTTGTGCCCAAAGGTCAAATGTGATTCTCATGTTGCGTTTTTTTTTTCTTTTGCATAATGAACACTAAGTATATTAATTCTGCCCAAAGGTGATTTAATATGCTTTGTGTGCCAAAAGGACTATTTGCATGCATAATATACATAATTCTTAATTTTGTGCCCAAAGGTCAAAAGATAAGCGTTGTGTTGCATGACCATAATGCTCATGTTTATTTAGATATTAGTTACTTCTGCCCAAAGGTGATGTGACATCTAAGTAGAGCCTTACTTTAGCTTATTGTTTTGGTGTTTACAATAGGCTTACCTATCACTAGCTTCATTACTATAATAATGGTCATAGCTAGTCTCATTATTCTAAGAAATATTACTATTGCGCTTACTAATTTTAGGCATTACTTTAGTTCCATTACTATTAAGAGACATTAATTAGCCTGCCTTAGATAGCTAATCATGTCACTATAATTCATTACTATTATGCCTACTTATTTTAGGCATTACTATAATAATCTTCTATTGTTTGTATCATAAATATATATCCTCCTTATCTCCACTGTAGTACCTAACTTAGGCATTGAGCCACTTACCGGTGCAAACTTTGCTTCATGAAAAGATTAATTACCTCTAACTATGGAGATGCTAGACCTTGACTATGTCATTCGCCATAATGAACCCACTGCTATTACTGCTAACTCTTCCGTAGCTCAGAAAGCGAATTTTGAAAAGTGGGATAAGGCGAATCGCTTGTCACTAATTATGGTCAAGAACTCCATTAATCTCAGTATTCAAGGAGCTATCACTTCAAGTAAACGTCTAAGGAACATGCGAGTAGCTTAAATACAAAGGAAATAGCAGTATTCGTGAACACATAATAAAGATGACTGACATGGCTCATAAGCTTAAGAGTCCTAAAATGGAAGTCTCTGACAATTTTCTTGTGCACTTTATAATGACCACATTGCTTGCTCATTTCGACACCTTCAAAATTAACTATAACTCTATGAAGGATAAACAGTCGATGAGTGAACTAATCGCAATGTGTGTGCAAGAAAAGGGTCGCCTCAGTTGGGCCAACCTGAAGTTGTTCACCTTATTACCACTTCTAATTCCAATTTGAGGAAAGGTAATAAATGTTTTAAGACTGCGAATAAAGTTCAAAAGGCTTATCATGGTGCAGTTGCCTCTAGCTCTAAGTTCTTGACGAGCAATCCTAACTGTAAATTCTGTTGTGTCAAAGGGCACAGTCAGAAAGATTGCCCTAATATCAAGAAATGGCTAGCTAAGAAAGGTAACTTACTTAATGTAATATTTGATTCCTTTATTATTGATGTTCTAATTAATACATGGTGGAGTGACTATGGTTCATAATTTCTCATAGTCTTTGTTGTCTCATAATATTGATGACGTAACTAAAACAAAGACAAAAATCACCTAAACGATTAGAGAATTCCTCCATGTTGTGGCATAAACAACTTGGCCACATATCACGAGATCGCATAACACGACTCGAAAAGGATGGAATCTTACCTTCTCTTGACTTTAGTGATTTTGAAACATGTATTCAGTGCCTCAAAGGCAAAATGGCTAAAGGGAATAAGAAAGGAGCCACTAGAAGTTCCAACTTGTTGGAAATAATTCACATTGATATCAGTGGTCCTTATCCCGCATCAATCCCAGGACTTACATCATTTATTACATTCATTGACGATTATTCTCGTTATATGCACCTATATCTGATCTTAATCCTTACAAACTTTTACTAATATTAAAACTTTGGTTTAAAACCAGCTTGATCGTAAAATAAAAGTTGTGAGATCAGATAGAGGAGGTAAGTATTATGGTAAACATACTGATATTGGTCAAGCTCCTGGTCCTTTCCATAACTTTTGCAAGGAACATGGCATGAACTATCCAATACACCATGTTTGCTTTTCCTCAACAAAATTGTGATGCTAAAAGGAGAAATAGAACCTTAATGGACATGGTGAAAAGTATGCTTGCCAACACTAACTTACCTACTTTCCTTTGGACTGAGGCCTTTGATGGTTGGTTTTTATTTAGTGTTTAAATTTATAAAAATGTTGTACAAGTAGTTATCTCAAACTAACCACACGATTACGGGCAGGGGACCCGATCAGATGTAGTATAGTAAGTGATAGGCACATGATCGTTCGCAGGGACGCGTTGCACTACCTAATCTAATAATATGTGTAATTCTAGCGGTTGGGTTGTCACGATTTCCTATTAAACTAATAAAAACTGAAAAGTAAATAGAAGCCGCAACCGCTTATTCAGCGAGAGGCTTAGTCTGAAAAAGATTTGAAAAAGCAAATAAGAGTAATAAAATTAAAATACTTGTTTGGCATCTCAGATCTCATGATACGACCAGATATCATCCTACCTACTTGCTAGACTGTTGGAAACTTAATCACAGCTCAGATTCACGTTAGATTCACTTTGCCTAAGTAACTAGTGTTGTCCCTAGACTCACACTACTCTTTAAACAAATTCTTGTTAGATTCATTGTTTAAGCTTTAATCACCTAAGTTTGTGTTACTAATTCATCTTTTACTATACCCGACTGTTAGAAATATAAATGTAGTAGTTGATTTGTGTACCTTTATGTTAATTTGTACTTATAATGTAAACTTGTTAATATAGAAGGGGGCATAGTGTAAATAGCTCATATGTATATAAACCCCCTCCATTAAGCATTTTGTAACCTTTTACCCCATAATGCTAACCAATCTTTCCCTGATATCACTGCTTTCTCTCTCTACTTTCTCTCTCTAGAAACCGCCATTGATTTTTTTTTTTTTTTTTTTTTTTTTTTTTTTTTTTTTTTTTTTTTTTTTTTTTTTTTTTTTTTTTTGAGGGGTGGGGGGGGGGTTTTTTTTTTTTTTTGCATTTTTTTTTTTTTTTTTTTTTTTCTCTCTCTAGAAACCGCCATTGATACACACTAAAACACACACAAAAGCTCAAATTCTACTCTTTACATTTGGTATCAGAGCACAATCAGCGTATCTGAGCGATCCACAAGCTTAATTAAGGCTTATTTTGTGCTTATTTTCTGGAATTTGAGTTTGTTACTGAAATAGCCATTTGCCGAGATTACTGTTTGAGTAATTTCTGCAAAATTAGTGTGTTTGTTGTTGAAATTTGTTCACCGATCGATTAGTTGTTAGTATATCATCATTCTATATCGATTTCAGATTTCAAATTCATCATTTGATCACATTTCGTGAAAGCTCGGAAAATGAAGTTTCAGTGGGATTTGATTCTGATTGAAATTAGTTGTTATTTTGTTCGAGGATTTGTTCGCAATCATTTTCTGAGAATTTTGATATAAATTTCAAGTTGTAACTCTCAAAAATGAAGAAGATATCAATGATTTTCAGAAACCTCGGCGTTTGGGTACTTAGCTGAACGAAGAAGAAGAACAGTAACCGACTATTTTGTCGTTTAGTGTTTACTCGTGTTTGCAGAGATTATTGGCTAAGGTTAATCGTACTTGTACTATTTGCAGAGATTTTTTCTCGGCAAATACGTATTTGATCAAATTTTGGCTAAGGACTGAAGCTACTTGTTCTATTTGCAGAGAATTTTGCTCGACAAATAGTGGTTTCAAGGAAAGTTGGTTAAGTGTAGTGCTCATTGTTCTGTTTGCAGAGATTTATTCTCGGCAAATACGTTTGTTGGCTGAATTTGGTTAAGTGTTGATTCTACTTACACTGTTTGCAGAGATTTTATCTCGGCAAATAGTTATTTCAACAAAATTCAACCAAGTGTTGTGTGATCCAGTTCTATTTGTTCTATTTGCCGAAGAATTTGCTCGGCAAACTGTTGAAGTTGATTGATCAGTGTGCTCGAGTTGTGAATTGGCTACTTGTTCTATTTGCCGAAGAAAAACCTCGGCACTTAGTTCATTTAGACTTGTCAAAATTTTTGGTCCATTTGCCGAGATTTTTGCTCGGCATTCTTCACAAGTAGTAAATCAAAAAAAAATTTCTAAGTCTTTTAATTGTTTGAAATGGCTTCAAGGGAAGCTTTAGCACTTGGTTCTGAAGGAAGACCTCCTGTCTTGTTTAGAGGTTCTTATCCTCAATGGAAGAAAAGGTTTCTGAACTGGATAGACAGACAGAAGAATGGAAAACTTCTGAAGAAATCATACAAAGATGGTCCTGAAATTCCAAAGAACCCTGTTAATGGAGAAGCTTTACCTGAAGAGAGTTGGAATACAGATCAAAGAAATAGAGTTAAAGCTGATCAAATGTCAATTGCCTATCTTTACCAAGCACTTCCTGATGACATTTACTGCAATGTGGACTCCTATGAAACAGGAAAAGACATATGGGATGAAGTGGAGAAGCAGATGGAAGGATCTGATGTGTCAAACACCATAAGATTGTCGACTGTTTTGAACATGTATGAAACTTTCAAGCAACAGAAGGGTGAACCATTGAACGAAGTATACATCAGATTCTGTAATGTCATCAATGAGCTTAGAAAGAATGATGTGAAAAGAACCAATATGGAACTGAACATCAAATTCATCAAAAATCTGGAAGAGGAATGGCAAGTGTATGGAACCCAACTCAACCAACAATCAGACTTTGGAAAACTTACCATTCACACCTTGTATGAAAAGCTGAAGCTAAATATTGAGGATGTTCAGAGGATCCAAAAGAAGAAAGAAGAAAGTTCTCATTCAGATCCATTGGCCTTGGTAGCTGAGAAGAAGACTTCAAGAGTTTCAAAACAGAACTTTGTTGAAACAGATTCTGATTCAAGTGAAATGAGTGATTCTGACTTGGATGAAAGACAAAAAGAGATGTATAAAGAACTCGCTTACTTCACAAAGGCTTTCAAGAAGAAATTCTTCAAGAAGAAACCAACCAACAATCAGCTTAGGACTTCATCAGTATCTTCGTATGCAAAGAATTCAAATGCTCCTAAGTTTGAATCAAAGAAGGAATATGTTGGTGGTGAGAAGAAATTTGATAATCAGAAGAAGTTTGAGAAGAAGGTCATGGAGAAAAGGAATGAAGACAAGAAATGCTACAACTGTGGTCTTACTAGACATTTTGCCATCAACTGCACTAAACCTCGACAAAAGAACTCCGAGTACTATAAGTACAAACTTTTGCTGGCAAGACAAGAGGAAAGTGGAATTGCTCTTCTCGCTGAGGATGACAAGTGGTTACATCTTTCTGATGAGGAGACAGACGAACTTGCAGCAAACGTGTGCTTCATGACGAAGATCAAGAAGTCAAAGGAGTTGGAGGAAGTTGATGAAAGTTCTTCTGAGGTCGAGGATGAGGTAATCACTTTTACTAAGTCAGATTTAGATTATTATATGAATAAATGTGCTGAAACAATGAAATATGGGAAAGGGTTGAGTAAACAGATTTCTAAATTAACAAAAGTTTTGGAAATCAAAGAAATCGAATTTCAAAATTCTAAAGATAAATTTGATTTACTTCAAAAGGATTTTGACAATTTGAAATCTGAAAAAGCTGCGGTCACGTTTACTCCGAACTCCAAATTGCATCTTGAAAAACAAGAACTTGAAACCAAAGTTCTTGAACTGAGCAAGACCGTCAGACAACTTCAAGTGGAAAAGACCAATGAGATGTTTCGAGCAAATGCATTGGCTGAGGACATTGAGTCTTTAAATGTGAAATTGAAAGAATCTATCCCCGATTTGACGGAATTTGAAAACAAAATTTCTGACCTAAAATATGAATGTTGTATAAAAGATTCTCTTAAACAAAAACTTGATAAAGAAAATGATGACCTTAAAGCTGAAATCAAGTCTTATCAAGACAAGTTGTATAAGATTAATCGTTCATATCAACAAATCGTTCATTGTTTGTAATTCGTATCTGTGCTTTGAACGATTATGTGTGTTTGTTTGTGATTTGAATAAAAAGTTTGTTTGTGTGTTATTTTGCTCGATGTTTATTTTTATGTATACTTGCATGTTATCCCTCTAACCTGCAAGGACCCAATCTACATGGGTACCTAAATCATATTCCTTGTCCTTGCAGGAATTTCTCATTTGTGTATGGTATGTTGACTCGGGATGTTCTCGTCATATGACTGGAAACAAGTCCATTCTTACAAACTTTGTCGAGAAGTTCATGGGAACCGTCAGATTCGGAAATGATCATATCGCTCCTATTCTCGGTTATGGAGACATTGTTAAAAATGGTGTCACTATCAAGAGAGTTTCTTATGTTGAAGGCATAGGACACAATCTTTTTAGTGTTGGACAATTTTGTGACAATGATCTTCAAGTATTATTCAGGAGATATGAATACAAAGTGCAGACTGAAGATGGTGTGGATATTCTTACTGGAACAAGAGACAATAATTTGTTCACTATTGATCTCAACAACATTCCATCTAACTCTTCAGAAATTTGTCTTCTTTCAAAAGCAACTGCACAAAACTCTTGGTTATGGCATCGCCGTCTTTCTCATCTTAATTTTCAAACAATTAATGCTCTCGTGGATAAACAACTTGTTGAAGGACTTCCAGATTACAAGTATGAAAGTGAACATGTTTGTCCAGCTTGTGCAATTGGAAAGATGAAGAAAGCATCACACAAACCGAAGAAGTTTCTAAGTTCAGAAGGTCCTATGCACCTTATTCATATGGATTTGTGTGGCCCTATGAAAGTTCAAAGTATCCATGGCAAGCGATACATTCTTGTGATTGTCGATGATTATTCTCATTACACTTGGGTATTCTTTCTTCATGCAAAGAGTGACACTCCGAATGCAATTATTGATTTCATAAAGAAGACCCAAGTAAATCTTAAATCATCAGTTAGAATTGTTCGCTCAGACAATGGCACTGAATTTAAGAATTCAACAATTGATTCTTTCTTCAAGTCCATGGGTATTACTCATCAATTTTCCGCTGCCAGGACACCTCAACAGAATGGAGTAGTTGAACGTCAAAATCGAACTCTTGTTGAAGCAGCTAGGACAATGCTTGCTTATTCTAAGTTGCCTCTGAATCTATGGGCTGAAGCTGTTGCTACTGCCTGCTTCACTCAAAATAGATCAATCATAAACAAGAGGTTTGATAAAACTCCATATGAGGTAATAAACAAAAGAAAGCCCAATGTGAACTTCTTGCACATTTTTGGATGTGTATGTTATGTTCTCAATGATCGAGATAATCTGGGAAAGTTTAAACCAAAAGGCGATGAGGCATATTTCATCGGTTATTCGAGAGAATCGATAGCATATCATGTATATAACCGAAGAACCAAGAGAATTGAAGAGAGTATGAATGTTAGATTTGATGAACTCTCGGGAATGGTTCTTGAACAACACAGTTCAAGACCCGAACTTCAAAGTCCACAAGCTTCCACAACAAAGACTGCTTCAAATGTCAAATCATCATTCTCTACTCCAACAACACAAGATTTGGATATCTTGTTTGAAGAATTTTTCCAAGTTCCGAAGAAAGTTCCTGAATCTGATGTGATTACAAATGAGCCATCCAGTTCAAACTCAAAAGAGATGGATCCAAATGAGTCTTCACCATCACAATCATCAGATGTTAATTCATCATCTGATTCTCCTCCACCTACCGATAATTCAGAGTTGCATACTCAACCTCATAATTTCTCTCAAGTGACAAATCCTTCAACCAATCCTGAAGTTTATGATCCCGACGACTTTGTTGAACCAATTGCTACTTCGTTTGAACAATTGACAGAACAACATTCTCCTGATTTTATTGATTCTGAAGAATCTGGTGATCCACTTGATCCAATCCTCACACAACCAAATGGACAAGAGCTCATCCAATTTCTCAAGTCATTGGTAATCCAACAACTGGAGTTCAGACAAGATCCGCATCCGCGAATGAATGTCTGTTTGTGAATTTTCTGAGTATTGTTGAACCAAAGATAGTGAATGAAGCTCTAAGTTGTCCAGATTGGGTGAAAGCAATGCAAGAAGAACTTAATCAGTTCGAACGTCTTGAGGTATGGAAATTGGTTCCCAATCCTTACAAGAATAAGGAGCCAATTAAGACCAAATGGATCTTCAAGAACAAAAAGGATGAAACTGGAGTTGTTGTACGCAACAAAGCACGATTGGTTGCAAAGGGATATTGCCAACAAGATGGAATTGACTACGATGAGACATTCGCACCAGTTGCACGAATTGAGGCTATTCGGATGTTTCTTGCCTATGCTGCCTACAAGAACTTCACAGTCTACCAGATGGATGTTAAAACTGCCTTCTTGAATGGGATTCTCAAAGAAGAAGTGTACGTAGAACAACCAGAAGGTTTTGTGAATTCTAAACATCCGGACTATGTTTACAGGTTAGACAAGGCTTTATATCTGAAACAAGCGCCTCGTGCATGGTATGATGCTCTATCTTCTTATCTTGTGAAATCTGGTTTTAGCAAAGGTTCGATTGACACTACCTTGTTTATCAAACGACAAGGGAGTGACATCATTCTAATCCAGATTTATGTTGACAACATAAATTTCGGGTCAACTAACCCTAAATACTGCAAGAATTTTTCAGCTTTAATGATCAAGAAATTTGAAATGAGCATGATGGGTGAATTAAACTTTTTCCTTGGACTTCAAGTAAAACAGTTGTCAAATGGTACTTTTATTTGTCAATCTAAGTACATTCTTGACATGTTGAAAAAGTTTGATATGATGGATTGTCAAACAATTGGAACACCCATGGAAGCTCGAACAAAGATTAATACTGACTTAAATGAAAAATCTTTTGATCAAAAGAAATATCGCAGTATGATAGGGTCACTCATGTATTTGACTGCAAGTTGCCCGGATATTATGTTTGCCACATGCATGTGTGCCAGGTACCAGGCCAATCCAAAGGAAAGTCATTTCCAGGCCGTCAAACGGATATTCCGATACCTGAAAGGCACTGTGAACCTTGGTCTCTGGTATCCAAGGGATACTGGGTTTCAGTTGATTGCATATTCGGATGCTGACCATGCAGGTTGTAAGCTTGATCGAAAGAGTACTTCTGGGAGTGTACAGTTTCTTGGGGATAGATTAGTCAGTTGGTCTTCGAAGAAACAGAATTGTGTATCCACATCTACTGCAGAAGCTGAATACGTTGCTGCAGCCAGCTGTTGTTCACAAGTTCTTTGGATGAAGACTCAGTTGACTGATTATGGATTTCAGTTCAACAGAATTCCCATCTACTGTGACTCTAAGAGTGCTATTGCTATTTCTTGCAACCCAGTACAACACACTAAGACCAAGCATATAGATGTTCGGTACCATTTTCTTAAAGATCATGTCGAGAAAGGTAACATCGAACTCTATTTTGTCCCAACAGACTACCAACTTGCTGACCTTTTCACCAAACCTCTGGACGAACAAAGGTTCAATTTTCTTAAAACCAAGTTGGGAATGCTAGATTTACAAACTTAAATGCTTTCATGCCATGTATTCTATGTTCATTTTCTGTTTCAAACATTGATGTGTTTTACTTGTTACTACATGCAATGTTTGAGGGGAGAAAAAGGGTAGAATGCATGATTTAAGGGGGAGTTTGTAAATTTACTGTCTTGATATATGCTTAATTTGAGGGGGAGTGTGCAATGAATGAAAATATTTGTTTGTTTATTTTTCTAGTATGTTTAAAAAAAAAATTTCTTGTTTAAAAGTTTTTTTATGTGTGTTTGTTTTAAAATTGAAAAACCAAATACAAAATTAGAAAATTTTAAAAGATAAAAAGATTATATTTGCTTTTGGTTTGTTTTATTTTTTTTATTTTGTTTATATAAGTTTTTTATTTTTGTTTGATTGTTTTTGTTAAAACCCAAAAAGATTTCAGCCCAAAACAATTTGTTGAGCCCAAAGTGTGTTCATAGCCCAAAACTAACTGGATTCCGGGTTGACACGCGGGTCAAGCTCATACCCGTGACCCGAATTTGAGTTATAAAAGGAATTTGGGTGGGCCAAACTCATTCCTATTCAAATTCAAATCCAATTTTACTTTATTTTACTCTCAAAACTTATCATCCTTTGTCATCAATCAATCATTCTTCATCATCACTTTCATAATAATCGAAGCTGATTCAATCTTGTGATATTAGTTGTGGTTTATTTCATCTGTTCTTCGATCATTACATCCTTTTAAAGGTAAGATTCTGAACTTTGATTTTGTTCACCAAGTGTTTGATGAAATGTGTGAATAAACTGATCATGATTGGTAAACTTTCTGTGATGATTTGCATGTAAAGTGATGAGTTTAGATGCATGTTTAGGGGTGTTGTAAATTGTTTATCTACTTAAAATCCTTAATCTGCATTGTTCTTGTTTTTCTGGGTTTAATTTGTTGAAGGGCTGGGTATTTTTCATGAGTGTTTGAAGATTTGTGCCATACACCGAGGTTTTTGCTCGGCAATTGCTATATTTTGTTCATATCTTTATTTAAATCTTCATAATACTGGTAAAACTTGGTCATAATGTTGTTGTCAACCATTTGATTCAAAAAGATCATTTGCAGAGATTTTATCTCGGCAAATGCTATGTTTTGAAAATCATGTCCAAATTTTGACTTATAAGATTTTCAGTCCAAAAGGCCATTTGCCGAGGTTTTTGCTCGGCAAATGCTTGTTTTTCTCAAAGTCAAGATTTTCTAAGACATAAAGAAGCCATTTGCAGAGATTTTATCTCGGCAAATGCTTTGGTTGTTCATATTCATTGTTTTTTGACTTAACAAAATTTCTGACCAAAAAGGGTCATTTGCCGAGGTTTTTGCTCGGCAAATGCATCTTATTCACAAGTTAAAATTTTCAAAGTTTTAAATTGGCTATTTGCAGAGATTTTATCTCGGCAAATCAACTTTTGTGAAATTTTTTTCCTAAGTCTTGAAATCTAAATGTACCATTTGCAGAGATTTTATCTCGGCAAATGCACATTTTGCCATTGAAATTTTTCCTTAACATTTGTCAACACTCTTGTTGATCAAATCAAAGGAAATTTCATATATTCAATGAAGTCGAGTCTAAAATGCTCATTTGCCGAGGTTTTTGCTCGGCGTTTACGAGATTTCACTTCAACACTCGATGACTTGGTCCCTGACCTGCCTACTTCTCGTGTTTGCCGAGATTTTTGCTCGGCAAATCATGATATTTTTCAAAGTTTTTGCCAAAATCAATTTTTGTTCCTTATTATTTTTTGGGCAAAATTTTGAGAAATTTTTTGAAAACCCCATTTGCCGAGTTTTTTTCTCGGCAAACAGTTAAACTTGAATTTTTTTATTTTTATTATTTTTTTTAATTTTTTTATTTGTGTTGTTTTTAAAGTGTATGTTTGTATGTATGTATGTGTGTATTGTATGTGTCTATATAGTATTTCATAAGTGTTGAGGCTAAGAAGCAAGGTATTGAACGCCTTTGTGTACTACCTTTGTTTTCTTATCTTTCAATACTTATGTGATTCTATATATCGTCATGTTTCGTATATATATTAGGGTGAGAAGCAAGGTATCGAACGCCTTTGTGTACTACTTTGTTTTCTCATTTTTGATATATGTGCGAAACATTGTCTTTATGTAATAAATGTGTTTATTAAATGTTAGGGTGTTATTTTTCTGTGTTTAAATTGTTTTTCTGGTCAAACTTTGGTCAGTCTAATTTTTCAGAAAAATAATAAAAACAAAGATGGTGATGTTCCAAGAAGGTGCAACTATGAAGATGCAAGCCAATCAAGCTCTTCATATTCCATTCACATCCAAATTCCCAATTATAACGGAGATTCTAAGCCATCATCCATTGGAAACTGCTTTGACTAGTGGTGCAATTGTTCCTGAAAAGTATATATTTGAGCTATGGGAATCAATTGAGTTTGTGAAAGGCAATAAAAGACATAATCAAGAAGAATACTTTAGATATACTCTTCAATCAGATGAGAATGAGTTTAACTGCCAATTCACACTAGATGAATTCAGACCGATCATTGGTTTTCCTGAACAAGAAAAGTATGAAGAGTTGCCATCAGTTGATGAAATGTTGTCTGCTGTACATGCTTTGGGATATGAAGGGGAATTGACATCCATGAGGGATTTTAAAAGGATGAATGTGGCTACATTATGGCATACCATGTACAATGTCTTAAGCACCTGTCTGATGCCATCTCAGAAGGGGATTGACACCATGACAAAGCACTCACTGTCAATATACTATGTTGTCACACATAATGTTAAATGTGATTTTGCAAAGATTGTGTGGGATAAGATGAGACAAGTTGTGAAAGGAAAGGATGTTCAAGAACGGAAGTACATTCCTTATATTCGATTCTTCACTTTGATAATCGAAGACGTACTTGACAATACAGAGGAGATTCCAAAATTGGAAGATAGTTTCAAGTGTGTGATTGCAATGTATAAATCAAACATGAGAATAAGAGGCACAGGAAGTGAGATTGCAAGACCTTTTCCAATTCCACCATTTCTGCTAAACCTGGTTCCTGCTGAGAGTCCCCACCTTAGGACTTATAGAGAGTGGTTAGCCACAACAATGGGGTCTGAAAGCCGACAGACTCCTACCCAAGCTGTGCATAGGTCGCCAAGTGAGGGTCCTAGGTTACCTAAAAGAAAAAGAGGGGATAGTGGTGAGGGGACTTCTGGGCAGAGGAGAAGGAAATCGAAAAGAGTTATGTTTGAACAAGAAGCCGTTACACCTGAACCTGTTTCTTCACCTGTTTCTCAATCTACACCTTCCATTCATTCAACACAATCTCCACCACCCGTTCAATTTTCACAATCTTCACCATCTACACCAATACCATCTGTTGTTTCACCAAACCCACCAACACTAACACCACCTCGTTCATCACCTATACTCAATCCAACACCACTTGCTTCAGCACTACCAAATGAACCACCGGTAATACCTGGTAGACGAATAAAAATGATTGCTCGAAGGACACCAAAGAAATCAAAGAAGAAGTCCAAAAGAAAGCATAAGTCTGCTAGATCTGAACATATTGGTGCCTCAACTGAATTTGATGCTGAACAAGTAACAAGAATTGTTGATAATGTATTATCTGAATTGCAATCTGAGAATGTTAGCACAGGAGATGCAGATGTGCAGGAGGAACAAGGAGGGAATGAGGGAGGAGTTGAAAATACCAGAGAGGTTGAGAGGTCCGGGTTAGGACAAGGGCATAAAGAAAACGTTGGCCCTCCGATAGTTGAAACCAATGTGTCTAACCGGGATGTCAACCCTAGGGTAGAAGTCGAGAACTCCCCATTCTCGCTTGCACCGAACTCTCCTCCCATTCTGACTCCTCACAACAGGAGTTAGTCTCACAAACGTACGGGGAACAGCCACGTTCACCACACTCTCCTCATTTGGAGGATGAGAGTGTTGAAAATAGAGAGGAACAGCCCCACCTCTCGACTTCATTTCATGCACAAGAGTCTAGATCTCCTAGGCACACGGATTCACAAGCACAATTTAGTACTGTTGCCGGAACAAGCGGAGAGGGACCCACTTTGTGTGACCCTCAAGGACAGCTTGGAAATCCTGCCTTAGCTAACATCACGCCAGCTTTAGCCGCAGGTAACAGTTCTCAAACTGAGACTGGGGGACAGTATGAACGCCGTAGTGACACTGCTGTTCCTCAGGATCAACCTGAGACTATATTAACAGGCATTCTCAGTGACCCCAGTGTTGTGAGAGGTGTTGCCCAACAACAACAAGTCTCGGACAGTGATTTATCACAGTTTATGACACAACTTGATTCGGGTTGCAAAGCCCATGAATCTGAAACTGCTGGTGAGGGTGTAACCCGAGGATCCGCAGGAAATCCTGAATCAGCTTCGCTGAATTTAGGTCACACTACAAGTGTGCAAACAACCTCCGGGTTGGTTCCTCCATCTCAAACACCAACACAAAGAACACCAACACCAAATCAAATTCCATCAACATCAACAAATCAACCAACCAAAGATTCTGCATGTGAAGTTTTGTTGAATATCTTACGATCTGAGGGTGATTTGTTGACTGTTACTGAAAGAGGAGTGCTGAATGCTCTTGAGGTAAGAGAAAGAGAAGTTGCTAATGAAAGAAGAGTTAAAGCTTTACAAGATCAAGTTCAATCTCAGAAAGCTGAATACGATGCGAAACTTGCTGCATTTGAGTTAAGATTGTTAGCGTTAGAATCTTGCCGACCGGCCTCGGTTGCTTCTCGACGGGATGATCCTGATTCTGATGATCACCCCGAGGGGGAGAACCAAGGAGAAGGTCAAACTAATATTGATAATTCTTCGGCAAGAGTTGATGTGAATATTGAGGATGTAGTAATGGAAGAAAGAACTGAGGGTGGAAACCAAGATGATATAGAAGAGGATCAAGCTGATGAAACTCAAAGAGAAGTTATTCAAATAGTTAAAGATTTCACTGAAAGATTTAATGAAAGAAACAATGAAGATGATCCAGAGGAGATTGCAAGAGTTGCTGAAATCAAAAGAAAGTTTAATGAAGTTTTTGGAGCTGATAGTGATGAAGAAGAGGAAGAAGAGAATGAAAATGTTGTAGTTGATGAAGAAGAAGGGTTTGTCATAGAAAATGAAATTGTGGAATATGCTGAAAACGAAGCAGAAGTTGAGGCAAGAAAAGATAATGTAATATTGGATGAGCCGGAAATAGTTGAGACTCCAGCAAATGTAGAAGCTGATGAAGAACCAATGTTTGAAGAATTTCCAGACCTTGATTATTTTGAAACAGGTTCTTCGAGCAGAAAAGAAGTTGGAGAATCTTCTACTCATGGTTTCACAACTCCACAACATTATACTTTTGAAGACTTCAATAGTTTTGATGAATTGAGAAAGACTCCTGAAGCTGCATCTCAGAATTTCAAGAAATCAACATATAAACAAGTGTTGAAAGAAGCAATTATATCCGAGGAAGTTCTTCCTGATTACTTTCCAACAGAATTGACTGAAGAACAAAGGAGGTTTATTAATCGGGGATACTTCTTGAGGGATAAAGAAAGAATGGTTGCTCTGGGTGTTAAGCCAAAGGAGGCAGCTAAGAAGTCTAGATTTCTGGAAGAAAAAGCTTATCCGATCTTTTGTGGAGCTACCAAAGTGACCAAAACGAAGAGACCAGAGTTGGATTTGATGTACAAGTTTAAGGAAGCAAGGCAAATTGAAGAATACAAAGAGCTTCTTAAACTCACCAAGCAATACAATCCAAAGCTTCTTGAAGAACAAAGAAACCACAAGATTTTGGTGCTTGTCAGAGTAATCTTGGTTAAAAGGGTTTCTATCTCTGTCCCTTGCTTTCATGTGAAAAGAGATAACAACAAGATATACAGATTCACAGAAGCCCAGTTCAAACTTTTGCCAGTTGATGACATTATCTTTCTCTACAACCATTTCCTGAATGCAATGCAAAGATACAAAGAAGATGTTATTGCCTTTGAAGCGGTAAAAAGATACATGTCAAGCTGCATTCAATACGCTTCATTGGAAGATTTTCAAATTGGTTTTGAAGTTGTTAAGAGAAAGATCAATGTACCATATCCAGATCAAAGTCTCTACACCAAAGACATCGAACAGCTCAGTATTGGTCATGTCATAGAAGAACCATCCTTCGGTGTTGTCTTTTTGAATAGCAGAAAAGAAGAAGATTTTCATTCGTATGGATGAACTTGCTTCTTATTCAGATGGAACATTAGAATTTTGTAAGAATGTTTTGTTGTGCTTGAAAGAAGATGATCAAGATGAAAAGAAAAAGGAAGTATTTGATAAAGTAATCTCCAAGATCAATCAAAGACTCGAGTACAGAGATAGTATCAGAATGATGAGAGAGGCAAAGAATGTTCAGAAGTCTAAGTACGTCGTACGTCGAAGAGGAGGTTGTTGGATCAAGTACGAGCCAAGTCATCTTCCAGGTCCACAAAACATTCCACCAAGAAACTTTGAAGCAATCATGATTGTTCCTGATGACAGACCTGAAGGGGATAATTGGTTCTGGCATCCAAACAAAGATAGACCGAATACAAGAGCTTGAAGAATGACAAAGACTGGATATTTTTCACAAATCACTACTAAGGGGGAGATTGTTAGAAATATAAATGTAGTAGTTGATTTGTGTACCTTTATGTTAATTTGTACTTATAATGTAAACTTGTTAATATGGAAGGGGGCATAGTGTAAATAGCTCATATGTATATAAACCCCCTCCATTAAGCATTTTGTAACCTTTTACCCCATAATGCTAACCAATCTTTCCCTGATATCACTGCTTTCTCTCTCTACTTTCTCTCTCTAGAAACCGCCATTGATACACACTAAAACACACACAAAAGCTCAAATTCTACTCTTTACACTGACTCTTAAGCCATGACCAGATAATAATTCCCTCCGGTGACCACAGTGCACGTTTCCATGTCACTGGATCGCGTCTGACATTGTTAAGCATCATGTTCAATTTGTCCTAATTACTATGGTTCTGGATCCCTAGTTATAAGTGAATCACCTTTTACATCTAGTTATAGACCGACTAGTGTTTTCCATCTTTATGTATTAATCCTAGTGTATGATTATAGACCGATCATCAGAATTAAATCAATACATGCAGATATAGAACCGATAATAATATGAAGAACTAGTAAAACATGGATCTACGATAAACAGTAAAACACACTCCAACAGATCTAACAAATAAAGTAAAATTGATAAACGTCTACATGATCACATCGATCCAAACAAGTATTCAACCGATTAGCCTACCATTATTAAAGGAATAACAAAGTATGAAAAGATGAAAGACATTGTTTACCAACTGAAAGTAAATAAAAGAGATAGATCTAGGTAGAAGATGAAGATCGGAAAGTGTTAGAAGCTCCAAAACCTCCTTGGAATCTGCAAAGTCGACCTAGGTTTTGTAGGTGGCGGCTAGGGCTGCTGAATCGGCTCTCTCTTAGGGTTTTGAGGGTTTCTTCGACTTAAATAGAGGCGAAAGTCGGTTGCTGATCTGGGCCACCCAGCGGCGCTGGGGATGGGCTCCAGCGGCGCTGGCAGCTCCTGCTACTCTCCGATTTGCTTCGTTCGACTCCCGAATCACCTCCTTGTGTCTTGTAACTTCATAGGCCTCCATGTTGAGTTGCTTGATGCCATTTACCCTCACTCGCATCTTCTGTGAACCTGCGTATATATCGAATCCATTAAGTACAATAGTTCCGGAATATTAACTCATTTTAGACATTGAAATGTGGCCTTTTGATAGGGGAATTTATCACAAAATGAACGCTCATCAGCCTTAAAAACAGCCGTTCATATACTCAATAGGGTTCCATCAAAATCTGTCCCTAAGACTCCTGGACAGGTGGGAAACTGAGTATAAAATATATGAACGTATGAGATTATCCTGCCTGAATAAAAGTCTATAACCCTAATTTAAAGAAACTGGTTCCCAAAACTCTTACATGTTTCTTTATCGATTATCCTGATAACTCAAAAGGTTGTAGGTTTTACTCTCTTTCCCACCACTACTAGCATTATTGAAACACAATATGCCACATTTCTCAAGAACTAAGAGATCAGTGGGAGCACGAAAAATCATAACTTAAGATTTGCAAGAAGTACAAGAAGCGGGGAGGTGATGGTGGTTTTTATTTAGTGTTTAAATTTATAAAAATGTTGTACAAGTAATTATCTCAAACTAACCACACGATTACGGGCAGGGGACCCGATCAGATGTAGTATAGTAAGTGATAAGTACAGGATCGTTCACAGGGACGCTTGCACTACCTAATCTAATAATATGTGTAATTCTAGCGGTTGGGGGTTGTCACGATTTCCTATTAAACTAATAAAAACTGAAAAGTAAATAGAAGCCGCAACCGCTTATTCAGCGAGAGGCTTAGTCTGAAAAGATTTGAAAAAGCAAATAACAGTAATAAAATTAAAATACTTGTTTGGCATCTCAGATCTCATGATACGACCAGATATCATCCTACCTACTTGCTAGACTGTTGGAAACTTAATCACGGCTCAGATTCTCGTTAGATTCATTTTGCCTAAGTAACTAGTGCTGTCCCTAGACTCACACTACTCTTTAAACAAATTCTCGTTAGATTCATTGTTTAAGCTTTAATCACCTAAGTTTGTGTTACTAATTCATCTTTTAGTATACCCGGCTCTTAAGCCATGACCATATAATAATTCTCTCCGGTGACCACAGTGCACGTTTCCATGTCACTGGATCGCGTCTGACATTGTTAAGCATCATGTTCAATTTGTCTTAATTACTATGGTTCTGGATCCCTCAGTTATAAGTAAATCACCTTTTACATCTAGTATAGACCTACTAGTGTTTTCCATCTTTATGTATTAATCCTAGTGTATGATTATAGACCGATCATCAGAATTAAATCAATACATGCAGATATAGAACCGATAATAATGTGAAGAACTAGTAAAACATGGATCTACGATAAACAGTAAAACACACTCCAACAGATCTAACAAATAAAGTAAAATAGATAAACGTTTACATGATCACATCGATCCAAACAAGTATTCAGCCTATTAGCCTACCATTATTAAAGGAATAACAAAGTCTGAAAAGATGAAAGACATTGTTTACCAACTGAAAGTAAATAAAAGAGATAGATTTAGGTAGAAGATGAAGATCGGAAGGTGTTAGAAGCTCCAAAACCTCCTTGGAATCTGCAAAGTCGACCTAGGGTTTGTAGGTGGCAGCTAGGGATGCTGAATCGGCTCTCTCTTAGGGTTTTGAGGGCTGCTTCGACTTAAATAGAGGCAAAAGTCGGTTGCTGATCTGGGCCGCCCAGCGGCGCTGGGGATGGGCTCCAGCGGCGCTGGGCTCGTCTGCTGATGGGCCAGCGGCGCTGGCAGCTCCTGCTGCTCTCCGATTTGCTTCGTTCGACTCCCGAATCACCTCCTTGTGTCTTGTAACTTCATAGGCCTCCATGTTGAGTTGCTTGATGCCATTTACCCTCACTCGCATCTTCCGTGAACCTGCGTATATATCGAATCCATTAAGTACCAATAGTTCTGGAATATTAACTCATTTAGACATTGAAATGTGGCCTTTTGATAGGGAATTTATCACAAAATGAATGCTCATCATATACCCCCACACTTAAGTCTTTGCTTGTCCTCAAGCAAATAGTCCAAGAAAATAAAACAATGATGAGCGGACAACTTAAGTGTTCAAGTTATTCTACTTTTTTAAAACATTTGAAAGATTAGTCATGCAAAATGATTTGAGAAACCTTTAAGACAAAATCAGTAAGCTATAGCTAGAGGTAAAGATAATCAGTCAATCAAAACTAAAAGTTAACCTTATATTCGTGTTAATACCTCTAAAATCGTTCTATAATTCCACATGTCCTACAGCTCAATCTTACTTCCTTCTGCTGACTAGTTAAGCTCTTAATTAAATTTTGTATAGCAATCAGATCTACTAGCTACTAGCAAGGCATTTATATCTTATTATTTGTCGTACTTGTGATTCACTAATTAGACATACTCTCACACTAAAGTCATGCTCGCTAGCTAAACACTAAAGCGGTTATACGATATTATCATCTTTAATAGTTGAGACAGCGGTGACAGGTCGGTGGTTCCCTACTCGCAGAGTGACATAACTCAACTAATGGTTAGAGTTTATACCTTACATCAAGACAGCGGTAACAGGTCGGTGGTTCCCTCGCGCAAAGCGACATAACTTGATGTGTATAAATTTTACTCTTTAATAGTTCTTTGAACTCTTTAATTAATCTAATGATTGCCTTTTCTTAAGATTACTACATTATTCATGCATAGACATTATCAGAGACCCCAGATGACTCATACACTTACTCAGTATGCAACTAGTTCACAATTAATAGTGTAAGAATTAAGGCGAACCATACGTCTAAACTAGTTCCTACACAAGCACTTATATCATTTTAGTCAAATTAATACACCTATACTAATAACTAGATAGTTCCAATTGCTAGGCATATTAAAGTCCGGTTAAGTGTGTTATGGCAAACATAATCGCATACAGTTTCAGTCTAAGCTCTAATCCATTTGGAAAAATGAACAGCCACAAATCTATAGTTAAACTAAAAGTCCTAACTAACTGTAACACCCCACCGTTGGCGGAAACATGAGGTGTCATGAAAAGTACAGCACGACATGGAATTACATAGATACTACTAAATGAAATAGAATATAATGATATATTCTCAAAACATAAGTCTTAATACAAGAGTTCCAAGTCACACAATGCTAGGAGAGCTTATTACTAGTACGTCCATAACAGAAAATAAACCAAGGCATGCAGCCTTAAAGTCCGATATAAGTAAAGGAGCACTAATCTCCGAAGTCCAGCCTAGAATTTAAGTCTTTATCCCTGATTTGCCTGAGTACCTGAAAAGTATACTAAAACGTGTCAACACAAAGGTTGGTGAGTTCGTAGGTTTTATATCAAAAGTCTAGTCAAAGTAATAAGTCTTTTGTCGGTTCTTTTAAGTGATAGTTCAATATATAACGAGCAGAGTTACGCCATAATAAGTCAAAAGTCTCAAGTCTCAAGTCTCAAGTCTCAATGTCTCAAAGTCCGGCTACGGTCTGCCAGTCTCAAGTCTCAAGTCTCAAGTCTCAAGTCTCAAGTCTCAAGTCTCAAGTCTCAAGTCTCAAGTCTCAAGTCTCAAGTCTCAAGTCTCAAGTCTCAAGTCTCAAGTCTCAAGTCACAAGTCTCAATGTCTCAAGTCTCAAGTCTCAAGTCTCAAGTCTCAAAGTCACAAGTCTCAATGTCTCAAGTCTCAAAGTCTCAAGTCTCAAGTCTCAAGTCAAGTCTCAAGTCTCAAGTCTCAAGTCTCAAGTCTCAAGTCTCAAGTCTCAAGTCTCAAGTCTCAAGTCTCAAGTCTCAAGTCTCAAGTCTCAAGTCTCAAGTCTCAAGTCTCAAGTCTCAAGTCTCAAGTCTCAAGTCTCAAGTCTCAAGTCTCAAGTCTCAAGTCTCAAGTCTCAAGTCTCAAGTCTCAAGTTCAAGTCTCAAGTCTCAAGTCTCAAGTCTCAAGTCTCAAGTCTCAAGTTCAAGTCTCAAGTCTCAAGTCTCAAGTCTCAAGTCTCAAGTCTCAAGTTCAAGTCTCAAGTCTCAAGTCTCAAGTCTCAAGTCTCAAGTCTCAAGTCTCAAGTCTCAAGTCTCAAGTCCAAGTCAAGTCTCAAGTCTCAAGTCTCAAGTCTCAAGTCTCAAAGTCTCAAGTCTCAAGTCTCAAGTCTCAAGTCTCAAGTCTCAAGTCTCAAAGTCTCAAGTCTCAAGTCTCAAGTCTCAAGTCTCAAGTCTCAAGTCTCAAAGTCTCAAGTCTCAAGTCTCAAGTCTCAAGTCTCAAGTCTCAAGTCTCAAAGTCTCAAGTCTCAAGTCTCAAGTCTCAAGTCTCAAGCTCAAGTCTCAAAGTCTCAAGTCTCAAGTCTCAAGTCTCAAGTCTCAAGTCTCAAGTCTCAAGTCTCAAGTCTCAAGTCTCAAGTCTCAAGTCTCAAGTCACAAGTCTAAAGTTCAAGTCTCAAGTCTCAAGTCTCAAGTCTCAAGTCTCAAGTCTCAAGTCTCAAGTCTCAAGTCTCAAGTCTCAAGTCTCAAGTCTCAAGTCTCAAGTCTCAAGTCTCAAGTCTCAAGTCTCAAGTCTCAAGTCTCAAGTCTCAAGTCTCAAGTCTCAAGTCTCAAGTCTCAAGTCTCAAGTCTCAAGTCTCAAGTCTCAAGTCTCAAGTCTCAAGTCTCAAGTCTCAAGTCTCAAGTCTCAAGTCTCAAGTCTCAAGTCTCAAGTCTCAAGTCTCAAGTCTCAAGTCTCAAGTCTCAAGTCTCAAGTCTCAAGTCTCAAGTCTCAAGTTACAAGTCTCAAGTCTCAAGTCTCAAGTCTCAAGTCTCAAGTCTCCAAAGTTACAAGTCTCAATGTCTCAAGTCTCAAGTCTCAAGTCTCAAGTCTCCAATTACAAGTCCAATGTCTCAAGTCTCAAGTCTCAAGTCTCAAGTCTCCAAGTTACGCCATATCAAGTCAACAGTCTCAAGTCTCAAGTCTCAAGTCCCAAAGTTACAAGTCTCAATGTCACAAGTCTGAAAGTCACGAGACACAAAGTCTCAAGTCTCAAGTCTCAAGTCTCAAGTCTCAAGTCTCAAGTCTCAAGTCTCAAGTCTCAAGTCTCAAGTCTCAAGTCTCAAGTCTCAAGTCTCAAGTCTCAAGTCTCAAGTCTCAAGTCTCAAGTCTCAAGTCTCAAGTCTCAAGTCTCAAAGTCTCAAGTCTCAAGTCTCAAGTCTCAAGTCTCAAGTCACAAGTCTCAAGTCTCAAGTCCAAGTCTCAAGTCTCAAGTCTCAAGTCTCAAGTCTCAAGTCTCAAGTCTCAAGTCTCAAGTCTCAAGTCTCAAAGTCTCAAGTCTCAAGTCTCAAGTCTCAAGTCTCAAGTCTCAAGTCTCAAAGTCTCAAGTCTCAAGTCTCAAGTCTCAAGTCTCAAGTCTCAAGTCTCAAAGTCTCAAGTCTCAAGTCTCAAGTCTCAAGTCTCAAGTCCAAGTCTAAGTCTCAAGTCTCAAGTCTCAAGTCTCAAGTCTCAAGTCTCAAGTCTCAAGTCTCAAGTCTCAAGTCTCAAGTCACAAGTCTCAAGTCTCAAGTCCAAGTCTCAAGTCACAAGTCTCAAGTCTCAAGTCTCAAGCAAGTCTCAAGTCTCAAGTCACAAGTCTCAAGTCTCAAAGTCTCAAGTCTCAAGTCTCAAGTCCCAAAGTCACAAGTCTCAATGTCACAAGTCTCAAGTCACGAGTCTCAAAGTCTCAAAGTCAGTCTCATGTCTCAAGTCTCAAGTCTCAAGTCTCAAGTCTCCAATTACAAGTCCAATGTCTCAAGTCTCAAGTCTCAAGTCTCAAGTCTCCAATTACAAGTCTCAATGTCTCAAGTCTCAAGTCTCAAGTCTCAAGTCTCAAAGTTACAAGTCTCAATGTCTCAGTCTAAGTCTCAAGTCTCAAGTCTCAAGTCCAAGTCTCAAGTCTCAAGTCTCAAGTCTCAAGTCTCAAGTCTCAAAGTCTCAAGTCTCAAGTCTCAAGTCTCAAGTCTCAAGTCTCAAGTCTCAAAGTCTCAAGTCTCAAGTCTCAAGTCTCAAGTCTCAAGTCTCAAGTCTCAAGTCTCAAGTCTCAAGTCTCAAGTCTCAAGTCTCAAGTCTCAAGTCTCAAGTCTCAAGTCTCAAGTCTCAAGTCTCAAGTCTCAAGTCTCAAGTCTCAAGTCTCAAGTCTCAAGTCTCAAGTCTCAAGTCTCAAGTCTCAAGTCTCAAGTTACAAGTCTCAAGTCAACAGTCTCAAGTCTCAAGTCTCAAGTCCCAAAGTTACAAGTCTCAATGTCACAAGTCTGAAAGTCACGAGTCTCAAGTCTCAAGTCTCAAGTCTCAAGTCTCAAGTCTCAAGTCTCAAGTCTCAAGTCTCAAGTCTCAAGTCTCAAGTCTCAAGTCTCAAGTCTCAAGTCTCAAGTCTCAAGTCTCAAGTCTCAAAGTCTACGGTACCTTTTTGGACAAATTCAACGGTTGAAAACGTTGGTCTATATGTTAGGAAGCTACTGTCAAAGAACCATGATGATCCGACGGTTTAATCTCCGGGGATCGGAGGTTTTCTGGGCTGTTGTAATGAAAAACGGGTTTTGAGTTGTTTTGGATATTTTCTTTCTCAAAGTCACTTATGACTTATTAATGATTATGAACTTGAATTTGTATGTGTTTTGTGCAGAGGAAGTGAGAAAGATAGTACTATATATAGGAAAAATAGAATGAAGGATATGCATTATATGCATGCATGTATTATTTAGTTTTTCATTAGTTAATTGCTAGGTAGGCTCCCATTAGGTGTTTGGAAGCTTATACTTTTCAGCAATTAAAGGCTTTTTGAAAGTTAATTACATATTGATTGAATGAATAATTAAAAGATAGATTGAATTAGATACTAAAAGACAATTTGTGAGTTGTTTAGTTCAATTAGTGTGTTAGGTACTTGTCTCCCACTAAAATTTGTGGTTTAGCTGGCCACTATGAGTAGGATTGATGATTAAATTCATATTTATAGTTGTAGATATTTCTCTCCTCTTTCCGTAGACAGCTTACTTGTCAAAAACGGATATCGGACGAAGAAGTTATAGTCAAAACATTACAGCAACGTTAATTTATCATTTTTAGCACATTTAAAGTTATATTTAGTTTTGGACATATTGAGTGATATAATATAATAGGTAGATATATATATATATATAGAGAGATAGAGAGGTATATATCCATAAGATTAAATATAACTATATATATATATATATATATATATATATATATATATATATATATATATATATATATATATATATATATATATATATATATATATATATATATATATATATATATATATATATATATATATATATATATATATATATATATATATATATATATATATATATATATATATATATATATATATATATATATATATATATATATATATATATATATATATATATATATATATATATATATATATATATATATATATATATATATATATATATATATATATATATATATATATATATATATATATATATATATATATATATATATATATATATATATATATATATATATATATATATATATATATATATATATATATATATATATATATATATATATATATATATATATATATATATATATATATATATATATATATATATATATATATATATATATATATATATATATATATATATATATATATATATATATATATATATATATATATATATATATATATATATATATATATATATATATATATATATATATATATATATATATATATATATATATATATATATATATATATATATATATATATATATATATATATATATATATATATATATATATATATATATATATATATATATATATATATATATATATATATATATATATATATATATATATATATATATATATATATATATATATATATATATATATATATATATATATATATATATATATATATATATATATATATATATATATATATATATATATATATATATATATATATATATATATATATATATATATATATATATATATATATATATATATATATATATATATATATATATATATATATATATATATATATATATATATATATATATATATATATATATATATATATATATATATATATATATATATATATATATATATATATATATATATATATATATATATATATATATATATATATATATATATATATATATATATATATATATATATATATATATATATATATATATATATATATATATATATATATATATATATATATATATATATATATATATATATATATATATATATATATATATATATATATATATATATATATATATATATATATATATATATATATATATATATATATATATATATATATATATATATATATATATATATATATATATATATATATATATATATATATTTATCATATCCTAATAATTTCATATCAAATAACATGGGCCTAATCATATCGAATCATTTACAATATCTGAATCCATCTAAATATTGTAATTAGTCCAACTCATATATATATGCACAAAAATAGTCGAAGTTTTCATATATTCATAAAAGTTTGCCATCATCATATATAACAAGTAACAGACCAAAATGGCAAATGTTACATTATTACCCCGTTAAAAGAATTTCGTCCCGAAATTCAACTGGTACTAGTCCCATTAAACAACTGGGGGTATTTAGTCTTGAAATGATCTTCTCGTTCCCAAGTATATTCAGGTCCTCGCTTTGAATTCCAACAAACCTTAACAAGGGTATACTTGGTTTTCTTTAATTTCCGCACCTTGCGATCCACAATCTCCAAAGGCTCTTCAACGAAGTTCAACTTATCGTCAATCCGGATTTCGTCCATAGGCACATGATGTTCCTCCTCAGCTAGACATTTTCGGAGGTGCGACACATGAAATACGTCGTGAATTCCTTTAAGTTCTTCTGAAAGTCTCAATCGATAGGCTACCTTACCAACCCTTTCCAGTACCTCAAATGGTCCGATATATCTTGGTCCGAGCTTTCCGCTCTTGACAAATCTAACCACTCCTTTCCAAGGGGAAACCTTGAGAAGTACACGATCTCCGACACTGAATTCCAAAGGCCTACGCCTGACGTCAACATACTTCTTTTGTCGTTCCCGGGCTAATCTAAGTCGTTCTTTAATTTGAATTATTTTCTCGGCAGTCTCTTCAATAAGCTCGGGCCCAACCAACTGACTATCCCCAAAGTCAGCCCACGTGACAGGTGATCTGCACTTCCGTCCATACAATGCCTTGAAAGGTGCCATATTAATACTCGCGTGATAACTATTGTTGTAAGAGAATTCTATCAAATGCAGATGGTCATCCCAGTTACCACCAAAGTCCAAGACACACGCTCTCAACATGTCTTCTAAAGTCTGAATCGTACGCTCACTCTGACCATCGGTCTGAGGATGGTACGTCGTACTCATGTCTATCCTAGTTCCAAAAGCCCTTTGAAACCCTCGCCAAAAAGATGAATTGAAACGAGTATCTCTGTCCGAAATAATCGAAACTGGTACACCATGCTTCGACACGACTTCCTTTACATACTTCCTCACCAATTTCTCTGTGGGGTCTTTCTCGCGAATGGCCAAGAAATGTGCAGACTTTGTTAGTCTATCAACGATTACCCATATCATATCATGACCCTCCTTAGTCCTGGGTAATTTTGTAATAAAATTTTTTTTTTTTTTTTTTTTTTTTTTTTTTTTTTTTTTTTTTTTTTTTTTTTTTTTTTTTTTTTTTTTTTTTTTTTTTTTTTTTTTTTTTTTTTTTTTTTTTTTTTTTTTTTTTTTTTTTTTTTTTTTTTTTTTTTTTTTTTTTTTTTTTTTTTTTTTTTTTTTTTTTTTTTTTTTTTTTTTTTTTTTTTTTTTTTTTTTTTTTTTTTTTTTTTTTTTTTTTTTTTTTTTTTTTTTTTTTTTTTTTTTTTTTTTTTTTTTTTTTTTTTTTTTTTTTTTTTTTTTTTTTTTTTTTTTTTTTTTTTTTTTTTTTTTTTTTTTTTTTTTTTTTTTTTTTTTTTTTTTTTTTTTTTTTTTTTTTTTTTTTTTTTTTTTTTTTTTTTTTTTTTTTTTTTTTTTTTTTTTTTTTTTTTTTTTTTTTTTTTTTTTTTTTTTTTTTTTTTTTTTTTTTTTTTTTTTTTTTTTTTTTTTTTTTTTTTTTTTTTTTTTTTTTTTTTTTTTTTTTTTTTTTTTTTTTTTTTTTTTTTTTTTTTTTTTTTTTTTTTTTTTTTTTTTTTTTTTTTTTTTTTTTTTTTTTTTTTTTTTTTTTTTTTTTTTTTTTTTTTTTTTTTTTTTTTTTTTTTTTTTTTTTTTTTTTTTTTTTTTTTTTTTTTTTTTTTTTTTTTTTTTTTTTTTTTTTTTTTTTTTTTTTTTTTTTTTTTTTTTTTTTTTTTTTTTTTTTTTTTTTTTTTTTTTTTTTTTTTTTTTTTTTTTTTTTTTTTTTTTTTTTTTTTTTTTTTTTTTTTTTTTTTTTTTTTTTTTTTTTTTTTTTTTTTTTTTTTTTGTTTTTTTTTTTTTTTTTTTTTTTTTTTTTTTTTTTTTTTTTTTTTTTTTTTTTTTTTTTTTTTTGCCTTTTAATGAAGGACTAATGTTGTATATGGTCAATAATGCAGTTTGTGACCAATAATGAAGGATATAGAAGTTCGAGGGCTGTTTTTGACATAGGTGGAAATTGAAAAACGGGATTAAGGGGTTTAGGGCTGCCATTAGATGTGATTAAGCAGCCATTAGTAATTAACAAAGCAATTAAATCCTTTCTTTAATCCTAAAGCAGTTAATCAAGCATTTGATCAAACGAATTGGTGTGGTAATTGATCGATCGTCCAAACAAGCAGGTAATCATTGGTGTATTGATTGTATTTTCAGATTTGGAGGTTGATTATTTAGGAATCAATCTGATTAAAAATTGGATTATGCAAGTAATTAGGGCTAAATGGTGTTTTGGTTAATTAACATTCAAAATTGGTGTTAATTGAGTCTGTAATCGATCAAGTTAGTCAAGGGATGTTTAGTTGTGTCAAAAACATGTTTGGAAAGAAGCCTTGATCGATCAAAGTCTGGAAAAATTGATTGAAGTTAGTCGTTTTGATTTCTGGACGAAAATGTGGTTAAAGTCGTTTGCTGGTGCCAAGTTCGTTTAATGCAGTCTAAATTCGTTTGCCCAAACGAAGATGAAGTTCGTTGTTTAAATTCGTTGAAGTCAAATTCGTTGGCAAATTCGTAAACTGGAAAACAAAACGAAAATGAAGTTAAATTCGTTTAAATGCCTATCTTCGTAAAGTATAAATATATTCGTAAGAAGCTATATTCGTAAAGTAGAACCAAACGAAGATAAAGTTCGTACGAAGATTAAGTTCGTAAGAACAGAGTAAACGAAGTTAAGGTCTAAATTCGTTAGGTGTAATTCTGGAATTTTACGTAGCCAGTCTTAAATTCGTACGAGGGTCTATTTAAGGTCCTAAATGACTTATATTCATTATGTTAATGTACGATAGGTGTCGGAGGTTACCTATAGGCAATACTAGCGTTTGTTTGCGCACGTATACTTCTATCAGGTAAGATACACTACTTTTGTCACGCTGGGGGATCAACTAAAAGCAGGTTTCAAACTTACATACTTCCAATTGGTAACTTATAATGCATGTGGATTTATGGGGTTACTTGGGAGGTATTATGGGATTACGTAGTTGACCATGAGACCTGAAATGCAGTCCCTAATGTAGTGATCTATTATGCAGTTATGTAGTATAATGAAGTATTGTTTAATGTAGTATGACGCTATGCAGTTGATGTAGTCTAATGAAGTATTGTATTATGCAAGTAATGTCGAAATGAAGTTGATGTATGTTGTGTGCATGTTTGTATGGCTTGAACACCTAGTGCACTAGACTTGCTAGGTTGCCATGTCACTTGCACGTTTAAGGGCCCAAAACGTAAAAAGCAGTAACGCAGTAAATGTTTAGGTAATGCAGTCACCTAAACTAAATAACGTAGGTTCGAGCTCGTTAAACTTTGATGCAGTAAAGTGTTAAGCTTAACCCGTACAAGTCTTAGCCGGATGAGTACGCTAACGCAGTTGTTGCTTGGGTGGCTCCTAGCAACGTGGTCACACGCAGTTTGAGTAATTAACGGAGGATTGACCCCCTCAGGATTTTGGATTACTCTCGGATTGGCTTGCCATTCCTTAACGACGTACGATGGGTGGCCTTTTGGTGAACCATCAAGTCGGGTGCAATGTAGAGCACACTTAATGCAGTTAATAACGTAGTAAAGCAGAAATGTAGAAAGCAGATACGTGGTTAATGAAGTAATGCAGGATAGGCACATTTAGGATGATTATCCTATTTGATATGGAGTTGTTATGCAGATTTGTGTGATGTGTGACGTGCCTAAAGAACTTGTCTAATAATGAAGATTGTTTTAATTGGACAAATGTTTTTAAATTAAGTGTTATCTTACTTAGCTATTTTAATAGCTAACACTTGTTTCTTTTAATGTGGTTGTTCCCTCAGGTTTAGCTTGAAGGAATCTAGATGCAGGACGTGTGAGCTTGGGTAGATGCAATGCAGGAGCTTTAGCTACCCTTAGACGATGCTTACTTTAGACATTCGTTACATTTCGTATTTAATATCGAATTTATGTAGTGATGTGTGAACGGTTGTTTTATGTTGGGCAACCGTTGGGTTTTCATTTGAACTATTGTTTGATATGGCATGTAACACCAAATAAATGCAGAAACCAAAATGTTTTATTGGTTTTGACTTTTAAGGTCCTTTCTTCCGCAATTTAACACCGTTAGGTGAAAAGTTTTTGAAAACCCATATTTTTAAACGACGGGTGTTACAAGTTGCTCCTAACTCCAAGTCATGAGTCGTGTAATTCTTCTCATGGACCTTCAGTTGTCGTGAGGCATACGCAATCACCTTGTCTCTTTGCATGAGTACACAACCTAATCCTTGACCTGATGCATCGCAGTATACTACAAAGTCATCAGATCCTTCAGGTAGACTCAAAATCGGCGCATTACATAACCTATCCTTCAAAATCTGGAACGCTTCTTCTTGTTTTTCACCCCAGACATACGGCCTATCCTTCTGTGTTAATTGCGTAAGCGGCAACGCAATCTTAGAGAAATTCTCGATGAACCTTCTATAGTAGCCAGCCAGACCAAGGAATTGTCTGACTTCAGTCGGCGTCTCTGGTGTTCTCCAATTCTTGACTGAGTCAATCTTGCTAGGGTCCACGTGAATTCCATATTTGCTCACAACATGTCCCAAAAAGTGTACTTCATCCAACCAAAACTCACATTTAGAAAACTTCCCGTACAGTTTTTCCTTCCTCAATAAGTCCAATACCTTTCTCAGGTGTTCGACATGCTCTTCCTTTGTCTTTGAGTAAATCAGAATGTCGTCGATAAACACAATTACAAACTTGTCCAAGGTATATGTTGAAAATCCTTAAGGATGGACCGTATATACCCATGTCTCTTGGGGTAAGTCCTCTTCTAGATCCAACTGGAAGAAGAGGTTCCAGAGAAAAGCTCGAAGAACACTGGTCTGATGAGGATTGTAGACTTGTAGATCTGGACACCAGACTCAAGAACATGATCCTTGGAGCTGTCCCTGAAGACCTAATTCCAACACTTGTGTTGTTCCCCAGTACCAAGTCAATGTGGGATGAATTAGTCATTCAGTTTGAAGGAGGTGATGACACCATTGTCACCAGAAAGGTTGCCCTGAACAAGAAGTATGAATCCTTCTTTGCTCTACCCAATGAAAGTCTAACTGGTACTTACACCAGGTTTTCTAGCCTTATTAATCAGTTGAGAGGCTTGGGTGTAGAGAAGGATAAGGATATTCTTCTTGAGAAGTTTTGTGATATTCTTCCTTCCAAATGGGAAAATATGGTTCTTGTCTTAAGACAAGGTAAAACCCTACACAGTCACACTCTTGCATCGCTCTATGGAGCCTTCAGATTCACTGAAGATAATAATGCAGCAAGACTGGTGGCTGAGCAGGATGCCATAAACCATGCCCAGAGTCCCAAGGTTGCTAGCGTAACTGAGCGACCTTGTGCTGCTTTAATGTCTGCAGAGAGTGTCCAGTCACACTCAATGAAGGAGATGTTAAACAGTTTCTTGAACTCTGGCCTGACCACTGAAATTAGTGATGGTTGTGATGAAACTGACGATGATGATCTGGTAGCCATGATTGCTAAAACCTTTAATAGGTTTAAGCATAAATCCAAAAGATTTAATGGCCCAAACAATGCTTCCAGCTCCAGCTCTCTGGATAAAACCAATCTTACCTGCTATAAATACGGTAAGAAAGGTCATTTTATGAAGGAATGCAGATCTAGTCAGATGAACAACCAAACTGGTCCCTCTGTCCCAAATTTCAATCGACCTGATGATAGCTATAAAGCTAAATATAAGAAGCTTAAGGCCCAGATTGCCCTCCTGTCCATGGAAAAAGAAAAGGATCAGTGCTTGATGGCACAAACTGAGGGAAAATGGGAATACTCTGATGACTCATCAGTTGATGATGAAGAGGAAAGGGACATGTGTTTCATGGCCTTGGAAGATCAACAGCAGCATGTGGCAAAGAAGATGTCATCACTGGAAGATGGGTGGACATCATTTTGAAAAAGGGCGATCGAAAGAAGAACACCTGGTATCTGGACAGCGCAGCTAGCCGGACTATGACCGGATGTAAGCCCCTGCTTGAAGAGTTCACTGTCCAAGATGGACCGGCAGTGACGTTTGGTAATGATCAAGTGGAAAGACTGAAGGATATGGTGTGCTCAATAACGGGCAGGTCGAATTCAAAAGAGTTGCATTTGTGAATGGTTTGAAATACAACCTGATCAGTGTCAGTCAACTCTGTGATGATGGCTACAGAGTTTTGTTCGATATTGCTCAAGGCACCATATTTAACAAGGATTGGAAAGTGGTGATGGTTGAACCAAGAAAAGGTAATGTGTACATCATGGATATGGAACCAGCTCCAAAAGAGCAGTGCTTCTATACCAAGGCTAATGAGGACACCAACTGGCTGTGGCATAAAAGATTATCCCATCTTAATTTCAAAAATATTAACAAGTTGTCTCGCAAACAACTGGTTGATGGGATACCTCAGATTTCTTTCAATAAAGAAAAGCCATGTCCAGGGTGTGAGATGGGCAAGCAGAAAAGGGCCAGTTTCAAAACAAGGCAAAACTTTAGCATCACTGAACCTCTTCACATGCTTCATATGGATCTCTTTGGTCAAGTGAATGTTCAAACTAGAGCTGGAAAGAAGTACACTCTAGTTGTGGTTGATGAATTCACCAGATTTTGCTGGGTTGTATTCCTCAGATCTAAAAGTGATGCACCTGCTGAAATCATCTCACTCATCAAAAGAATTGAACTCAAGTATACTCGAAAAGTCTGTCAGTTGCGAAGTGATAATGGTACTAAATTTCAAAATAAGGTACTTGAAACATTTTGCAATGACACTGGCATCTCTCAAAACTTCTCATCAGCACACTCTCCAGAGCAGAATGGAGTTGTGGAAAGAAAGAATCGCACACTGATAGAAGCAGCCAGAAGTATGCTATCTGAATCAGGTCTTCCCACCAGTTTCTTGGCTGAAGCAGTTGCAACTGCTTGTCACACCCAAAACCGGTCAGTCTACATCAAGAGACATAAGAAGACTACCTATGAAGTACTCAGGAATCGGAAACCAAATATTGGATATTTTCATGTATTTGGTTGTCCAGTTTATATTTTAAACGATTCCAGTCAGCTTGGAAAGTTTGATGCAAAAGCTGATGAAGGTGTATTTTAGGCTATTCAGATATTCGAAAGGCCTTTAGAGTTTATAATTATAGACTCCAAAAGGTTCACGAGACAATTCATGTTACATTTGACGAATCAACTGATGCAATCAACAAGCGACCAAGCCTTGATATTTCTCCAGTCGTTCCAATAGATTTTGGTGAAACTGACCAAGTTCATCAGTCAGTTGTTTCACCAAAAGATGTTTCCAGTTACATTCAATTGGAACCAGTTAAGAAGAAGAGCACCACCAGTGACACTTCATTCTATCCCTCCATCAATTTCAACTTACCACATAAATTGGTGATTGGATCTGATGTACGTGCCACTCCAATATCAGCACCAGTTCAAACTCCAACTTCTCCAGTTCTTCAAGAAATGCCTTTTAATGAATAATTTCATGATGCAAATCGTGACCTCATTGACTCTGATGAGGATGTAGAAGTAGTTTGGACTGATCCTCCTCCAGAAGCTGCTGCAACTGAAGAAGATCGTCAGGTGACTTGCACTGATATTGTATTACACCAGCCTAGTCAATACACTAAATGGACTCGAGCACATCCAATTGAACAGATTGTGGGAGATCCAAGTAGTAGGGTTCAGACTAGAAGAGCCACCAGTGAGCAATGCTTAAACGTCACCTTCTTATCACTGATTGAACCGAAGAAGATTGACGAGGCTATGGCAGACCCAAGCTGGGTGGAAGCTATGCAAGAAGAGCTCATCCAGTTTGAAAGGAATAATGTGTGGGAACTTGTTCCTTGTCCACCAGGGTTAAAGAAAGAACCCATTGGTACAAGATGGGTCTACCGAAACAAGATGGATGAAGATGGCAATGTTGTAAGAAACAAGGCCAGATTAGTTGCCCAGGGTTATTGTCAAGCAGAGGGTGTTGATTTTAGTGAAACTTTTGCTCCAGTTGCAAGACTTGAAGCCATCAGAATATTTCTGGCTTATGCAGCCCATCTGCAGTTCAAAGTCTTCCAGATGGATGTCAAAAGTGCGTTCCTTAATGGAACATTGGAAGAAGAAGTGTATGTTAAGCAACTCCAGGCTTCATCAATGAGAAGCATCCTCACTAGGTATATAGACTGAACAAAGCTTTGTATGGTCTCAGACAAGCCCCAAGAGCCTGGTATGATACTTTAACTAAACATCTTCTTAAAAATGGCTTTCAAAGAGGTGCAATAGATAATACCTTATTTATCTTGAAAGAAAAAGGTAAATCTTATTGGTACAAATTTATGTTGATGACATTATATTTGGTTCAACTGATGATGCAATGTGTAAAAGGTTTTCTAAAATCATGTCATCTGAGTATGAAATGAGTTTAATGGGAGAATTAACATTTTTCTTAGGTCTTCAGATTAAGCAAACTGAAAATGGAATATTTATAAACCAAGAAAAATATGTCAGAGTTTGTTAAGAAAATACAAATATGATTCAATCCATCGAAAAACACACCTATTGCAGCACCTTTAAATTTGGACTCTGACCCAACTGGCAAACCAGTGAACACCACTGAATATCGTGGTATGGTTGGTTCACTGATGTATTTAACTGCCAGTCGACCAGATATAATGTTTGCAACATGTCTATGTGCCAGATTTCAGGCTAACCCTAAAGAATCACATTTACACGCTGTTAAGCGTATCTTCAGATACCTGAAAGGGTGTCCTAGCCTTGGTCTTTGGTACCCCAAAGGCTCAGGGTTAGATCTAATGGGTTATTCAGATTCAGATCATGCAGGTTGTAAGATAGATAGAAAATCAACAACTGGTGGTTGTCATTTCCTTGGAGGAAAATTGGTAAGTTGGACCAGCAAGAAGCAGACGTCAGTCTCTATGTCCACCGCTGAGGCAGAGTACATTTCTGCGGCCAGTTGCTGTGCCCAGATTCTCTGGATCAAGAACCAGTTACTAGATTATGGTCAAAAGTATACAAGGACCCCAATCTTTTGTAACAACACCAGTGCAATTGCTATATCTCACAACCCAATGATGCACTCTAAGACGAAGCATATTGACATCAGGTATCATTTTATTCGTGATCATGTTATGAAAGGAGACATTGAAATACATTTCATCCCACTGACAAACAGCTCGCTGATGTTTTTACAAAACCTCTTGATGAGAAAACCTTTAAAAATCTCATCAGCGAACTGGGAATGTTAAATCCTTAAAACTGGAGATTTTTGTTATGAATGCGTCAGTGACACTGATGAAGTTCTCCAGTTGAGGAGGTCCAGATAATCTTTGCTCGCCAGGCTATCGAACGCCTTTGTGATACTATCCTGGCACTAATCAATTTCTGGATCATCATTTTAGGGGGAAAGACTCAAAATAATTTTCTGACTAAAATTCCTTTTGTTTGAAAATGCAACTGAAGAACTCTCCAGTTGGAAACTGGCACTGGACTAATCCTCCAGTGTACAGGTTCAGTCTTGTCTTAATTTTCATAACGTTGAAAAATACTTGGTCAATACTTGTGACACGTTATGGTACTCGAGTGTTTTAACCCACTCAACATCGTCATATGACGTGTTTAAAGTCATTTTTGTAAATGACAATCGTTTTTATTGGGAAAATGAAAATTAGTGGGCGCGTGGGTAAGTTAAGCCGTCGTAGCATTTAATGCTGACACGGTGAATTATATTTTTGGTTCAAAATTCAAACTTCTTTTGTAAAAATATCTACAAAATTGATTTTGATAATAAAATATAATTTTTGGTATTTCATTGGGATCATGTTTTCTTTATAAATACCCTTATTTACTCCGATCACATTTACTTTTCTTTACATTCTTTCATTTACTTCCAATCATCATCAAACTCTTCATTTCTTTTTCTGCTTCATCAATCAAAACCCTAATTCCCAAATTCTCAGTTTCATATTCATATCTTTAGAAAATGGCACCTAAATCAAGAAGTAGGGATGTAAATCTGCTTACAGTCCCTTATAATCCATCGAATAATGTCAAACGAGCCAGTGGTGCCCCTTCAAATCTCACAGCAATAAAATTAAATCCGAACAATCCAATGGCCAGTTTGAGAGGGACTCAAGCCCACAATACTTTAATTGGAAGAATCCAAGCCTTTCTTCGTGATTCTCCCCTTGGCGAGTCCTTTTCTCTCAACCCACGCAAGTTGTACCATGAGTACTTGTGTGAGTTTTGGTACACAGCAGAATTATCAGAATACTGTTCATCTATCTCTTTCACCCTTAAAGATGGATCAACTACTGGAGAGAGGGTGAATCTCTTTCACCATTAAAGATGGATCAACTACTGGAGAGAGGGTGAATCTCCAGTTGTAAAATCCCAAAACATCAATTTTCGCCAAGTACTCCTCGATATGGGAAATAAGGAGTGCTTGGAGAATGAGGTATTGAAAGTAAAAGGTGCTATGACTATGAAGGGCCTCTCACCATCCTGGAGGTACTTCTTATTCACCTTGTTGAAAGTATGGGTGGGAGTTCTGGTGGATTGGACCAGATCAACTCCACACAAGCAGAGATGGCTTACTGCTTGTGGAATGGACTTAGAGTAGACTTTGCTGATATCTTATACAGAAGCCTGGTTATTAAACTGAAGGGCTCCAGGGGATTATGCATCCCCTTCTCCAGGTATTTGTCACTCTGTTTCCGTCAACTTCTGGGCAGTGAGGAATATCACAACACTCAATCACTGTACACTGTCCCAGAGTTGTTGAGGAATCTTGACTCCCTAACATCTATCGATGGGGAGGTTGAGATCCCTTAGAGAATGTTGCTGGCATTCTCTAAAACCAATGCACCAGTCCAAGGTGAGTCGGAAAGACAACTGGGCGGGCCTCAAAATAATGAGGGACCCACCGGTTCGTCTGCTGGAATTGTGACCATTGCCGAACCCGGGCAACAGTCTAACCCCTCCAGCTCCAGCGTGTCTGTCCCTGAAACCATTTACCCTGGAGACCTCCCAACAGGTCCTTCAGGTGTTCCAAAGGCAAGAAGAACGTAGAAACCATTTACCCTAGGACTCAGTCAACACTTGCCACTGACAGTAGAAACCAAACCAGCCCTCCAGTTTCCTCCCAACAGGAACCTGGAGAAAGTCAAATGGGACAACCGCAAGCAGCCACCCTCTCAATTTCTGTAGGAGAGGGTGGTGAAGATGAAACTGGGCTACCCCAACCCAGATTAGAGTTTCAGTCTGCACAAAGTGTCCACGGCCTATCTTCTGACACTTCTCTTACACGAACTGACGACGTCTCTGGCCAGTCACTGCTGGAGACTGAGGTTCCAAACTCTGCGGCTGATGATGTTATGATTGTGGATAGAGCAATTATAACTGAGGCAACCCCAGTGACCTCTATCCCTGGTGACGTTACCTCGGTAATTGATCCTCCAACAGATGCAACCTTCCAGGAAACTGGAGAAGGTCATCTGGAGACTGACCCATCTGGTCAGCCCTCAGTTACATTCATGGATCTGGACATGAGTGTTAATGACGAGGAAATCCTTATTGAATCTTCGGATTCGGAAGGTACTGCATCAAACATTGAGATTTTTGAGTCTTCTGTACAAGATCAAAACCCTTCATCTCATGTCTCGCCTCCAGATGCTTCAATTTCAATTTTACCATCTCAAGAAAATGAGCTTACTGAAAATCCATTTCCCACTTATAGCTATATATCTGGAAACAGACGTATGGTACCATCACCATCTGGGCAGTTCTCACTCCTTCGAGAAATGCCACCACCACCGCCGCCGTTGATCACACCTGAGCATTCTCAGCATGATCAACACATTGTTACTTCTGTTCCTTCTTCTTCTACCACTCCTATTATTTCTCCCTTGACTGCTGCGACGTCAACTGGGAGGCTTCTCTCAATTTGCCTCCTCCAGTTACTCTAGTGGTAACTGCTGCTGGTCCAGTGACACCTTCCCCTCCGTCACTGGACAGTCAATTTGTGTCTTTCCAAGCCGATATCCAAAATCTTCTTACCAGGGTGGAGGATATTCAAAAGACACTTGACAAAAACACTAAGTCTTTCTCCAGATACCACAAGGATCATTTGACCAATATTAAAGTGGTTGATCTGGGGATTAACAAGTTTTCAACCAATGAAGACTTAGTGTTAAAGAAGCTCAATGAGTTGGTCACTGGCTGCAACAATCTGGCTACTTCTTTGAAAGAAGCCTTTGACCTTACTCAGATCAAAGTCACAACCTCAATCTCAAATTTGCTGGGTAACACTGTTAGAAGATCTGAAGTTGATTTAAGGGAGATTGAAAAGCAGGTTAAAGAGTTAGTTGAAAAACCTGGGTTGAATGTGACTGAGCTTGGGCAGCAGTTGATGGTTTCAGTTGGTCAGAAAATTGATGATACGCTGGGTGCAAGAGAAACTCAATTGATTGAAAAGGTGATAGCTGAGATCACCAAGCTGGCCACTCCTCAGGTTGATCTGGCCCACTCACTAATGAGATCAACCAGTTGAGAGGCAGCATAGATACTTTGAACACCCAGGTATCCAATCATACTCAGTCTATTGACAAGCTGACAACTGAAGTGGAAAATTTGAAGAAAAAGGATGAAGAGGTTAAGGATAAGGTGGTTTCTGGTCTGGATGAAGATTCTAAGACTTTGAATGAACTGAAGACTGGTCAGTAACAAGTTGGTGCAAATGTTCTGACCCAGTCTAAAGAAACCAACCATCTGTGGAGATCTTTCAGGATGATGTGCGGAATATTTAAAGAATGCAAGGACATACAATCATGGCAGCCTCTTGACCGGTTGCCATCTCACCCTTCTGAATGGGAAGTTATAAGGGCAGGTCTAGATGCTGCCAAGGGGGAAAGAAGTGTAGTCCTTGCACCAATTGCACCTGGAAGTGCTCCATCTGGAAGTCAAATTGGTGGAAGTCAATCTGATAGAGAAATAGTTGTGGCTGCCAGTACTGAAACTGGTGAGCAAAGGGTTGAAGAGAATATAGATGTGATTGATAGGGGGAATGTGGATAAGGGTAAAGGATTAGCATCTGATGAATCTTCCCAGCCGGCCACTGATGTACCAATGCTTGAAACTGGCAATGTTGACTTGCTTCCTCCAGTTTCAGAAAGTGATAGCAAACGATTGGCAAGGCTTGGAGATCAAATAAAAGAAAGAAAGAAAATGAAACAAGCAAACCAAGCTGAAGCCAGAGAACATCTTGCTAAGATCAAACTGCTTGATATTAGTGATGCTCATCTTTTGGGAATCACTAAGGAGGAATATGCAAGAGTGAAAGATGATGCCAAGGATAGTGGGCATGTTGAAAGAAATGCTTGATATTGAATTAGACAGACACTATCCTGATGATGAAGCTGAGCATGATGCCAGAAATTTGAATATATCAGTGGAGAAGGCAAAAGAAAATAGGGCCAGTGGGATTCTGAAAACAATTGAAAATGTGAAGAAGGTTGTGAAAAGGGTCTTGAATCCACCAAGAAGGAACCCTCAACCAAGAAAACCACTGCACAGAGATGCTGATCTTAGAACCTTCCTTGAACCAACTAGCGAAATCTCAAATGATGACATCAAGGTTGCTGTGCAGGCTGCTGGAGCTGGGACTATTAAAATCTCAAATGAATCTGAAGCTAGAAGCTATTATTCCCAGATCATGGCAACCAGAAAGCATAGTGGGGCAATCAATGGTGTATTTGTAACAATCAAGCCAGGCACCAAGTACTTTCATGTTGAAGTCAGTTATACTAGAGGGCCACTAGTTAAAACTGACAATCCTGGTGTGATGCAATATGGGTTCTCGGAATGGGTGGAAATGGTAAACTTTTTGGAAGCAAAGGCACAAAAGAATAGGTTTGAGAAAGCATGGGTCAACTTCTTGAAGGGAAAGATTCAACACAAAGAGAATCTGGAGCTGAAGTTGAACATTGACCCTGAAGACTCTCGTCCTATCTCTTCAGTGTCAAAGAGAAGGAGAACTGGCGAAGGGCCATCTGATTAAGTTCTCTCTTCAGTTTATCTGCTTGTAATTTTATTTACATTCTGTAACTTATGTAAATTTCATTTCCTTGTATAAATGAAGTTACCAGTTTGTAACCACAAGATAGATAATAGATTAAATCTAACAAACTCAAAAGAAAAACCCAAGGCATTTGTTGATCTATAAAAATGCCTTGGAAAACTTAGATAGGTTTAATCGAACAAGTCATTCCAGTTCATACTTGTATAGATACAAGAACTGAAAAAGACTTGGCAATATTTTAGGACAAATAGGGGGAATTTGTTAGGACCAGTTTCGCTGAAACTGGACACTCTCCAGTTGCACCTGGAGACTAAGAAGATTTGTCCAGAAATATATTGAAGTCCAGTTACAGCGTACAGTTAACGCAACTGAAGACTTCCTCCAGTTGAGAACTGACCAATTGAAGAATCATTCCAGTTGAAGTCGAAGACAACAAGTGGAAGATAGAGAATGACAATGGCAGCGAGGCCCAGTTGACATTCTACTCAGTTACAAACTGAAGACAATCAGTGGAAAGCTCTTACAAAGCTTTACACTGATTACGAGGAATTGACCTTTATGCTTTATGTGCTAGTACACGGATAAAAGGATTTATCTATGTATAAAGTACAAAAGGTACATAAAGCAGGTTGAGAAAAGTTACTTTATTCTGTAACTTTACACAACATTTTTAAGGAATTAAATGTTATTCCTTAAATGTTCTCAACCATATTTGTACGGCCAAAGTTGACATCCCAATGTCAACTTTGCCTATAAATAAAGGTCTTTGCACAACACAAAAACACACTTTGCAAACCTGCAATATTCTTGGTGAACTTGTGTAATATTCTCTCAATCGCAAAAAGGAACATTTCACAACTTTAAGTGTTTCGATTGTTTAGAGAATTTCCAAGTATAGATCTGTTGTAGTTCATAGGTTGTTAGGATATTTACATACTTGTATTATCTTGGTTCCGCAACAACCTTGTAATTTATTTAAAGTTAATAAATAAATTACACTTGAAAATTACATATTGTCTCACCAATTTACTTTACAAGTATTTTATATTATTGCATTGTCTTTTACTTATTGTCACTTAAATAAGTAATCTATCCAAGAACTTGGTATATACTCACTGCAACTGGTCGTCTCCAGTTCAGCGCTTATATTGCAAAGTAACTCCACCATTGACATTGTGGTGTCTTCAGGTAGTACCATCTATTGAGTTGGGACTTACACGAACATTGAGATTGAAAAGGAGCAAATGAGGATGATACCTTACTCATAATTAGTCGGGAGGATTATGTACGCTCAGGTCTGTACTCGTCCAGATATCGCTTACATCATCGACTAAAAGGTTCTACGATATCTGCAAATGACCAAAGACTACACATTAACTTATAGAAGAAGTGACAACTTAGAAGTAGTAGGATGTGCTTATTCCGATAAGAAATCTACTTCTGGATA
Organism: Erigeron breviscapus; assembly: GCA_034093135.1. Taxonomy (NCBI): domain Eukaryota; kingdom Viridiplantae; phylum Streptophyta; class Magnoliopsida; order Asterales; family Asteraceae; genus Erigeron; species Erigeron breviscapus. The sequence continues at coordinate 117,745,628 of CM067170.1, forward strand.
TATATTTATGATTAGCTGGCGGACCTATCTCTTGACGGAGTCATAAACAGAAACTGACTGCAACGTCCACCATGATGGCTGAATACATTGTCGTTTATAATGCCACTTGTCATGGGATGTTGATTAGGAACCTGGCCAGTGAACTCAAAATTGTCAACTCTATTACCAGACCATTGAAGCTTTATTGTGATAACTCAGTTGCCGTAACTTTTTGAACAGTAACAGTTCAACTGGCGCTGAGTTATATCTCGATACAAAGTATCTGTTTGTACGCGAACGGATTGAGGAAAATGTTCTTTGTATTGAGTACATAAGTACACATAATATGCTAGCGGATCCAATGACCAAAGGTCTTCCTCCTAAAATCTTCGTAGGACACGTGTCGAAGATGAGACTTACTAAAGGACCTAATATAATAGCATGTTGTACTTATTGGTCATTATTATTATCTTAATAAAATTTTCCTCTATATTCAGATTTTGTTTGTCTATTAATTACACTTTGAGTACTCATAATGGTGTATAAACATTATTATAACAAAATTTGTCTTAGTCAATTGATCATTGCTTATTAGTTTTAAATTTGAGTCATAGTTTGACTAGTGGGGGTCCTGAGTTGATGTTCTTCTCTACGACTGTACTTATTGACTATGATTTCAGTTTAAAACAAAATGAGTAATATCCCAGCCGGACTTATTGAATACTCATAGATAAATGATCGCTTGGTCAAGTGGGAGAATGTTGGAACCACGTTAAATGTGACCGTCATTGATCGTTTATCATTCGTGATATGATAATTGACGATAACTGAAATCCCTATGTCTAGTAAATATATGATGGACGTATTTATTCTAAAGATATACTATAAGGTTTTCCATTAGGTGATTGGAACTACGGGGACTATGATGCACACATTAAACACCAAGGGTTGAAGGTGTAAATATTTCTATTATAAATAGAACTCATTAACCTTCATTTTAGACCTAATGACTAATCTTTCATCTCATTCTTGTGTGTGCATTTTCTCTCCCAAATTCTTAATCCCATCATCAAAATCATCTCGTTTTGAGAACCCGACACAACTGGCAAGTATGCTTAATCATCTTACAGGTTCCACAGGTTTGTCAGGTGGGTTTATTATTATCATGTTTTCATTATATTTACAATACGAATCATATTTATTCCAACAAGGCACCCTATCCTTTGATAACCGGTCAGCCTACGGGTTCACGGTCTAACCAGCCGATATGGTTCGGTTTCCAATACCCTGAGTTTTTAAATTAATTTATTCAATAAATTGGAAAATATAATAAATCGCAAGATTTTTTTAAACTTAATCTTTCGAAAAAACAACTCTAACTAAAAGTAAATAAATGTAGTATAAGTCATTGATTTTTAATATATCTATATTACTCTATAAAGCAAACTACCCTCTCCCCCTTTAAGTAAATAAGATTTTGAAATGACCATATTACCACTCTTCTTTATTCACTAATTTAAACATGTTCACCTATTTACCTATAATACCCTTAATGAAATAAATTACAACATAGATCCTCCAACCCTTAAAGAACCATATTAACCCTTCTTACATCAATTAATTTACATTCACCACCACCACCGCCACCGTCGCACATCGCCACCACCACTGCCGTCGTCGCACACCTTCGTCGCTACCACCATCACCGCTGCGTCGCGCGGGCATCTGTATAGTGTCTTTTTAAAGACAATGTTTTCACTGATTTCCAAAACAAAACTTTTAGTAAAAAACTAAAAAAAGGTGAAACTTGAATGGGCCTTTAGCAGGCTTATTAAAATAGTAAAAAAGAGAGTTAGTTGACATATGGTTTATTGGAGCCCGCATCCACTTTTATGGTTCAAGTCCACGCCAATTCAAAGCTAACTTCATTTAAACAAATTTTTCCATTCTCAAACTCTCAAAGGCCCACTCTGCATCATTGGACCATTATTTACAACATACAATTCAAATTTTCAACTTTATTTCGATATCCAAGTTTACTTTTCCTATTATTATTAAAGTGTTGTTAGATTTTTGTAGAACGTTACGTTGCATTGCACTACTAAAGATATTTGAAGTGGATAACACCAACCTAACATGCAGCAGATGATATGGAAATCTATGAGTACAGGAATATATGTGAAAGATACAAATTTTATTGTATCGTTTGTGGTTATTATATTAAACTGGAGACCAAGAAGTTATTAATCTCTAACTTTATGTTAAAATGTAACCAATTTATGAGCTATCATAATAGTAAGTATGATAATAATAACAATAATAATAATAATTTATGTTTAAGAAAATAATAAATAATTAAAAAAAATAATAACTGGACGATACCAAATTCCTTAATTAGGACCAAATCACTTTTGATTGCACTAGAGTGAGTAGAGTCGCCATCATCATATACTTTAACCAAATTCTAATTGACTTTAATACAATAAACAAGTATATCACGAAATCACGCCTTCAAGCTTTTTTGCAGTGTGTAAGTATAGATTTAAGTTATTTAACCATCAAAAGAAAAGATAAGGAACCTCTCGAAGACTTCAAAAAATATTTGAACATACTGGACATAGTTTAAAATTTTATTTTAAAGTGAAAAAAAGTATGAGAAAGCGATAATCCTTTTGATCCCGGTAAAGTTCATATTCTATAATTTATACATTAATTTTTCTCAACATAAGAATATGTTTTCACAAAACAAAACAGTTTTATACTCGAGATATAAGTAACTACACTCGAGTGACTGATTCATAAATAAGCTAAGCCAAACACCCCCTAATTCAAGAGGTACACTCAGGTGGCTAATTCAAGAGGTACATTCCGGTTGCTGACTTAAAAATATGATAGGTCTATGACTAATTGGTAAAGTATTTCACTTTGTGGTATTCTTACTAGCAATTTTTATTTAATAAAAATATAATGTGGTTTATAAAAAAAATTATTGTACAATATATGATATCCATATCACTATTCAGTATTCACTACCCAAATCCTTTACCATCAAATATACAAGTTGATAAAGCTTCAATGCACCTTAAATTTAGTGTACATATTACAATCTTTGAAACTAGTGGTGGAGATCTGTAAGTTGAAAAAAATTATATGGTGGAGATCCATCAAGTTGAAAATAACTTGAGGGGTCAAGTTATATCAATTTAGACCCTTGATTAAAATCAAAGGGTTAAGATTTCTTCAACTATGACAAGTCAAGTTAGGGAACTCCCCACCCAAAATTATATAGGTATTTTTTGGGAGAGGATTCCCTCAAGTTGTCTAACATGATTAGTCATGTACAGCAAATCTTGACCCTTGGATTAAAATCAAGGGTTAAGATTCAAAGTTCATCTTTGAATCTTCACCCTTGATTTCAATCCAAGGGTCAAGATGTTTCCAACTTGATCAATCAAGTTGAAAACAACTTGAGGGGATCCCTTCCCGTATTTTTTTGAATATCGAAAAAATTTAGATACTTGTATAATTAACATAATTTTTGTTTATCTAAACTAATGCTATATATATATATATAACTAGCACGGCACCGCGCAATGCGATGGTGATGGTGGTGACGACGCTCTGGTGGTGAGGCGACGGGTGTTGATGGGCGACTATTGGTGGTGGTGGCAGTGTTGAGTAGTGTAGGTTGAATTTTTAGAAGATGCTTAGTGTAAATTAGTAAGATAAGGGTTAAAGTGTAAATTAGTTCATTAAGGGTAAATTAGGTAATTTTTACTAACTCTTTTCATTAAAAGAGATTCATTAAAGGTAATTAAGTCAATTCAATGTAAATTTTATGTAACTATTTTTAAAATGAGAGGGCTAGATCTTCTATAAAAAACAGAGAAGAGATAATAATAATATCTACCAATAAACTAAAACAGGATTGAGATGTTCTTGAAACGACACGTGGCGTAATCCTTGGTTGACACGTATCCTTTTAATTCTATTTTATTAAATTAGCTTTTTTAATTGTATATAGATTCAATTTCCTTATTAGACTTAGAATTAAACTCTAACTCTTAGCTTATACATACAAAACACATTATAACCTTATTTGATTGATTGTTTTCTCATTAATAAATTTGTCTTTTTTTCTTTCTCAATTCTTCAACTTCTATTACTTATATTACTTATAATAAGTTAATAACATGAAAACTTCAAAAAATTGAGTTTACAATCCGAAATCACAAGGCTATTTGCCGTCATCCTTTATACTTACAATTTCCGATTTTGATGTGATTTTAAAAATTTAAGGTAAATCCAAAACTTTAACTAAACATATATTATATTTATCATTACTGTTTATCATAACTTAGCTTCGAGCATCGGTATATTTTAACCATAACTTTTTCATACTCACAAATCATGTATGAGGCATATTCGAATTTCTTTATGATACAATTTATATAGCTACCGTACATCGTACGGGTATTAGGACTAGTAATTAAATATAATAAGAGTAAAAAGTATATTAGATTACATTATCATTAAATATATAATGTTAGGGGGGAGGGAATGGTACCCAAATAAATTTCCTTACCCAAACTCTCCTCCAATCAAAACCTTCCAACTCACAACTACCCAATTCTTACCTAAATCGTAGGCAATACATACCCAATTCATTAAACTTACCCAATTTCATTTTCTTTTTCATTTTTTTTACACCAATAATTTAACTAAACATTTTATTAAAAACTTAAATAAACATTACATAACACTTAAAAAAAACAATACATAATAAAATAAAAAAAATACATTAAAATAAAAACACTAGAGTTATTTAAAAAAAAACTAATCGTCAAGATATGCCAAGTCTTGAGCCCACACGTGTTCAGTGAGGTCATAGCGAAGACGATGATGGATGTCTTCGTTTAGTAACTCCCCTAACACGCTATCGTCGAACACCGGTTGGACCGGCGGGTCCATAATGTGAACCGGTGGGTCCATGATGTGAACCGGTGAGATTGCTCTGCCATCGCCTTTTATCACCATGTTGTGCAAAATACAAGCCGCGTAAACATACTGCCCAATCTTGGCTTTGATCATGGGTCGGAGAGGACGCCTAAGAATCTTCCATTTTCCTTTTAGAACCCCAAAAGCACGCTCCACATCTTTCCTCGCCCCCTCTTGTAACTTCTTGAATCTTTTCTCCTTCGGGTCAGTAGGATACGGGTATGCTTTTACAAACGTCGAGTACTTGTTGTAGATACCGTCGGTTAGATAATAACCGCGTTTGTAATAGCGGTTGTTAACATAAAATGAAGTGTCCGGTGCCGTGCCATTTCGCTCTGTAAGATACAAGTCGGATTGGTTCAACACGTTGATGTCATTGTTTGAACCAGGAGCACCAAAATAAGCATGTCAAATCCACGTATCTTGAGAAGCGGTTATCTCAAGCATAATAGTGGGAACGCCATGGTCGCCTCTCGTATATTGTCCTTTCAAGTGTCTAGGACAATTTAACCACTCGACATGTGTACAATCGATGCTACCAAGCATCCCCGGCATGTGATGGCGCTCTTCGTGGGCATGGAAAATACGAGCTACGTCGTGTTGAGTAGGCCTACGTAAGTACTCACGACCATACAACTTAATGATGGCGTCACAAAAATGATCAAGGGACTCGCGCGCGGTTCGAGCGGCCATATGTAAGTACTCATCGTACTCGTCAGGCGGATTGCCCGTTGCGAGTTGGCGTACCGCCGAGGCGACTTTTTGGAGCGCCTTGAAACTTCTTCTCCCACGTGCATCGATCCCCTCTTGAAAATATGGAAAATTCATCTCGATGTCGTCGACGATTTTCAAAAACATGCTTTTATCCATTCGAAATTTCTTTCGAAAGTAAGCTTCATCGTATTTTGGTTCGTCAACAAACCAATCATTTAGTAAAGTTTGATGACCAATTTTCCGTTGCCGATTTACGGTTCGGCGGTGTTGAACGTTGTTGGAGGATGTCGTGTCTTGCATCCATTGAATTGTGTTTTGCAAGAACCCACCATCGGTCTCGGGTGACGATTCCGATCCGACAACGACACACCGAGATTCCGAAGAAGTTGAAGACATTGTTAAGTTGTAGTGTAGAAAAGTATTGATTATTTGGTAGAGGTGGTATGTGAATAATTTGTATGTATGTTGTGTGTTTAAAATTAAAAGGTGAAGTGTATATATAGAAGGAGAAAAGGTTTTTTCTTTTAAATTAATCAAGTAGCCGTTTTTTTTTTTTTTGGGGGGGGGGGGGGGGGGGGGGGGGGGGGTCCACAAAGCAACGGTCGAAATTGTGTTACCCGTAGCTCGGTTTCACAACTCAATTTGGTACCCGAAATCAACTACCCGAGTCCTACCCGATAGCTTGAAATGATGTAGCCGATCGGCTAACTCGAAACCGACGTGAACCCGAGGGGTATTCCCTCCCCCCTAAGGAGTTTGACACTTTGACTTTAAGTTCTTGAGGTTGACAGTCGGTGGAATTTGTATTTGTTTGATTCTACTTGGAGTTGAGAATATAATATATATTGGTGTTGTATACATATAGCATGTGTTGACACCTCAAGAATGTTTTGTAAATGTGTGGGAGAATGAGCATCCGCCGTAGACACGACGGAACTTCAGGCTCGACCTACTATCAAAATAAAAGCTTTGACTTATGGGGTTTCTGACTTTTGCCTATTTATATATGTTCATATTCTGTCCTTTCTTGCTTATCTTTTTTCTATTCTCGAGGTTTTCTAACACTCCTTTTTTGGAAAAATATTACATCTAACCTTAAAAATTTACACATAGCCTTACTATTCTCTCTCTGCCCTCTCTCTCTACCTCTCCCTCTCTAACGGTCACATTTTCCAGATCTGAGATCGGAACTTGTGCACCGGAGATTGGGATCGAGCTAGAGATTGAGAGTTCGAGATCGAGATTATCACCATCCGGTTAAGGCTTCCACTCCGGTGGATCTAACCCTATTTTTTTCACCCGGGCCGGAGGTCCCTTCCACCTCGGTGGATCTGGAAGCAGCCTCTCTACCTTTGTGTAGGGGTAAGGTCTGTCTACATCATACCTCCCTCATAGCCCGCATGTCGGGATTGAGTACCTTGTTGTTGTTGTTGTTGTTGTTTCTAGTTTCTAGTAGTAAAATCTAGCCCAAAAACATAGGAAAAAACATGGGAATTTTCGTTTAGATCTTCAGCTAATGTGAAAAGTAATGTAAACTTTTTTAAAAAAAACTATAAATTAAGAACGCTTGATGATATCAAAGTTATCAACTTTACATGGGTTTTTGTCCATTATGAAGATACATACACGTACTATTTGTGGATACCAAATGATACATGGGTATAGGATGTTCCTATCCAATTACTTTTTTTTTTTTTTTTACATACACGCATACAAGAATCTCAATAAAAATATGCTATCATCGAATTATACGATTCACATGTAATTTGGTTAAAATCGCAATGCTTACAAGAGATTTCACCAAATTAAATCACACCATGAGAATTGCGATTTTGTTAAAATAATTGTATAAATCCCCTTGCAACCAGTCCTTGATCTTATTTAATGTACGTACGTTATTTCGTTTATTTGTTACCTTCTTTATAGTTTTTTCCACTTTGATATTATTATCATTGAAAAACTTGGTGTATAATTTTGTATCACAATAATTAAAGATTGAAAGAGGTTTGTCACCCATATTCCAAAAACCTCGATTCGAATTTGTAAAGTCTTAATAATTATATGCTGCAAGTCACAATTGAGTTGTAACAAAAGAGTTTGAAATATATTTAAATCGAACTTTATTACCATGAATAGAAAGTGAGAATGCGATTCATAATTACACCTTTATATATGGAGTTCGAATTTGGTTGACATTGTTAATGGGTCAGCAAAAGGCATCATCATCATCAATCATGATACAGATTAACACACTCTTCTCGTGCTTATATTTACTTAACAGCTTAAATCCCACTAGTCATCATCGACTCCCCCCACATACTTATTACCCTTTGTGTATCTTGTTGTCTTTTTTTCGTTGTAATTGACTACTATTCTCAACTCATTTGTGTTCCCAGATTTGTAAACCTATTACTTACATAACATCTTTCCTAATCATGTTAGTGTTATAATCATAACTTGATCACATGTCACAAAGAAAATATTTGAATTTTGGAAACGGTCTAATATGTGTATCCGGCCATTAGGAATTGAAGTAAGGTGGCCACTATGAGATAAAGCTGAACCTACTCATAAAACACAAATATCTACATTTGCTTATTTATTTTAGTTTAATGTTGGTTTTATTTAAAACAGACTCTATTAAATTAGATTTGTAAACTAATTCATTTAGGGGCAAGGGTGCAGAGCTAAAAATTGGCAAATTGGCAACTTTTGGCAACCAGACGTCCTCACGTGGCCTGTTGGGTTTCTTGCCAAAACTTTCCAAAACAAGCCAAAACAAATTAAGGGTGTAGTAAGCCAATAGTTGCCAAAATGCCAATGCCGGAAAAATTAATAGGTTGCCGGAATATAGAAAAGATACCTTTTTTTTTTAATAAAAGATAACTACTTGGGCTCAGAAATTGGGGGTCGGGAATTCGGAAGTCGAAGACGCCATGGCTGCCAACCCGAAGGTTTACCCCACCAAGATACGCCCCGGATCATCCGAGTCTCATTTTTACGAACATTTTGTATCATCATCGCCTATTTAACGCAACACCGGCAACCTAATTGTTCAACGATATCATCACCGACATAATACTACTTTTCCGGCTACATATTCTTTAATGGAACAAAAGACGGCAACACTACCACGGAAAAAAATTCCGGCAACGCTAGGAGCATTGGCAAGTCGTTTCCGGCAATACAAGCAATATATTCCTCAAAATCGAAAACCCCCCAAAAAAAATTAGGTTTCCGGTGAGAGACAATTTTGGTACAACAAAAAAAAAACGGTCACATAGCACGCTTCCAACCTTCACATACATCGGCCTAGTTTGGCCGATATATATAGCCGATGCAAAGTGTCAATGCTTACCGATGGATAGGGTACAATGAAGCCAAAGAGCCGATGCTTGACAATGGAAGGAGCCGATGAAAAGTGCCGACTGCACCCTTGCCCCTTATATATCAAGAAAATTACAACTTCTCGAACGATCAAGAAATTGAAGTATCAAGTTAAACAAGAAAGATCGAAATCTAAACTTGCCGGTTTATACACAATTTACGACCAAAAAAATAAATTAATTAATTAAATAAAGATTTTACTGGTTTTAAGGTTCTCATTGGATTTCAAGTCTCTCCCGGTCTCATAAAATCTTAATGAACCTAAGTTTCACACCATATTGTACAAACATGTTTTACACAGTTACGATAGATTTATTAATTGTTATGGTAGGAATATCAACTCCCACTTTTTTAAGGTGCTTAAAAAAGTAAAATTGTAGGTGCATCAAAGTGTAAAGGGATAAGTATCCTGAAATGTAACAAACTTTGGACGAATGTATATAGTGTGAAATAACTAAAGTTGTGTTCATTGTATGTAATCATCTTTAAATTATGTGTATTGTATGTAAAAAAATGTATCCGACCAATCAAAAACTAACAAGTGGCAGTTATATATGGTTGCCACGTATGCATTCTTACATACAATACACATAATTTAAAGATGATTACATACAATGAACACAACTTTAGTTATTTCACACTATAGACATTCGTCCAAAGTTTGTTACATTTCAGGATACTAATCCCAAGTGTAAAAGGTAAATACCATATTTTATTTGTTGATGAATCCAACTACATATACATTTTAGTCTCTTTATTGATATTATAAAGAGTAAGAATCATACTTAATGCGGTGAATACAAGTAAAAACATTAGAATCCTTGCTACAGTTGATACACTGAGATCTTTCCCACCAGAAACAGCCCATAAATAAACTTTGTTTTCGTCTAAAAGGTTGCTCTTAATAATATTGCATAAAGTTGTGTTCAATTAAAATGTAACATAAATTTATTTCTTAATATGGCACCTCAATATTCTATAAAACTGGTTCCAACGGTGTTCGTTGGCGCCATTATGTGGGTTTTCATCATCGGTTAACCGATGAGTAAAGAACGAGCTTTGTGCACTCTTCAATCCGACCGTTTATATAACACAAAAAAAAAATGATGAAAAAGTAATATTGTTGGCATGGATGTATTACCATAGAAATGATAACGTGAGACTGATGTGATAAAACTGACGAGGCAACCGTTGAAACTATATTGTTTGTACAGCCAATCCGGACTCCTAGAACGGGCTAATGGGGGTTGAATGTGATTATAATCTGGCGATTCCCTTACGGTAAGGCAAAGCCTTTTGTACGCCAAATGTATATGTGTTTTGTATATATGTTGATCGATCCCTCTTTCCCCTATTCATAGGGGATTCGTGGCTTAACCTCCAAGTAGGGTTTTGGAGGTGGATTATATTGTTTCTGAGAATAACGTGATATAGTATTATCTCTTCCATTAAATGCTAGCTGATGGTTTGTTTTTGTTTTAGTGTTTAAATTTATAAAAGTTGTACAAGTTATTATCTCAAAAACACACACACCTTAACGGACAGGGGACCCGATCAGATGTAGTATAGTTTAGTGATAAGAACAGGATCGTTCGCAGGGACGCGTTGCTTAACCTAATCTAGTAATACGTATAATTCTAGCGGTTGTGGGGTTGTCAAAATTTCCTATTAAACTAATTAAAATACTGAAAAGTAAATAGAAGCCGCAACCGCTTATTCAGCGAGAGGCTTAGTCTGAAAATAGTTTGAAAAAGCAAATAACAGTAATTAAATTAAAATACTTGTTTGGCATCTCCGATCTCATGGTACGACCAAATATCATTCTACCTACTTGCTAGACTGTTGGAAACTTAATCACGGCTCAGATTCTCGTTAGATTCACTTTGCCTAAGTAACTAGTGATGTCCCTAGACTCACACTACTCTATAAACAAATTCTCGTTAGATTCATTGTTTAAGCATTAATGACCTAAAGTTCGTGTTACTAGTTCATCTTTTAGTTACCCGGCTCTTAAGCCATGACCAGATAGTAATTATTCTCTCCGGTGACCACAGTGCTCGTTTCCAAGTCACTGGATCGCGTCTGACATTGTTAAGCATCATGTTCTATTCATCCTAATTACTATGGTTCTGGATCCCTCGGTTACAAGTGAATCACCTTTTACATCTAGTAAAAGACCGACTAGTGTTTTCCATCCTTATGTATTAATCCTAGTGTATGATTATAGACCGATCATCAGAATTAAATCAATACATGCAGATATAGAACCGATAATAATATGAAGAACTAGTAAAACATGGATCTACGATAAACAGTAAGACACACTCCAACAGATCTAACAAATAAAGTAAAATAGATAAACGTCTACATGATCACATCGATCCAAACAAGTATTCAGCCTACTAGCCTGACATTATTAAAGGAATAACAAAGTCTGAAAAGATGAAAGACATTGTTTACAAACTGAAAGTAAAGTAAAAGAGTAGATCTAGGTTGAGGATGAAGATCGGAATGTGTTAGAAGCTCCAAAACCTCCTTGTAATCTGCAAAGTCGACCTAGGGTTGAATATGGGCGGCTAGGGCTGCTGAATCGGCTCTCTCTTAGGGTTTTGAAGGCTGCTTCGGCTTAAATAGGTGAAAAGGTCGGTTGCTGATCTGGGCCGCCCAGCGGCGCTGGATGGGCTCCCAGCGGCGCTGGGCTTGGGCCAGCGGCGCTGGCAAGGTGCCAGCGGCGCTGGCAGCTCCTGCTGCTGCTCGTATTGCTTCGTTCGGCTCCCGAATCACCTCCTTGTGTCTTGTAACTTCATAGGCCTTCATCTTGAGTCACTTGATGCCATTTACCCTCACTCGCATCTTCCGTGAACCTGCATAAACATAGAATCCGTTAAGTACCGATAGTTCCGGAATATTAACTCATTTAAGACATAGAAATGAGTCCTTTTGATAAGGGTTTTTATCACAAAATGGACGCTCATCACTAGCCTTGGCGATAAGCACGTATCTTTTCCTTATTTATCGAAGATTAAGTCATCCTGGGTGTACCCTGCGTGCTAACGGCTGGGTGGGTACATCATCAAGCCCCCATTCTAATGGGGTGATTCTGCAAAGATCATCGCATTAGACTCCTAGCCTTACTCCACCCTCGTCCTTTATCTGCCAACCAGTGTAAAGTGTAGGGGGTATTTCTGAAATTTGTGACGGTAGGTTTGGGGTATTAATTTCATTGAGTTAGTGGATGCGTATCCCTAAAATTCGAAATTAATCGACGGTTAACCCTCTTTTGCTTCATATAAATATCTTCTTGTTGGTCAAACATAGTTAATCCTCTATTATTTTGATCGGAGATCCACCGCTAGTGAGAGAATCAACTTGTGCTTCAAAAATAAGGTACGATCTTTTCTTTTTCTCTTTTAATAAACCCTAGTTTGATGGCGAAGCGAGAAATATGTAATACTCGTTCGGTTGTTGATGCGGATACGCTTAGGGATTTTGTCAATCAATACTTTCCTGGTCGTCATACGTTTTTCCTTCTTCCAACCCGTAATCAAAGTGCTCTTAACCCTCCTGATGGGTTTGTGAGCATATATATATTAAAACTTTTACCATGGGTAATCTTAGGTATCCATTCCCCAAGTTCTTTATTGATGTCTTAAAACACTATAAGTGTCATATCTCTTTGATGCATCCATTGGGTTGTGCTAGGATAGTAGCTTTTGAAGTTGTTTGTCGTGCCTATGGTGTTATGCCTTCTGTGGTTTTATTTAGGAAGTTGTTAAATATTTGTGCCGCCGGCGATTGGATAACCATAGCCAATAGGCCAAAAGTTGAATGTATCATTAAGGGTGGTGTGGATCTTCGTGATTGGAAAGATGAGTATGTGTTTATGAATGTGAGTTTGTTCCCTCAAGACTGTGAGTGTTTGTATGAGAGGCATAGGTTAAAAGTTCAGAAAAAGGGGTTTTTTGGTGATGAGATACTAAAAGAGGATTGTGGAAGTATTTATGATATCTTGGAGGAGGAGGGTTTGTTGTTCATCAGTATCCAGATGGAATCTTGTTTAAGGCTGGTCTTATTCCTGCTCTTGCTGAGGGAGAGGAAGAGTTTGATGGTATGCTCTTTTTGTACTGATTCTGCTATTACTTTGTCAGCCCTTCTTCACCATTATTTATTTTGTTTACAGAGATGTCATATTTGCAGTACATGAAGAAAGGTACCAAGGAGGTTTCTGAGATGCCCAATCCAAATGCTTTTGCTGCTGGTGGTAGTGTTGGTGAGCGTGTTGGTGAAAGTGGTGAAGTTGTTAGCCGTCCCCCTCCACAAGTCGATGCTATTGATGTTGATTCCCTTCCAGATGTTGGGAAGAAGAGAGCTAACATGCCTCCCCCTTCTGGATCGATTGTTGCTCGTATGAAGAAGGCTAAGATTGCTGCTGCCAATACTGTCAATGGGGGTGTGGAAGAAGGTAATAAAAAATCCAAGGCTACTGGCAGGAAGACTCGTAAATCAGTGTCTGCAAGAGAATCCCCAAAGAAAGGTAAGTGCTTAAATCCCCTAACTTCCTTGTTTCTTCTTCTTCCTTTCCTCATTGTTTCCTTTGTTGTAGTTTCAGAGTACTATGAGTCAGAGTGGTTGTTCAGAGCTCAAGTTCCCAAGCACACTGTTGATGAGATTAGGTCTATGGAACCATCTAAGTTTCTTTCCTACTTTGATGAGGACTGTGATGCTCACAGCTCGATGGTCACTGAGATGCACTTTCGGTATAATGCTGCCATAAAAGTGATGGAAGAGAGTAAGCAGAGGGAGCTGTTGTTGAATGACACTATAGCTGATCTGGAAAAGAAACTGGCTGACTATGCTGATCAAGGTGGGTCTTCATCTGTGAAGGAGAAGCTTAGGGAGACTGAGGAGTTGTTGAAGTCTCAGGAGTCTACCTTATTTTCTAGGAATGAGGAGATCTCTAAGCTGAAAACAGAACTTCAAGCAAAGTCCATTGAAAGTGCCAAGATGTTGTCACAGTCTCAGTCTGACAAATTGATGATTGAAGACCTTTCCAAGCAGTTGCAGTTGATAAAGGTTGATCGTGGCAGGTTGGTTTCTGAGTATGTTCTTTTTGTGTGCAGATCTTTGTTGGTTAGTTCTGATGTGTTGAAATCAGTTGGTGAGGGTGTGTCTGCTAATCGTTTGGAGGAAAGGGCCATGGTGTTGGAGGAGTTTAACCAGGAAGGTCATGTCGATATTTCTTCCTGTCTTGACTATGATCCAAATGCCTCTGTTAAAGTTGAAGTTGCTGCTAAACAATGGGAGGAGGCTAAGTTTTATGTGATTGCTAAGTTCAGCTCGCACCCTGACATGTCTGTTGATGAACTTCTTTCTCTTTCCTTCTGAATGCTTGAACAATATTTGGGCCATTGTGCCATGGTATGTAAGACAATATTATTCTACCTTCAGCTGGGCTGGATCATATTTTTGGGCCTGTGAGGCATGGTGACATTTTGGACAATTTAAGTATATATTATGGTTGTATGTTTATATTTGTTTCCTTGTGCATGATATGTTTGCCTTTTTAGGCTTAGATATTACTTTAAATAATCGTAGGTGTGAGGTTGCGACCCTTCTTTACCATAAATCATAAATTTTATTCAATCATAATATTTATTGAACAAGATAAATTTCAAATACATAAGATAAGTGGACTTATTCTGTTGCAGAGGTGCCTTCTTTGTCTCCTTCAATTTTTGGGGATTTTTCTCTTTTGATTGTCATTGTGGTGAAAATGTCCTCAAGTTCCCCTTCTTCTTTTCCTAGCTTCCTCTTCTTAATTGGCATAACCACGCCTGTTCTTCCATGGACACTGGGTGACTCATACCTCCCCAGGATAATTGCTACTCCATCCTCCTTTTGGAATTTGACCATGTTATGTATGACGGAGGGTATCATTCTGAACCTTCTTATTGCTGGCCTTCCCAGGATAGCGTTATATGGCGATGATCCCCTTATTATCATGAATGTCAGTTCCTCCGTTCGCCTTCGTGATCCAACGACAATTGTTACTTGAAGTACTATCTTTCCCGTAGGCTGACTTTTATCTCCGGCAAAACTGATCAGCGGTGTCCCTGCGGGTGAGGCTAGGGTACGGATAAGTGGGTTAGCGCTTGGGAGTGCATGCTCGTAGAATATGTTACAATCGCTTCCATCATCAATGTTTATCTTATCGACCCATATGTTTTGCAGGATTGCTTTGATCACTATTGGGTCTTCTGAGACATGTGTCCCAAGTAGTGGGGGAAAGGAGATGGCTGGTACGCTTTGGGTGAAGGTATTAATCTCTTTCCTTTTCTCTACTTGCTTATCCCTTCGTATTGTGTATATTGTCGCCTGGGGGGTGTTCTTTTTGTCTTCCACAGGCTCCTCCGTCTTCGGCTTCACTTGTTGGTGGATTCCATTCACTAGGTGTACTAGCTTACCTGTCCTTATGGCCTCATCTATTGCTTTTCTTAACTGGATGCATGAATTAGTGTCATGCCCTATGTCATTGTGAAACTCGCAATATTTGTCCCTGTCCCTTCTTCCTCTATCGCTTAGCTTAGGTGGGGTTGGGAATGTTTATGCAGTCTATGCTGCCAAGGGGGAAAGAAGTGTAGTCCTTGCACCAATTGCACCTGGAAGTGCTCCATCTGGAAGTCAAATTGGTGGAAGTCAATCTGGTAGAGAAATGGTTGTGGCTGCCAGTACTGAAACTGGTGAGCAAAGGGTTGAAGAGGATATAGATGTGATTGATAGGGGGAATGTGGATAAGGGTAAAGGTATAGCATCTGATGTAATCTGCCCAGCCGGCCACTGATGTACCAATGTTAGAAACTGGCAATGCTGATGTACTTCCTCCAGTTTCAGATAGTGATAGTAGAAGATTGGCTAGACTTGGCAATGATATTAAAGAAAGAAAGAAAATGAAACAAGCCAACCAAGTTGAAGCCAGAGCACATCTTGCACAGATCAAACTGCTTGATATTAGTGATGCTCATCTTTTGGGAATCACTAAGGAGGAGTATGCCAGAGTAAAGAATGATCTCAGGATAGTTGACATGTTGAAAGAAATGCTTGATATTGAATTAGACAGACACTATCCTGATGATGAAGCTGAGCATGATGCCAGAAATTTGAATATATCAGTGGAGAAGGCAAAAGAAAATAGGGCCAGTGGGATTCTGAAAAGAATTGAAAATGTTAAGAAGGTTCTGAAAAGGGTCTTGAATCCACCAAGAAGGAACCCTCAACCAAGAAAACCACTGCCCAGAGATGCTGATCTTAGAACCTTCATTGAACCAACTGCGAAATCTCAAATGATGACATCAAGGTTGCTGTGCAGGCTGCTGGAGCTGGGACTATTAAAATCTCGAATGAATCTAAAGCTAGAAGCTATTATTCCCAGATCATGGCAACCAGAAAGCACAGTGGGGAATCAATGGTGTCATGTGAACTGGTACTGAGTTCCAGAACTGTCTACAGAACGTCTTCACTAAACTTCAAGCTATTTCTGAACAAATTATACATGGTCGATTTCGACCNAACAAGTCTTTAAAAATGGTTTTATGGTACTTTACTGGAGTGTCCCTCCAGTGTACCATCAGTACATGTTCACTGG
>CM067170.1:117763347-117806472 GCA_034093135.1 Erigeron breviscapus
GTAAGAACAATAGTTCCAGAATATTAACTCATTTAGACATTGAAATGTGGCCTTTTGATAGGGGAATTTATCACAAAATGAACGTTCATCAGCCTTAAAAACAGCCTTCATATACTCAATAGGGTTCCATCAAAATCTGTCCCTAAGACTCCTGGACAGGTGGGAAACTGAGTATAAAATATATGAACGTATGAGATTTTCCTGCCTGAGCAAAAGTCTATAACCCTAATTTAAAGAAACTGGTTCCCAAAACTCTTACATGTTTCTTTATCGATTATCCTGATAACTCAAAAGGTTGTCGGTTTTACTCTCTTTCCCACCACTACTAGCATTATTGAAACACAATATGCCACATTTCTCAAGAACTAAGAGATCAGTGGGAGCACGAAAAATCATAACTTAAGATTTGCAAGAAGTACAAGAAGCGGGGAGGTGATGGTGGTTTATTTAGTGTTTAAATTTATAAAAATGTTGTACAAGTAATTATCTCAAAACCACACACACCTTAACGGACAGGAGACCCGATCAGATGTAGTATAGTAAGTGATAAGTTACAGGATCGTTCGCAGGGACGCTTGCACTACCTAATCTAATAATATGTGTAATTCTAGCGGTTGTGGGTTGTCACGATTTCCTATTAAACTAATAAAACTGAAAAGTAAAAGAAGCCGCAACCGCTTATTCAGCGAGAGGCTTAGTCTGAAAAAGTTTGAAAAAGAAAATAACAGTAATAAAATTAAAATACTTGTTTGGCATCTCAGATCTCATGATACGACCAAATATCATTCTACCTACTTGCTAGACTGTTGGAAACTTAATCACGGCTCAGATTCTCGTTAGATTCACTTTGCCTAAGTAACTAGTGCTGTCCCTAGACTCACACTACTCTCTAAACAAATTCTCGTTAGATTCATTGTTTAAGCTTTAATCACCTAAGTTTGTGTTACTAATTCATCTTTTAGTATACCCGGCTCTTAAGCCATGACCAGATAATAATTCCCTCCGGTGACCACAGTGCACGTTTCCATGTCACTGGATCGCGTTTGACATTGTTAAGCATCATGTTCAATTTGTCCTAATTACTATGGTTCTGGATCCCTCAGTTATAAGTGAAATCACCTTTTACATCTAGTTATAGACCGACTAGTGTTTTCCATCCTTATGTATTAATCCTAGTATATGATTATAGACCGATCATCAGAATTAAATCAATACATGCAGATATAGAACCGATAATAATATGAAGAACTAGTAAAACATGGATCTACGATAAACAGTAAAACACACTCCAACAGATCTAACAAATAAAGTAAAATAGATAAACGTTTACATGATCACATCGATCCAAACAAGTATTCAGCCTATTAGCCTACCATTATTAAAGGAATAACAAAGTCTGAAAAGATGAAAGACATTGTTTACCAACTGAAAGTAAATAAAAGAGTAGATCTAGGTTGAGGATGAAGATCGGAAGGTGTTAGAAGCTCCAAAACCTCCTTGGAATCTGCAAAGTCGACCTAGGGTTTGTAGGTGGCAGCTAGGGCTGCTGAATCGGCTCTCTCTTAGGGTTTTGAGGGCTGCTTCGACTTAAATAGAGGCAAAAGTCGGTTGCTGATCTGGGCCGCCCAGCGGCGCTGGGGATGGGCTCCAGCGGCGCTGGGCTCGTCTGCTGATGGGCCAGCGGCGCTGGCAGCTCCTGCTGCTCTCCGATTTGCTTCGTTCGACTCCCGAATCACCTCCTTGTGTCTTGTAACTTCATAGGCCTCCATGTTGAGTTGCTTGATGCCATTTACCCTCACTCGCATCTTCCGTGAACCTGCGTATATATCGAATCCATTAAGTACCAATAGTTCTGGAATATTAACTCATTTAGACATTGAAATGTGGCCTTTTGATAGGGAATTTATCACAAAATGAATGCTCATCATATACCCCCACACTTAAGTCTTTGCTTGTCCTCAAGCAAATAGTCCAAGAAAATAAAACAATGATGAGCGGACAACTTAAGTGTACAAGTTATTCTACTTTTTTAAAACATTTGAAAGATTAGTCATGCAAAAATGATTTGAGAAAGCTTTAAGACAAAATCAGTAAGCTATAGCTAGAGGTAAAGATAATCAGTCAATCAAAACTAAAAGTTAACCTTATATTCGTGTTAATACCTCTAAAACCGTTCTATAATTCCACATGTCCTACAGCTCAATCTTACTTCCTTCTGCTGACTAGTTAAGCTCTTAATTAAATTTTGTATAGCAATCAGATCTACTAGCTACTAGCAAGGCATTTATATCTTATTATTTGTCGTACTTGTGATTCACTACTTAGACATACTCTCACACTAAAGTCATGCTCGCTAGCTAAACACTAAAGCAGTTATACGATATTATCATCTTTAATAGTTGAGACAGCGGTGACAGGTCGGTGGTTCCCCACTCGCAGAGTGACATAACTCAACTAATGGTTAGAGTTTATACCTTACATCAAGACAGCGGTAACAGGTCGGTGGTTCCCTCGCGCAAAGCGACATAACTTGATGTGTATAAATTTTACTCTTTAATAGTTCTTTGAACTCTTTAATTAATCTAATGATTGCCTTTTCTTAAGATTACTACATTATTCATGCATAGACATTATCAGAGATCCCAGATGACTCATATACTTACTCAGTATGCAACTAGTTTACAATTAATAGTGTAAGAATTAAGGCGAACCATACATCTAAAATAGTTCCTACACAAGCACTTATATTTTAGTCAAATTAATACACCTATACTAATAACTAGATAGTTCCAATTGCTAGGCATATTAAAGTCCGGTTAAGTGTGTTATGGCAAACATAATCGCATACAGTTTCAATCTAAGCTCTAATCCATTTGGAAAAATGAACAGCCACAAATCTATAGTTAAACTAAAAGTCCTAACTAACTGTAACACCCCACCGTTGGCGGAAACATGAGGTGTCATGAAAAGTACAGCACGACATGGAATTACATAGATACTACTAAATGAAATAGAATATAATGATATATTCTCAAAACATTAGTCTTAATACAAGAGTTCCAAGTCACACAATGCTAGGAGAGCTTATTACTAGTACGTCCATAACAGAAAATAAACCAAGGCATGCAGCCTTAAAGTCCGATATAAGTAAAGGAGCACTAATCTCCGAAGTCCAGCCTAGAATTTAAGTCTTTATCCCTGATTTGCTTGAGTACCTGAAAAGTATACTAAAACGTGTCAACACAAAGGTTGGTGAGTTCGTAGGTTTTATATCAAAAGTCTAGTCAAAGTAATAAGTCTTTTGTCGGTTCTTTTAAGTGATAGTTCAATATATAACGAGCAGAGTTACGCCATAATAAGTCAAAAGTCTCAAGTCTCAAGTCTCAAAGTCTCAATGTCTCAAAGTCCGGCCTTACGGTACCTGCCTTAGTCCAAAGTCTCAATCAAGTCTCCAATACTCACAAAAACACGTCAAATAAGCACGTCATAAAGCACAACAACAAACACATAATCACATACATACAACAAGACATGAGCATATCATATGGCACAAATAACTCTATACGCATAGGCTCAATATTGAACATATCAGAAATCGACAAAAGTGTTTAAAAGAAACAAGTATACTTTTCACCCCAAAACTGATTAAAAGAGGGGCTACGAAACTCACCTTAATTGGAGTGAATCGTGGGATGAAGAAAGAAGAAAGTAAGTAGACTATGTTGTGCTTCGTGGAACCTTTTCAAAGAAAGTAATACTTGATTTAGTTAATATGTTCTTGTTAGAAGATAGATGAAAGGAAGTTCATTTTTGTAATCTTCATTACCCAAATTAGATTGTTATCATGACATTTGTTTAATTTACATATATATATATAAATAACTTCTACACATGAGATTAGGTATGTACACTGGTTCCTATCAAACAAGGATGTAGTGTTGTAAATCCATACATGTACACCGGTTCCTATCAATCAAGATGTTGGTGCAACGCAGTAGGTATATGGGATCATGTGTATAAGTAAATATATATATGTACATGGTTTTCATTATATATATCATTTATATTGTCATGTAATAAAAGTATTCAAGTTTTATAAAATTTGGTATACATCTTTAAATTGAATAATCCAAACCAAGCCATAATCTACAACTTGACACCATTAAAATACTTATAAATTATGATTAAGAGATCAAGAATTATTACCTTATATGTGCACTTAATCAAAAGGATATTTAAAGGAATGATCAAAGATGACTTAAAGCTAAGAACTACTGGAATTCCAGCCCTCTGTTCTAGACTTGTAATTTGACTTCTGGACCTTTTTGGACAAATTCAACGGTTGAAAACGTTGGTCTATATGTTAGGAAGCTACCGTCAAAGAACCATGATGATCCGACGGTTTAATCTCCGGGGATCGGAGGTTTTCTGGGCTGCTGTAATGAAAAACGGGTTTTGAGTTGTTTTGGATATTTTCTTTCTCAAAGTCACTTATGACTTATTAATGATTATGAACTTGAATTTGTATGTGTTTTGTGCAGAGGAAGTGAGAAAGATAGTACTATATATAGGAAAAATAGAATGAAGGATATGCATTATATGCATGCATGTATTATTTAGTTTTTCATTAGTTAATTGCTAGGTAGGCTCCCATGTTTGTTTTCTAATCAATTTAGGTGTTTGGAAGCTTATACTTTTCAGCAATTAAAGGCTTTTTGAAAGTTAATTACATATTGATTGAATGAATAATTAAAAGATAGATTGAATTAGATACTAAAAGACAATTTGTGAGTTGTTTAGTTCAATTAGTGTGTTAGGTACTTGTCTCCCACTAAAATTCGTGGTTTAGCTGGCCACTATGAGTAGGATTGATGATTAAATTCATATTTATAGTTGTAGATATTTCTCTCCTCTTTCCGTAGACAGCTTACTCGTCAAAAACGGATATCGGACGAAGAAGTTATAGTCAAAACATTACAGCAACGTTAATTTATCATTTTTAGCACATTTAAAGTTATATTTAGTTTTGGACATATTGAGTGATATAATATAATAGGTAGATATATATATATATATATATAGATAGATATATATATATATAGAGAGAGAGATAGAGAGGTAGTATCCAGCTAAGGGATTAGGTTCATGATCAATAAACAACAAGAGATATCACGCGTATTTCTCTTTACATAAAGTTATGTCGGCTTTTGTCCCATTAATACCATTATTAGCTGGCTGCTGACACTCGGGTATAATATAAATATTTAATATCGTATATTATACTAAGGCATAGAAATACGTTTTCCCAAATAATTTTTACATTCGTATTTAGTTTATTTAACATATCCTAATAATACAAGTTTCATATCAGATATGGACAACAATAATGGCCTCACAACATGGGCCTAATCACATCGAATCATTTACAATATCTGAATCCATCTAAATATTGTAATTAGTCCAACTCATATATATATGCACAAAAATAGTCGAAGTTTTCATATATTCATAAAAGTTTGTCATCATCATATATAACAAGTAACGGACCAAAATGGCAAATGTTACACTAACCGTTCATCTACCAAAGCTAATTTTGCTTAGTTATCGTCATCTTTTGTCTACTTGCAAAGCTTATTTCTCAAAATGTTTTTCAGACACAAGAAAAATTTTAAATTTGCATGAATTAAGTAGTAGAAAACTTATGATTAATCAAACAATTAAACCACGGGTTTTCCTATTCCATCCCCCCACACTTAAATTGTACAACGTCCTCGTTGTACTAAACATGACATAACAGAAAGGTAATAGGAAAAACACGAAAAGATAAAGGATTTACGAAACTTCCCGGGCTTAAATTGCATGATTTGTTGAAGATGGCATTTGTGGAGCGACTGAATGATGTAGATCTTCAAAATTTGAGTCGGCTCCATTTGATGGCGATCCATTGTTGCTTCTTCATCTTCTTCTCTTTTTGGTATTTTCTGATTTTTTGATTTTTTTGGATTTTTGGGTTTTTCTGGTTTTTTTGGTTTTTGCGGTGATCTAGATGTTCTAACGGCGAGTTGAGCTGCTCTTGATAAGTGTTGGGTGATTGAGAGGGGTTAGGAATGTGTTTACAAGGTTTAAAATGAAGTTCAAACGGCCACTGGACCTCTGAGCGGCGCTGGCGAATGCTTAAGCGGTGCTGGGAGTGCTTCTGCTGCTACTGGACTAGCCAGCGGCGCTGGTAGGTCCTGAATCACAAATTTCATCCAAAATCAAAGTTGTATCTCTCTCTTTCCCGGTTCTGTGGCCTGGTCACTCGTCGAAAACGGACATCGGATGAAAAAGTTATGGCCAAAATACCAAGACAGCGCCAAACTCTTCATATTAATCATTTTTCTTCCGCCTTGAGTGTTGAATCTCGAACCCAAGCTTCTCCAAACCATCACTAAATCTCATTGAGCTCATTTAACCTTGTTCCTTCATGTTCTCCTCCTCACCACTTGCAATGATCCATAAAGCTCATGATTAACCTGTTGTCTGCACATCTAAATCAAAATATCAAAACGGAAAATAACAAACTAACACTAAAACTAAAATGAAAAACACGATTACTTGCTTGTTCAACCACTCGACTCATAAAAAGACAAGTAGACTTAGTCGATTATAGACCGATCGACTTTTTCATAAACTAATTAGTGAACCTAAAGAATCTTGGTACAGGAAATTGAATAATCCTACTACATTTATATAGAACAAGAAGCAAATTATTATTAAACAAAATAACCTAATGCATGAAAAGTAAAACAAATACATGGGTTGCCTCCCAAGAAGCGCTAAATTTACCGAGTCTTCAGCCGGACTCATTCCCCAAACTTACCATGGCGGGGTCTTAAACGCCCCACACTTAAAGTGTCGGGCGGTTTACGCGAATAAGGTGAATAGTATGTAAATGTTATCTTAACCATTACCCAACCGATGTATTTCACCTTATCAAAGTTCATTTTTAAGATGTTGAAATGATTTGTTTTCTTTACAAAACTCATCTTAAAAATCCATCCTTTCATACGAACATACAAAATTTTGAAAATACCGTTATGACACACTATTTTCAAGTAAGTGATTTGAAAGCTCATGTTCGCGGATTTGAAAGGGTTGGGAGCTAAAGGGTCCGGGGCTAGGTCCAAAAACAAAATGTAGTGCATGAAATTACTACTAGCCTTAAGATTACTTAACTTAGTGCAACTAAAATTTGAATAACAATAAGTTAGAGTAAAAGAGCTCCCTGGATAACCCGACTTGGGTTGCAAATCATCTCGACTTGTGTCCTCACATTCCTCTATTTTGAGATTCATATCCCGTTTATCCGGCTCCTTCTTTCGTGCCATGATCTTCTTTAAAGATGTCAGCGACTTTGGCACTGTTATTTCACGCTCCGTTTGTTGTAGAAAAATGATCCGGATCTGATTGGAAGTCCATTCCGGAGCCAAAACAAACTTAGAACGCGAATGTGTCTGAACTGGGGCTGCCAGCGGCGCTGGCTGTAGTGATGAGCGACGCTGGTTGCTGATCAGAAGCCACGAGCAGCGCTCCTCTGCAGTGAGAGCGGCGCTGCTTCAGTCTGGGTTAGGTTCCGGTTGTTCGATCTTCTTCTTGACTTTTAAGCTTTCAATCTCCGAGACCTGCCAATTATTCTCAAGTATAAATGTAAAATCAAGAAAAGATTTAGAAGACTTACCTGAATAAGTTAATAGAGTATTCACTTTGTTACGAGTCGGCGGGCTGATAGACTCCCCCACACTTAAAGTGTCGGGAGGTCTAAACTTAAAGAGTGAGAAATCCTCGAGTCGGACATTGGACTTCTCCCAACTGATGTCTTCCTGTTCTTCCTTATGAGCTTCAATGTCGGGTGGCACCTTCCTAATGGTGGATACAACCTTGGTTTCCATGGTCGGGGTCGTCACTAACTCTTCATCCCATATGATCTCAAGCTCGTCTTCCCATTCGGCTTCATCCCAAACTACTTCACCTTCTTCCTCCAATTCCACATCAACACGGTCACTCCCATTCTTATCACTCGACTCGTGCGGTTCAGGATGTGGTGTCTCATGATCGTGCTTCATCTCAACTTCTCCATCAGTTGACGAAATAATATCCACATTGACAAGCTTCATTTTGTTTGGTTCCGGATGTGGTGTTTCACCTTGAGCAACGCGACTTCTTTCTTCGGTTCCTTTTGTTTCGGGATCACATGCTCTTGCTCAGTCACGACTTAAAGATCGTCCCCTCCTCGGTGCTTGAAATAGCCTCATCTTGATTGGTTTTGCATTTACTAGCGATTTGGGCTTCGTCGGCACCTTCAAAATGAGCAAAAAATGATAAATCGCGCGAATCCGGGCTGCTGTCGTGGCTTCCAGCAGCGCTGGGAGGCTCCCAGCGGCTCTGGTGGTCACCAGCGGCTCTGGACCTGGGCTCCAGCGGCGCTGGTGGGTCCGAAACAACATCCAGTTTTTCGATACTGCTTGTTTCACTTTTCTCTTGCTCTTCTTCTACCAGGACTGCATCAATGGTTGAGGAAACGCTCTCTACGTCAACAAGATTGCTCTTGTTGGGTTATTCATCTTGCTTTGGATATTCCATGGGTGACACCTGTATCTCACTTTCCAATAAAGAATAAGCTTGTTTTGTTGAATTAGAAAGAAAATTACCATCACCAGCGACATCCAAGACCTTCCGAGTATCATCATCCAATCCGTCATAATACCACATAATACAGTTATCAAGTCTCACTTCTTTTTCAGGGTAAACTTTAACCAACTTTATTCTCTTACAAGCTTCTTCCCAAATATTCTCCGTCGGTCCAAGTTCCCAGAATGCTTTAAGCAACTCCTTCATTCTTTTCCAAGCATCTACCCATGTTTCATCTTCATGCAGCTTAAAATACTTTATTGCGAGATATTTAGCTCTAATGCTTCTCCGTGTTTCCTCGTATTCATCAACTCGGGTCGCCATTGACAACACTAGACCTGTAAAATAAACACTGGCACAACCCGTGAAAAGCACTATGTATTGATACAAATAAAAAGATGAAAATGAAAAGACAAAAAGTTGAAACTAACGTAAGCAAATAAAAGAAAAATATTTTTGGATATTTTTAAATTTTAAAGAAAATGAAAATACTACTTAACTAACCTAAACTAGACTTAACTACTAAACCCTAAAATGACTTAACCTAAAAACTGAAAAGTAACTTTCTCGTGCCGAAACACAAGAAAGGATCGAACTACACTACTAAACTAAGAATGCGCCGCGTCCCCGGCAGCGGCGCCAAAACACTTGATGGTGGTTTTTATTTAGTGTTTAAATTTATAAAATGTTGTACAAGTAATTATCTCAAACTAACCACACGATTACGGGCAGGGGACCCGATCAGATGTAGTATAGTAAGTGATAAGTACAGGATCGTTCGCAGGGACGCTTGCACTACCTAATCTAATAATATGTGTAATTCTAGCGGTTGGGGTTGTCACGATTTCCTATTAAACTAATTAAAAAATGAAAAGTAAATAGAAGCCGCAACCGCTTATTCAGCGAGAGGCTTAGTCTGAAAAGATTTTAAAAACCAAATAACAGTAATAAAATTAAAATACTTGTTTGGCATCTCAGATCTCATGATACGACCGGATATTATCTACCTACTTGCTAGACTGTTGGAAACTTAATCACGGCTCAGATTCTCGTTAGATTCACTTTGCCTAAGTAACTAGTGCTGTCCCTAGACTCACACTACTCTTTAAACAAATTCTCGTTAGATTCATTGTTTAAGCTTTAATCACCTAAGTTTGTGTTACTAATTCATCTTTTAGTATACCCGGCTCTTAAGCCATGACCAGATAATAATTCCTTCCGGTGACCACAGTGC
Organism: Erigeron breviscapus; assembly: GCA_034093135.1. NCBI lineage: Eukaryota > Viridiplantae > Streptophyta > Magnoliopsida > Asterales > Asteraceae > Erigeron > Erigeron breviscapus. The sequence goes on from CM067170.1 coordinate 117,773,252, forward strand.
ACGTTTCCATGTCACTGGATCGCGTCTGACATTGTTAAGCATCATGTTCAATTTGTCCTAATTACTATGGTTCTGGATCCCTCGGTTATAAGTGAATCACCTTTTACATCTAGTTATAGACCGACTAGTGTTTTCCATCCTTATGTATTAATCCTAGTGTATGATTATAGACCGATCATCAGAATTAAATCAATACATGCAGATATAGAACCGATAATAATGTGAAGAACTAGTAAAACATGGATCTACGATAAATAGTAAAACACACTCCAACAGATCTAACAAATAAAGTAAAATAGATAAACGTCTACATGATCACATCGATCCAAACAAGTATTCAGCCTATTAGCCTACCATTATTAAAGGAATAACAAAGTCTGAAAAGATTAAAGACATTGTTTACCAACTGAAAGTAAATAAAAGAGATAGATCTAGGTAGAAGATGAAGATCGGAAGGTGTTAGAAGCTCCAAAACCTCCTTGGAATCTGCAAAGTTGACCTAGGGTTTGTAGGTGGCGGCTAGGGCTGCTGAATCGGCTCTCTCTTAGGGTTTTGAGGGCTGCTTCGACTTAAATAGAGGCGAAAGTCGGTTGCTGATCTGGGCCGCCCAGCGGCGCTGGGGATGGGCTCCAGCGGCGCTGGGCTCATCTGCTACTGGGCCAGCGGCGCTGGCAGCTCCTGCTGCTCTCCGATTTGTTTCGTTCGACTCCCGAATCACCTCCTTGTGTCTTGTAACTTCATAGGCCTCCATGTTGAGTTGCTTGATGCCATTTACCCTCACTCGCATCTTCCGTGAACCTGCGTATATATCGAATCCATTAAGTACCAATAGTTTTGGAATATTAACTCATTTTAGACATTGAAATGTGGCCTTTTGATAGGGGAATTTATCATAAAATGAACGCTTATCAGGAGGAACCACTCATCGGTTATTATTACTCCTCTGATAATTCCTCTTGTACGCAACGCTGCTCCTAATATCACTGATCCACTTTCTCCTAATCAAAATTCTCTTAATCAGGATACCACTAATACTGAAGCATCTTCCTCACTAAACTTGAAAATCAACTCAGGAGATCATCTAGGTCATGCAGGGCCATAAATTTTGATGATTTCATAACTTATTTCATTGAAGTTGAAGAAATTGGAAAGCTTACTGATCCTACCTCTTATTGAGAAACCATTAATAGCGATCGGGCCACTTAGTGGAATGAAGCCATGATTTAAGAGCTTAATTCCATGTAGCATAATTACGTTTGGGACTTGGTTGAATTTCCTGAAGAATCCAAACCTATAGGTTGTAAATGGATCTTCAAAACCAAATTAGACCCGAATGGAAACGCCAAACGCTATAAGGCCAAACTGGTTGCGAAGGGCTTTACTCAAAAGGAAGGAATCGATTATCAAGAGACCTTTTCTCATGTCTCTCATAAAGATTCCTTAAGGATCGTCATGGCATTCGTAGCTCATTATGATTTAGAGTTACATCATATGGATGTCAAGACCACTTTCCTGAATGGAAACTTGCAATAAGACATTATACATGCGGCAACCTGAAGGATTCATTCTAGAAGGTAAAGAGCACATGGTCTGCAAGTTGAATTAGTCCATATATGGGTTGAAGCAAGCATCATGATAATGGTACCTTAAATTTGATGAAGTCATAAAAGGATAAGACTTCCTAAAGAATCAAGTGGATCAATGCACCTATCTCAAGATCAATGGGAGTAACTTTACAATCCTTGTTTTGTACGTGAATGATATTCTACTTACAAGTAACAACTTGGATATGTTGCATTAGTCGAAGCGTATACTTTCGCATAATTTTGACATGAAAGATCTCGATGATGACTCTTATGTCATAGGTATCGAAATACATCGGGACAGGCGTAATGATCTTCTGAGTCTTTCTCAAAAGGCTTATATTGAACGTATCTTAGAACGCTATAACATGCAACGCCATACTCTCAGTATAGCTCTAGTAGTAAAAGGAGACGTATGTGATTGTTTCAAAAGTCCGAACTGTTAGGACCAGTTTCGCTGAAACTGGACAGTCTCCAGTTCACCTGGAGACTAAGAAGATTTGTCCAGAAATATATTGAAGTCCAGTTGCAGCGTACAGTTAACGCAACTGAAGACTTCCTCCAGTTGAGAACTGACCAGTTGCAGAATCATTCCAGTTGAAGTCGAAGACAACAAGTGGAAGATAGAGAATGACAATGGCAGCGAAGCCCAGTTGACATTCTAGTCAGTTACAAACTGGAGACCATCAGTGGAAAGCTCTTACAAAGCTTTACACTGATTACGAGGAATTGACCTTTATGCTTTATGTGCTATTACACGGATAAAAGGATTTATCTATGTATAAAGTACAAAAGGTACATAAAGCAGGTTGAGAAAAGTTACTTTATTCTGTAACTTTACACAACATTTTTAAGGAATTAAATGCTATTCCTTAAATGTTCTCAACCATATTTGTACGGCCAAAGTTGACATCCCAATGTCAACTTTGCCTATAAATAAAGGTCTTTGCACAACACAAAAACACACTTTGCAAACCTGCAATATTCTTGGTGAACTTGTGCAATATTCTCTCAATCGCAAAAAGGAACATTTCACAACTTTAAGTGTTTCGATTGTTTAGAGAATTTCCAAGTATAGATCTGTTGTAGTTCATAGGTTGTTAGGATATTTACATACTTGTATTATCTTGGTTCCGCAACAACCTTGTAATTTATTTAAAGTTAATAAATAAATTACACTTGAAAATTACATATTGTCTCACCAATTTACTTTACAAGTATTTTATATTATTGCATTGTCTTTTACTTATTGTCACTTAAATAAGTAATCTATCCAAGAACTTGGTATATACTCACTGCAACTGGTCGTCTCCAGTTCAGCGCTTATATTGCAAAGTAACTCCACAATTGACATTGAGGTGTCTTCAGGTAGTACCATCTATTAAGTTGGGACTTACAAGTGGTATCAGAGCAGAAGGCTAATATACTTGCCTAGATCTGCTTAGATGACTACTACTGAAGGTGGGGATGGTTCTGGTCAAGGTGAAAACCCTCTGAATACTAATACACCACCTGTTCAAAATGTTAATACAAACCCTCCTCCTCCTACTGCCCCAAACCATGTCCATGTACATTATTCTAACACTCCTATTCCAAAATTTGATGGAAACAGTGAGACCTTTGGTACATGGAAGGCCAGAATGCTATTGCATTTTGGTGGGATAGAGAGGTATATGTTGAAAATCCTTAAGGATGGACCATATATACCCATGTCTCTTGGGTAAGTCCTCTTCTAGATCCAACTGGAAGAAGAGGTTCCAGAGAAAAGCTCGAAGACCACTGGTCTGATGAGGATTGTAGACTTGTAGATCTGGACACCAGACTCAAGAACATGATCCTTGGAGCTGTCCCTGAAGACTTAATTCCAACACTTGTGTTGTTCCCCAGTGCCAAGTCAATGTGGGATGAATTAGTCATTCAGTTTGAAGGAGGTGATGACACCATTGTCACCAGAAAGGTTGCCCTGAACAAGAAGTATGAATCCTTCTTTGCTCTACCCAATGAAAGTCTAACTGGTACTTACACCAGGTTTTCTAGCCTCATTAATCAGTTGAGAGGCTTGGGTGTAGAGAAGGATAAGGATATTCTTCTTGAGAAGTTTTGTGATATTCTTCCTTCCAAATGGGAAAATATGGTTCTTGTCTTAAGACAAGGTAAAACCCTGCACAGTCACACTCTTGCATCGCTTTATGGAGCCTTCAGATTCACTGAAGATAATAATGCAGCAAGACTGGTGGCTGAGCAGGATGCCATGAACCATGCCCAGAGTCCCAAGGTTGCTAGTAACTGAGCGACCTTGTGTTGCTTTAATGTCTGCAGAGAGTGTCCAGTCACACTCAATGAAGGAGATGTTAAACAGTTTCTTGAACTCTGGCCTGACCACTTAAATTAGTGATGGTTGTGATGAAACTGACGATGATGATCTGGTAGCCATGATTGCTAAAACCTTTAATAGGTTTAAGCATAAATCCAAAAGATTTAATGGCCCAAACAATGCTTCCAGCTTCAGCTATCTGGATAAAACAAATCTTACCTGCTATAAATGCGGTAAGAAAGGTCATTTTATGAAAGAATGCAGATCTAGTCAGATGAACAACCAAACTGGTCCCTCTGTCCCAAATTTCAATCGACCTGATGATAGCTATAAAGCTAAATATAAGAAGCTTAAGGCCCAGATTGCCCTCCTGTCCATGGAAAAAGAAAAGGATCAGTGCTTGATGGCACAAACTGAGGGAAAATGGGAATACTCTGATGACTCATCAGTTGATGATGAAGAGGAAAGGGACATGTGTTTCATGGCCTTGGAAGATCAACAGCAGCATGTGGCAAACGAAGATGTCATCACTGGAAGATGGGTGGACATCATTTTGAAAAAGGGCGATCGAAAGAAGAACACCTGGTATCTGGACAGCGCAGCTGGCCGGACTATGACCGGATGTAAGCCCCTGCTTGAAGAGTTCACTGTCCAAGATGGACCGGCAGTGACGTTGGTAATGATCAAAGTGGAAAGACTGAAGGATATGGTGTGCTCAATAACGGACAGGTCGAATTCAAAAGAGTTGCATTTGTGAATGGTTTGAAATACAACCTGATCAGTGTCAGTCAACTCTGTGATGATGGCTACAGAGTTTTGTTTGATATTGCTCAAGGCACCATATTTAACAAGGATTGGAAAGTGGTGATGGTTGCACCAAGAAAAGGAAATGTGTACATCATGGATATGGAACCAGCTCCAAAAGAGCAGTGCTTCTATACCAAGGCTGATGAGGACACAACTGGCTGTGGCATAAAAGATTATCCCATCTTAATTTCAAAAATATTAACAAGTTGTCTCGCAAACAACTGGTTGATGGGATACCTCAGATTTCTTTCAATAAAGAAAAGCCATGTCCAGGGTGTGAGATGGGCAAGCAGAAAAGGGCCAGTTTCAAAATAAGGCAAAACTTTAGCATCACTGAACCTCTTCACATGCTTCATATGGATCTCTTTGGTCCAGTGAATGTTCAAACTAGAGTTGGAAAGAAGTACACTCTAGTTGTGGTTGATGAATTCACCAGATTTTGCTGGGTTGTATTCCTCAGATCTAAAAGTGATGCACCTGCTGAAATCATCTCTCTCATCAAAAGAATTGAACTCAAATATACTCGAAAAGTCTGTCAGTTGTGAAGTGATAACGGTACTAAATTTCAAAATAAGGTACTTGAAACATTTTGCAATGACACTGGCATCTCTCAAAACTTCTCATCAGCACACTCTCCAGAGCAGAATGGAGTTGTGGAAAGAAAGAATCGCACGCTGATAGAAGCAGCCAGAAGTATGCTATCTGAATCAGGTCTTCCCACCAGTTTCTGGGCTGAAGCAGTTGCAACTTCTTGTCACACCCAAAACCGGTCAGTCTACATCAAGAGACATAAGAAGACTACCTATGAAGTACTCAGGAATCGGAAACCAAATATTGGATATTTTCATGTATTTGGTTGTCCAGTTTATATTTTAAATGATTCCAGTCAGCTTGGAAAGTTTGATGTAAAAGCTGATGAAGGTGTATTTTTAGGCTATTCAGATATTCGAAAGGCCTTTAGAGTTTATAATTATAGACTCCAAAAGGTTCACGAGACAATTCATGTTACATTTGACGAATCAACTGATGCAATCAACAAGCGACCAAGCCTTGATATTTCTCCAGTCGTTCCAATAGATTTTGGTGAAACTGACCAAGTTCATCAGTCAGTTGTTTCACCAAAAGATGTTTCCAGTTACATTCAATTGGAACCAGTTAAGAAGAAGAGCACCACCAGTGACACTTCATTCTATCCCTCCATCAATTTCAACTTACCACAGAATTGGTGATTGGATCTGATGTACGTGCCACTCCAATATCAGCACCAGTTCAAACCCCAACTTCTCCAGTTCTTCAAGAAATGCCTTTTAATGAAGAATTTCATGATGCAAATCGTGACCTCATTGACTCTGATGAGGATGTAGAAGTAGTTTGGACTGATCCTCCTCCAGAAGCTGCTGCAACTGAAGAAGATCGTCAGGTGACTTGCACTGATATTGTATTACACCAGCCTAGTCAATACACTAAATGGACTCGAGCACATCCAATTGAACAGATTGTGGGAGATCCAAGTAGTGGGGTTCAGACTAGAAGAGCCACCAGTGAGCAATGCTTAAACGTCACCTTCTTATCACTGATTGAACCGAAGAAGATTGACGAGGCTATGGCAGACCCAAGCTGGGTGGAAGCTATGCAAGAAGAGCTCATCCAGTTTGAAAGGAATAATGTGTGGGAACTTGTTCCTTGTCCACCAGGGTTAAGAAAGAACCCATTGGTACAAGATGGGTCTACCGAAACAAGATGGATGAAGATGGCAATGTTGTAAGAAACAAGGCCAGAATAGTTGCCCAGGGTTATCGTCAAGCAGAGGGCGTTGATTTTGGTGAAACTTTTGCTCCAGTTGCAAGACTTGAAGCCATCAGAATATTTCTGGCTTATGCAGCCCATCTGCAGTTCAAAGTCTTCCAGATGGATGTCAAAAGTGCGTTCCTTAATGGAACATTGGAAGAAGAAGTGTATGTTAAGCAAACTCCAGGCTTCATCAACGAGAAGCATCCTCACTGGGTATATAGACTGAACAAAGCTTTGTATGGTACTTTAACTAAACATCTTCTTAAAAATGGCTTTCAAAGAGGTGCAATAGATAATACCTTATTTATCTTGAAAGAAAAAGGTAAAATCTTATTGGTACAAATTTATGTTGATAACATTATATTTGGTTCAACTGATGATGCAATGTGTAAAAGGTTTTCTAAAATCATGTCATCTGAGTATGAAATGAGTTTAATGGGAGAATTAACATTTTTCTTAGGTCTTCAGATTAAGCAAACTGAAAATGGAATATTTATAAACCAAGAAAAATATGTCAGAGATTTGTTAAGAAATACAAATATGATTCAATCCCATCGAAAAACACACCTATTGCAGCACCTTTAAATTTGGACTCTGGCCCAACTGGCAAACCAGTGAACACCACTGAATATCGTGGTATGGTTGGTTCACTGATGTATTTAACTGCCAGTCGACCAGATATAATATTTGCAACATGTCTATGTGCCAGATTTCAGGCTAACCCTAAAGAATCACATTTACACGCTGTTAAGCGTATCTTCAGATACCTTAAAGGGTGTCCTAGCCTTGGTCTTTGGTACCCCAAAGGCTCAGGGTTAGATCTAATGGGTTATTCAGATTCAGATCATGCAGGTTGTAAGATAGATAAAAAATCAACAACTGGTGGTTGTCATTTCCTTGGAGGAAAACTGGTAAGTTGGACCAGCAAGAAGCAGACGTCAGTCTCTATGTCCACTGCTGAGGCAGAGTACATTTCTGCGGCCAGTTGTTGTGCCCAGATTCTCTGGATCAAGAACCAGTTACTAGATTATGGTCAAAAGTATACAAGGACCCCAATCTTTTGTGACAACACCAGTGCAATTGCTATATCTCACAACCCAGTTATGCACTCTAAGACAAAGCATATTGACATCAGGTATCATTTCATTCGTGATCATGTTATGAAAGGAGACATTGAAATACATTTCATCCCCACTGACAAACAGCTCGCTGATGTTTTTACAAAACCTCTTGATGAGAAAACCTTTAAAAATCTCATCAGCGAACTGGGAATGTTAAATCCTTAAAAACTGGAGATTTTTGTTATGAACGCGTCAGTGACACTGATGAAGTTCTCCAGTTGAGGAGGTCCAGATAATCTTTGCTCGTCAGGCTATCGAACGCCTTTGTGATACTATCCTGGCACTAATCAATTTCTGGATCATCATTTTAGGGGGAAAGACTCAAAATAATTTTCTGACTAAAATTCCTTTTGTTTGAAAATTGCAACTGGAGAACTCTCCAGTTGGAAACTGGCACTGGACTAATCCTCCAGTGTACAGGTTCAGTCTTGTCTTAATTTTCATAACGTTGAAAATACTTGGTCAATACTTGTGACACGTGATGGTACTCGAGTGTTTTAACCCACTCAACATCGTCATCTGACGTGTTTAAAGTCATTTTTGTAAAAGACAACTGTTTTTATTGGGAAAATGAAAATTAGTGGGCGCGTGGGTAAGTTAAGCCGTCGTAGCATTTAATGCTGACACGGTGAATTATATTTTGGTTCAAAATTCAAACTTCTTTTGTAAAAATATCTACAAAATTGATTTTTGATAATAAAATATAATTTTTGGTATTTCATTGGGATCATGTTTTCTTATAAATACCCTTATTTACTCCGATCACATTTACTTCCCTTTACATTCTTTCATTTACTTCCAATCATCATCAAACTCTTCATTTCTTTTTCTGCTTCATCAATCAAAACCCTAATTCCCAAATTCTTAGTTTCATATTCATATCTTTAGAAAATGGCACCTAAATTAAGAAGTAGGGATGTAAATCTGCTTACAGTCCCTTATAATCCATCGAATAATGTCAAACGAGCCAGTGGTGCCCCTTCAAATCTCACAGCAATAAAATTAAATCCGAACAATCCAATGGCCAGTTTGAGAGGGACTCAAGCCCCAATACTTTAATCGGGAGAATCCAAGCCTTTCTTCGTGATTCTCCCCTTGGCGAGTCCTTTTCTCTCAACCCACGCAAGTTGTACCATGAGTACTTGTGTGAGTTTTGGTACACAGCAGAATTATCAGAAGACTGTTCATCTATCTCTTTCACCCTTAAAGATGGATCAATCCAGTGTGCCATTACAGCAGAAACGTTGAGGGATGCTCTGCACCTCAACTACTGGAGAGAGGGTGAATCTCCAGTTGTAATATCCCAAAACATCAATTTTCGCCAAGTACTCCTGGATATGGGAAATAAGGAGTGCTTGGAGAATGAGGTATTGAAAGTAAAAGGTGCTATGACTATGAAGGGCCTCTCACCATCCTGGAGGTACTTCTTTATTCACCTTGTTGAAAGTATGGGTGAGAGTTCTGGTGGATTGGACCAGATCAACTCCACACAAGCAGAGATGGCTTACTGCTTGTGGAATGGACTTAGAGTGGACTTTGTTGACATCTTATACAGAAGCCTGGTTATTAAACTGAAGGGCTCCAGGGGATTATGCATCCCCTTCTCCAGGTATTTGTCACTCTGTTTCCTTCAACTTCTGGGCAGTGAGGAATATCACAACACTCAATCACTGTACACTGTCCCAGAGTTGTTGAGGAATCTTGACTCCCTAACATCTATCGATGGGGAGGTCGAGATCCCTCAGAGAATGTTGCTGGCATTCTCTAAAACCGATGCACCAGTCCAAGGTGAGTCAGAAAGACAACTGGGCGGGCCTCAAAATAATGAGGGACCCACCGGTTCGTCTGCTGGAATTGTGACCATTGCCGAACCCGGGCAACAGTCTAACCCCTCCAGCTCCAGCGTGTCTGTCCCTGAAACCATTTACCCTGGAGACCTCCCAACAGGTCCTTCAGGTGTTCCAAAGGCAAGAAGAACACGTCGCCCTAGGACTCAGTCAGCACTTGCCACTGACAGTAGAAACCAAACCAGCCCTCCAGTTTCCTCCCAACAGGAACCTGAAGAAAGTCAAATGGGACAACCGCAAGCAGCCACCCTCGCAATTTCTGTAGGAGAGGGTGGTGAAGATGAAACTGGGCTACCCCAACCCAGATTAGAGTTTGAGTATGCACAAAGTGTCCACGGCCTATCTTCTGACACTTCTCTTACACGAACTGATGACGTCTCTGGCCAGTCACTGCTGGAGACTGAGGTTCCAAACTCTGCGGCTGATGATGTTATGATTGTGGATAGAGCAATTATAACTGAGGCAACCCTAGTGACCTCTATCCCTGGTGACGTTACCTCGGTAATTGATCCTCCAACAGATGCAACCTTCTAGGAAACTGGAGAAGGTCATCTGGAGACTGACCCATCTGGTCAGCCCTCAGTTACATTCATGGATCTGGACATGAGTGTTAATGACGAGGAAATCCTTATTGAATCTTCGGATTCGGAAGGTACTGCCTCTGACATTGAGATTTTTGAGTCTTCTGTACAAGATCAAAACCTTCATCTCATGTCTCGCCTCCAGATACCTCAATTTCAATTTTACCATCTCAAGAAAATGAGCCTACTGAAAATCCATTTCCCACTTATAGCTATATATCTGGAAACAGACGTATGGCACCATCACCATCTGGGCAGTTCTCACTCCTTCGAGAAATGCCACCACCACCGCCGCCGTTGATCACACCTGAGCATTCTCAGCATGATCAACACATTGTTACTTCTGTTCCTTCTTCTACCACTCCTATTATTTCTCCCTCGACTGCTGCGACGTCAACTGGGGAGGCTTCTCTCAATTTGCCTCCTCCAGTTACTCTAGTGGTAACTGCTGCTGGTCCGGTGACACCTTCCCCTCCGTCACTGGACAGTCAATTTGTGTCTTTCCAAGCCGATATCCAAAATCTTCTTACCAGGGTGGAGGATATTCAAAAGACACTTGACAAAAACACTAAGTCTTTCTCCAGATACCACAAGGATCATTTGACCAATATTAAAGTGGTTGATCTGGGGATTAACAAGTTTTCAACCAATGAAGACTTAGTGTTAAAGAAGCTCAATGAGTTGGTCACTGGCTGCAACAATCTGGCTACTTCTTTGAAAGAAGCCTTTGACCTTACTCAGATCAAAGTCACAACCTCAATCTCAAATTTGTTGGGTAACACTGTTAGAAGATCTGAAGTTGATTTAAGGGAGATTGAAAAGTAGGTTAAAGAGTTAGTTGAAAAACCTGGGTTGAATGTGACTGAGCTTGGGCAGCAGTTGATGGTTTCAGTTGGTCAGAAAATTGATGATACGATGGGTGCAAGAGAAACTCAATTGATTGAAAAGGTGATAGCTGAGATCACCAAGCTGGCCACTCCTCAGGTTGATCTGGCCCCACTCACTAATGAGATCAACCAGTTGAGAGGCAGCATAGATACTTTGAACACCCAGGTATCCAATCATACTCAGTCTATTGACAAGCTGACAACTGAAGTGGAAAATTTGAAGAAAAAGGATGAAGAGGTTAAGGATAAGGTGGTTTCTGGTCTGGATGAAGATTCTAAGACTTTGAATGAACTGAAGACTGGTCAGCAACAAGTGGCAGCAAATGTTCTGACCCAGTCTAAAGAGACCAACCATCTGTGGAGATCTTTCAGGATGATGTGCGGAATATTTAAAGAATGCAAGGACATACAATCATGGCAGCCTCTTGACCGGTTGCCATCCCACCCTTCTGAATGGGAAGTGTAACACCCGTCGTTTAAAAACTTGGATTTTTCAAAACTTTGCCAAACGGCATTTAAAATAAGCGGAAAGGATCACTTTCAAAATCTGCCCCATCCGTAACGAATGGTACCTTTAAAATTTGGTGTTACTACTAGCATCATCAAAACAATAAAAGTAAATCCAAGCTTTGGCACCAACATAAATGCCACATTAATACAAGTCTTTAATCATAAATGAAATAGCCAACATGAGGCTAAAAGGAAGTCTAAGCGTTTAATGTCTTAGCTAAGCTTCTTTATTCGTCTACCCAAGTCTCACCAAGCTAATCCTCGCCTAGCTCACTTGATTATCCTGAAGGCACAACATTTTCAAAGAACAAGTGTTAGCTAATAAAATTAGCTAAGTAAGATAACATAACTTGAAAACGTTTGCCAATTTCATATATTAACAAAATCTGCATTTTAAGTTAATATCACACACATACATAACATCATAAGATACACATTAGGTTCAACATGTCCTAAGGTGTGCCTATACTTTCTTTCTTCATCTTTCTTTCTTTATTTCTTTGCCAAGACGTAGGCTAAGTGACTTATGCCACTCACATAGGGATGTGGGGTTGTGTGTAGGCGGTCATAGACCATACATGGAGTCCTCACACCCGACATGATGGGTAAACCATAAGGTGGTCCATCGGCGTCGTTAAGGAATGACAAAGTCAATCCAACTGAATAAACCGTTTATGCCTTTACGCATTGGTGGTTAGTTACCTCACCCGGAATACTCAAACGTAACTATGCCACAAGGAGCAACTCAAGTGACCACGTACGCACCAGCCCGAAGAGCTAGCACGGGTTAAGCTTAACACAAGACTTTACATAATGCTCGAGACTTTAATCGTTTAATTAGTTTAGGCTACACTTTCACCTAAGCTAATCACATATCATCGTTTACTTTAGGGCCCTTAACGTGCACGTGAACATGGCAATCCTAATCAAGGACTAGTGACTAGGTGATCAAGCCACACATGCAAACATATATCGCATCATTTCATCATTTCATACATACATAATCATTTCATCATTTCATGCACTTATAATCATTTCATCATCTCATGCATATATACTTACCACATACCATTGCAACCTGCATATGAATGTTAATCATCATAAACGGTAAGTAATATATCCCTTTGAAACCTCCCATAGTCACCCATGAACATAAAATGTACATATATATTCAATTGGAAGGTTTAACTTATGAAAACGTGTTTTGTTGTACCAACAGGTGACAAAAGATGTTATCTTACCTCGATACAGCTTACCACAAGTTAAAAGTATCTTATAGTGCTTGCTAAGTGCTCCCGACAACCTAGAATGAGTATAAGATCGGAATATAAGCTAAACGAAATGTTTTGTGAAAACTGGACAAGAGGTGCGCCGCACCTCCCACATGGTGCGTCGCACAAAATCATCAGGGAGTTCTAAACATATGCAGGTGCGCCGCACCTACCCCTTTGGTGCGCCGCATAAATTGATCAGAAATTCTGAACATATGAATGTGCGCCGCACCTACCCTCGGTGCGTCGCATATCGGGCTTTTGGCTGAAAACCATTTTTCCCAATTGGCCTGTGGTGCGTCGCACCACCCTCCTGGTGCGTCGCACCTGGAGTGTCGACCAGAAATCTAATCTTTGTTCTATGATCAAACGAATTCCATACGAACCCATACCCCAAATCCAACCTGGGAACTTAAAATTAATCCTTTTAATTGCACTTTCATCAACTTAAACCATCCTATTAATCCCTTAATCCTTTACATCATAAATCAATCTTTAAAACACCCGAATAACATGAATTCAATAAACGTTTGATCGAATAACCCAACCCAAACCCTATGGCCTGGATCGAAATCACTACTAAGACATACATGATCAGATTTAAGAGTAAGATCAGCCATAATACCTGTAGATGACTTTGAGGATTCGAAATCTTAATCAACTTGATCGAAACGACACGAAACGATTGATTCTTGGAGAAAACTTGTCTTGAGAGGGAGGGGATCTGTTCCTAGGGCTTAATCACGAAAATTTGCAGCTATTGGGGTCTTACTAGACCTTAAACTCCTGACCATAAGTTTCCTTTAGTGCCCATAGGCCCCTCGACTTCCTAATCTTTACTTTCGTAGCTAAATTAACTTACCGGGAGACTTAACGATCTAACAAGCACTTAACTTTCATACTTTACTTTAAATTACTTTCATTTAATTCACTTTACTTCATTTCATATTAAACACATAAGCATTTAATCACATAATCCCTTATAAGGCACATAAACATAATAGACCTAACGTTAACTAACGGAAAGTCAAATAGTCAAACATAAAACGTTTGGGATGTTACAATTACCTCCCCCTTAAGAGGATTCCGTCCTCGGAATCGCCTCAGAAGTGAACAAATCTGGGTATTTCTCTTTCATCACCGACTCGGTCTCCCAAGTTAAACTTTCACCGTGGTTATGCTTCCATTTTATCAACACGAGATCAATCAACTTTCGGCGAAGTTTCTTTTGCTTTCTTTCGAGTATCGCTACAGGTTCATCCACTATTCTTTTCTGAGGATTAATGCTCACATCCTCAATTGGAATAACACTCGACTCATTGGCCAAACACTTCCTCAAATACGAAACATGAAATGTGTGGTGAATTCCATCCAATTCTGGGGGTAGTTCTAATTGATAAGCTACATCCTTGATACGTTTCAGAATTTTGAAAGGTCCTATGAAACGTGGGCTTAGCTTTCCCTTCTTTCCGAAACGAATTACTCCTTTCCATGAGGAAACCTTCAGCATTACCAAATCACCAACTTGGAACTCAATTGGCTTCCTTTTCTTGTCGGCATAAGTCTTTTGTCGTTCTCTAGCCACACGGAGTGCTTCCTTTGCCACATTTACTTTTTCAGCTGAGATTTCAATGATTTCAGGACCCGTAAACTGCTTTTCACCGGGTTCCATCCAACAACTCGGAGTCCTACATCTCCTACCATAAAGCATTTCAAATGGTGGCATTCCAATACTTGCATGGTGGCTGTTATTATAAGTGAATTCGATCAATTTCAAGTGTTCATCCCATGCTCCACCATATTCTAATACACAAGCTCTCAACATGTCTTCCAACGTTTGTATGGTCCTTTCACTTGCCCATCAGTTTGAGGGTGATAGGCGGTGCTCAAATTAATTCTAGTACCTAACTCTCGCTGAAGACCCTTCCAAAAGTTAGACACAAATCTCGCGTCTCGGTCTGAAACAATGGATAAAGGAACACCATGCTTTGCTACGATCTCATCCACATACATCTTTGCCATCTTAGTAAGTGGCACATCTTGTCTTGTTGCCAAGAAATGAGCACTCTTTGTCAATCTATCCACAATAACCCATACCATGTCATTTCCTTTCGGTGTTCTTGGTAGTTAGGTCACAAAATCCATAGTAATATGGTCCCATTTCCATTCCGGAATCTCCAATTGATGCAACATTCCATATGGCTTTTTGTGATCAGCTTTCACACGTGCACACGTCAAACATCTTTCAACAAAATGAGCAACTTCTCCCTTAATGTTTGGCCACCAATAGATGGGCTTCAAATCTGCATACATCTTGGTAATACCTGGATGGACTGAATATCTTGACTTATGAGCTTCTTCAAGGATCAATTCTCGGTTACCACCAAGCAATGGTACCCATATTCGACCCTTATAAGTCTTAAATCCACGGCTGTTCGTCTCCGTCACAAGTCTTTTCTTCTTTCCAATACTCTCATTATCGATATTATCCTTCAATAAAGCCTTAACTTGTGCTTCCTTGATGCGGTCGAGTAACCCCGACTTGGCTTGAACAACCATGCTCATCAATCTACAAGAAAAATTCTGCACTTTCCTACTTAATGCATCCGCCACCATTGGCTCTCTCCTCCCCATCTCATTCTCCTCTATCCTTTCCCAATCCCCCGTATATTCTCTTCCTTTCCCTTTCCTTCACCCTATACCACTGGTTTCAAATTCTCCAATCATTGCCCAACTCATCGTCCCCCCCTATCCTCCTACTCAGTAACCCCGACTTTGCTTGAACAACCATGCTCATCAATCTACAAGAAAAATTCTGCACTTTCCTACTTAATGCATCCGCCACCACATTGGCTTTACCGGGATGATATTTAATCTCGCAATCATAATCTTTCAGAAGTTCCATCCATCTCCTTTGCCTTACATTCATTTCCTTTTGTGAGAACACATATTGCAAACTCTTATGATCCGTAAACAAGGTACATTTGGTGCCATATAAGTAATGCCTCCACAACTTCAAAGCAAACACTACTGCAGCCAATTCAAGATCATGGGTCGGGTAATTCTTTTCATGAGGCTTCAACTGACGTGAAGCATATGCAATAACTTTGTCCCTTTGCATAAGGACACAACCCAAACCTGAAATAGAAGCATCACTATAAACAACAAGATCATCAGTACCTTCTGGTAAGGCTAGGACAGGAGCTTCACATAACTTTGTCTTAAGCGTTCGAAAGGCCTTTTCTTGAGCTTCCGTCCATACAAACTTTACTCCTTTCTTTGTCAATTCCGTCATTGGCTTAGCTATTCGGGAGAAATCTTGAATAAACCTCCTATAGTAGCCAGCTAAACCGAGAAAACTCTTAATCTCCGTGGGTGTCTTTGGCTGTTCCCATTTAGATACAGCTTCAATCTTGGCAGGATCAACTTTAATACCTTCAAAAGAGATAACATGCCCGAGAAATTGAACTTCTCGGAGCCAGAACTCACACTTGGAGAACTTTGCATATAACTTTTTCTCCCTAAGAACCTCAAGAACAGCTCTTAAGTGCTCACGGTGCTCGGCTTCGGACTTTGAATAAATTAAAATATCGTCAATGAAGACAATCACAAAATGATCTAAGAATGGGCGACATACCCGATTCATTAAATCCATAAAAGCGGCTGGAGCATTTGTCAACCCAAAAGGCATGACAAGAAACTCATAATGCCCATAACGTGTACGAAAAGTTGTCTTGGCCACATCTTCCTTTTTGACTTTTAATTGATGATAGCCAGACCGCAAATCAATCTTAGAGAAGTAAGAAGCACCATGGTGCTGATCAAAAAGATCATCAATACGCGGGAGAGGATACTTATTCTTAACCGTTCGTTTATTCAGCTCACGGTAGTCTATGCACATGCGCATAGAACCGTCTTTCTTTTTGACAAAAAGAACCGGAGCTCCCCAAGGCGAGGAACTTGGTTGTATGAAACCTTTGTCAAGTAGCTCTTGAAGCTGGGACATTAACTCTTTCATTTCTGTGGGAGCTAAACGATATGGTGCTTTTGCAATAGGAGTAGCACCGGGTACGAGATCAATCTGAAAGATGACCTCTCGGTCGGGAGGAATACCGGGGAGATCATCCGGAAAGACATCAGAAAATTCAGAAACTACATCAACATTAGGGATCAGAGACTTCCCTTTTCGTGTATCAATAACATAGGCAAGAAAGTGATTCTTGTTATGCCGAATGCAATTGAGAGCCTTCATCAAATTAATAATCTTTATGCTCCCCTTCTTCTTGTCTCCATAAACGGAAATGACCTCACCATCCGGAGTAGCGAATCGTACGACCTTTTGAGAACATATAATAGTAGCATCATTTTGAGACAACCAGTCCATACCTATCACTATATCAAAACCGGCTAAAGTGGTAGGCAATAATTGAACCGGAAAAGAGCGACCTTCAATCTCAATAGAACAATCATCATAACCTACTGAATGTCACTAATGGTACCGTTAGCAATTTCAACCTCTATAGAGCAATCAAGAGGAGTAGTGACCCTATCAAGCTTAGGAGCAAATAAAGTGGACACAAAAGATCTATTGCACCCGAATCAAAAAGTACAGAAGCAGGTTTTGAGTTAACAAGAAATGTACCGCTTACTACCTCGTCGTTATCCTTGGCAGCTTCGACTGTCAGCTGAAAGGCTCGAGCTTTAGGCTTTTGGACAGCCGTCTTCTTCCCATCATCTCTTCCTTGTGGGCAATCCTTGATGAAATGACCGGTTTGTTGACACCGATAACACTTTAGCTTGTCCTTGCATCCTGAAGTAGGATGACCCGTACCACCACAAGTATCACACCTTCGGGTCTTATCTGAACATGGACCCGAGTGAGGCGCCTTACAAGTACCACACCAATTCTTTGGCTTTGCATAGCTGCTGCCCCCACTTCTTGAAGACGGACCTTTCTTGAACTTCCTATTAGATCCACTTGACCCATCATGCTTCCTTTTAAACCTGATTGCTTATCATCATTAGCTTTCACTACAACCTTTTCACCCTTGAAATCATCATCCAACCTCTTGGACTCCTTAATCGCAGCAGACAATGTAATGTGTTGTCTGCAAAGGCCACGATAGCTAGCGGGAAGACCATCACAGTAAGCTTCAACCTGATCCACATCTCTACGAACCAAATGACCAACAAACTTAAGCTTTTCCATAAATGAGTGGGCATACTCAGTTATGGCACCCGGCTTAGCTGTTAAAGCTCTGAATTCTTTCTCAATCAACCTCAGTTCACGAGTACCCACATATTCTTCCAAGAACTTCTCTTTAAAGGTACCCCAAGGCATATTAGCTAGCACCTCGGGGGTCAAAGAAATAGTAGCAACCCTCCACCAATTACGAGCATTCTTCTTCAACATACGGGAAGCACACAATACCTTCATATCCTCAGGGCAATAACATGAAGCAAACACAACCTCGATATCATCCAACCATTCCATGGCACCTACAGCATCTAGAGTACCATCAAATGCCTTTGCTCCACATTTCTGAAAGCTCTCATACTTAAAGTTACTAGTACGAGGAGCGACTACAACACGAGGCTCCACCACATTATTAACACCATTCACATTAGCAACAACATTTTCAGGAGCAACCTGTGACCTTACCATTGATGGCTCGGTACGGTTTGAGCGGTTGGAGTAATTCCCATCCGTATGCTCATCCCGTTGCAAGCTAGCTTCTCTTTCAGCCCTAAGTTGATTCAACTCCTCTTCATTTCTCAACAAAAGAGCTCGAATAGCCCTCAACTCTTCATGCATTTCAGCTTGAGTAGGAACTTGTTCAATCACGGGGTTAGCTCTATCAATTTCAGACCTTGTAGGTTGTGCACCCGAAAGTGGTCTTCGAGGAGGCCTTAGGTTAACACCATTTCCAGTCCCGTTTGGATTAACCGGAGCATCGCTAGCATTAGCTCCATCTCTTTGACTACTAGCACGGGTATTAACCATCCTTCTACAATTTAGTGACAAATGTTAGAGATGAATCGAATGAGAACAAAGTATGGTCAGGCCTACTAAATTACATAAGCATAACATAAACATATATGAGCCATAAACCTACTCTCACACTCATCCCAACCCATCTTAAAAGCATTTTCATCATAGAGCTAAAGCATTACTACTTAAGCCAATCATTTCTCGTACGGTTTAGTCCAAAATCCTAAGGTCTTGGTCGAATTTTGGTTCACTTAAACCATTTCTCTGATACCAACTTGTAACACCCGTCGTTTAAAAACTTGGATTTTTCAAAACTTTGCCAAACGGCATTTTAAAATAAGCGGAAAGGATCACTTTCAAAATCTGCCCCATCCGTAACGAATGGTACCTTTAAAATTTGGTGTTACTACTAGCATCATCAAAACAATAAAGGTAAATCCAAGCTTTGGCACCAACATAAATGCCACATTAATACAAGTCTTTAATCATAAATGAAATAGCCAAACATGAGGCCAAAAGGAAGTCTAAGCGTTTAATGTCTTAGCTAAGCTTCTTTATTCGTCTACCCAAGTCTCACCAAGCTAATCCTCGCCTAGCTCACTTGATTATCCTGAAGGCACAACATTTTCAAAGAACAAGTGTTAGCTAATAAAATTAGCTAAGTAAGATAACATAACTTGAAAACGTTTGCCAATTTCATATATTAACAAAATCTGCATTTTAAGTTAATATCACACACATACATAACATCATAAGATACACATTAGGTTCAACATGTCCTAAGGTGTGCCTATACTTTCTTTCTTCATCTTTCTTTCTTTATTTCTTTGCCAAGACGTAGGCTAAGTGACTTATGCCACTCACATAGGGATGTGGGGTTGTGTGTAGGCGGTCATAGACCATACATGGAGTCCTCACACCCGACATGATGGGTAAACCATAAGGTGGTCCATCGGCGTCGTTAAGGAATGACAAAGTCAATCAAACTGAATAAACCGTTTATGCCTTTACGCATTGGTGGTTAGTTACTCCACCCGGAATACTCAAACGTAACTATGCCACAAGGAGCAACTCAAGTGACCACGTACGCACCAGCCCCGAAGAGCTAGCACGGGTTAAGCTTAACACAAGACTTTACATAATGCTCGAGACTTTAATCGTTTAATTAGTCTAGGCTACACTTTCACCTAAGCTAATCACATATCATCGTTTACTTTAGGGCCCTTAACGTGCACGTGAACATGGCAATCCTAATCAAGGACTAGTGACTAGGTGATCAAGCCACACATGCAAACATATATCGCATCATTTCATCATTTCATACATACATAATCATTTCATCATCTCATGCATATATACTTACCACATACCATTGCAACCTGCATATGAATGTTAATCATCATAAACGGTAAGTAATATATCCCTTTGCAACCTCCCATAGTCACCCATGAACATAAAATGTACATATATATTCAATTGGAAGGTTTAACTTATGAAAACGTGTTTTGTTGTACCAACAGGTGACAAAAGATGTTATCTTACCTCGATACAGCTTACCAACAAGTTAAAAGTATCTTATAGTGCTTGCTAAGTGCTCCCGACAACCTAGAATGAGTATAAGATCGGAATATAAGCTAAACGAAATGTTTTGTGAAAACTGGACAAGAGGTGCGCCGCACCTCCCACATGGTGCGTCGCACAAAATCATCAGGGAGTTCTAAACATATGCAGGTGCGCCGCACCTACCCCTTTGGTGCGCCGCATAAATTGATCAGAAATTCTGAACATATGAATGTGCGCCGCACCTACCCTCGGTGGTGCGTCGCATATCGGGCTTTTGGCTGAAAACCATTTTTCCCAATTGGCCTGTGGTGCGTCGCACCACCCTCCTGGTGCGTCGCACCTGGAGTGTCGACCAGAAATCTAATCTTTGTTCTATGATCAAACGAATTCCATACGAACCCATACCCCAAATCCAACCTGGGAACTTAAAATTAATCCTTTTAATTGCACTTTCATCAACTTAAACCATCCTATTAATCCCTTAATCCTTTACATCATAAATCAATCTTTAAAACACCCGAATAACATGAATTCAATAAACGTTTGATCGAATAACCCAACCCAAACCCTATGGCCTGGATCGAAATCACTACTAAGACATACATGATCAGATTTAAGAGTAAGATCAGCCATAATACCTGTAGATGACTTCGAGGATTCGAAATCTTAATCAAACTTGATCGAAACGACACGAAACGATTGATTCTTGGAGAAAACTTGTCTTGAGAGGGAGGGGATCTGTTCCTAGGGCTTAATCACGAAAATTTGCAGCTATTGGGGTCTTACTAGACCTTAAACTCCTGACCATAAGTTTCCTTTAGTGCCCATAGGCCCCTCGACTTCCTAATCTTTACTTTCGTAGCTAAATTAACTTACCGGGAGACTTAACGATCTAACAAGCACTTAACTTTCATACTTTACTTTAAATTACTTTCATTTAATTCACTTTACTTCATTTCATATTAAACACATAAGCATTTAATCACATAATCCCTTATAAGGCACATAAACATAATAGACCTAACGTTAACTAACGGAAAGTCAAATAGTCAAACATAAAACGTTTGGGATGTTACAGAAGTCATAAGGGCAGGTCTAGATGCTGCCAAGGGGGAAAGAAGTGTAGTCCTTGCACCAATTGCACCTGGAAGTGCTCCATCTGGAAGTCAAATTGGTGGAAGTCAATCTGATAGAGAAATAGTTGTGGCTGCCAGTACTGAAACTGGTGAGCAAAGGGTTGAAGAGAATATAGATGTGATTGATAGGGGGAATGTGGATAAGGGTAAAGGATTAGCATCTGATGAATCTTCCCAGCCGGCCACTGATGTACCAATGCTTGAAATTGGCAATGTTGACTTGCTTCCTCCAGTTTCAGAAAGTGATAGCAAACGATTGGCAAGGCTTGGAGATCAAATAAAAGAAAGAAAGAAAATGAAACAAGCAAACCAAGCTGAAGCCAGAGAACATCTTGCTAAGATCAAACTGATATTAGTGATGCTCATCTTTTGGGAATCACTAAGGAGGAGTATGCTAGAGTGAAAGATGATGCCAGGATAGTGGGCATGTTGAAAGAAATGCTTGATATTGAATTAGACAGACACTATCCTGATGATGAAGCTGAGCATGATGCCAGAAATTTGAATATATCAGTGGAGAAGGCAAAAGAAAATAGGGCCAGTGGGATTCTGAAAAGAAATTGAAAATGTGAAGAAGGTTGTGAAAAGGGTCTTGAATCCACCAAGAAGGAACCCTCAACCAAGAAAACCACTGCACAGAGATGCTAATCTTAGAACCTTCCTTGAACCAACTGGCGAAGTCTCAAATGATGACATCAAGGTTGCTGTGCAGGCTGCTGGAGCTGGGACTATTAAAATCTCAAATGAATCTAAAGCTAGAAACTATTATTCCCAGATCATGGCAACCAGAAAGCACAGTGGGGCAATCAATGGTGTTTTTGTAACAATCAAGCCAGGCACCAAGTACTTTCATGTTGAAGTCAGTTATACTAGAGGGCCACTAGTTAAAACTGACAATCCTGGTGTGATGCAATATGGGTTCTCGGAATGGGTGGAAATGGTAAACTTTTTGGAAGCTAAGGCACAAAAGAATAGGTTTGAGAAAGCATGGGTCAACTTCTTGAAGGGCAAGATTCAACACAAAGAGAATCTGGAGCTAAGTTGAAAATTGACCCTGAAGACCTCTCGTCCTATCTCTTCAGTGTCAAGAGAAGGAGAACTGGCGAAGGGTCATCTCATTAAGTTCTCTTTTCAGTTATCTACTTGTAATTTTATTTACATTCTGTAACTTGTATAAATTCCATTTCCTTTTATAAATGAAGTTACCAGTTTTTAACCACAAGGTAGATAATAGATTAAAATCTAACAAACCTAAAAGAAAAACCTAAGGCATTTATTGATCTATAAAAATGCCTTGGAAAACTTAGATAGGTTTAATCGAACAAGTCTTTCCAGTTCATACTTGTATAGATACAAGAACTGAAAAAGACTTGGCAATATTTCAGGACAAATAGGGGGAATTTGTTAGGACCAGTTTCGTTGAAACTGGCCAGTCTCCAGTTGCACCTGGAGACTAAGAAGATTTGTCCAGAAATATATTGAAGTCCAGTTGCATCGTACAGTTAACGCAACTGAAGACTTCCTCCAGTTGAGAACTGACCAGTTGAAGAATCATTCCAGTTGAAGTCGAAGACAACAAGTGGAAGATAGAGAATGACAATGGCAGCGAAGCCCAGTTGACATTCTAGTCAGTTACAAACTGAAGACCATCAGTGGAAAGCTCTTACAAAGCTTTACACTGATTACGAGGAAAAGACTTTTATGCTTTATGTGCTATTACACGGATAAAATGATTTATCTATGTATAAAGTACAAAAAGGTACATAAAGCTGGTTGAGTAAAGTTGCTTTATACTGTAACTTTACACAACATTTTAAGGAATTAAATGCTATTCCTTAAATGTTCTCAACCATATTTGTACGGCCAAAATTAACATCCCAATGTTAACTTTGCCTATAAATACAAGTCATTGCACAACAAAATAAAACACTTTGCAAACCTGCAATATTCTTGGTGAACTTGTGCCATATTCTCTCAATCGCAAAAAGGAACATTTCACAACTTTAAGTGTTTCGATTGTTAGAGAATTTCCAAGTATAGATCAATTGTAGTTCATAGGGTGTTAGGATATTTACATACTTGTATTATCTTGGTTCCGCAACAACCTTGTAATTTATTTAAAGTTAATAAATAAATTACACTTGAAATTACATATTGTCTCACCAATTTACTTTACAAGTATTTTATATTATTGCATTGTTCTTTACTTATTGTCACTTAAATAAGTAATCTATCTAGAACTTGGTATATACTCTCTGTAACTGGTCGTCTCCAGTTCAGGGCTTATATTGCAAAGTAACTCCACCATCGACATTGAGGTGTCTTCAGGTAGTACCATCTATTGAGTTGGGACTTACACGAACATTGAGATTGAAAAGGAGCAAATGAGGATGATACCTTACTTGTAACACCCCAACCAAGGCGGAACGATGAGATGTACAGAAAGTCGAGTATTCAAATCAAAGGATAATAGATAACATTCACCATAGCTTTAGTTGATAAAAATAATTTTACAATGCACAAGCATGTGAACCAATTCCCAAGTACAATACGTCTACTATACTTGGATATTGAGTCCGCGAAACAACAAAATACATGAGATGGTATACTACAATGATCAGGGCGGATTCCATTGCCCGTCACAAGGTTTGATCTTTGACTCCAAAGATGCAATGCAAACAATCATGATGCATATAATTCCTCAAAGCTTACGCTAATTCCTGAAAAGCATGCAGAAAAAGTGTCAACTACGAAAACGTAGTTGGTGAGTGCATAGGTTTGCAAGTAAACCTCGTTACATATCATTTCAAAATAGTTGAGAAATTCATGGTAAATTATAAAGTTTTCATTCGTCACATTTATCGTGAGAGAAAAATGTATCAATCGATTGATCATTCGTCATACCAAAACCATTCGGTCATCAATGTTTCAATATCGCCAATTTCAACAACTTTCAAGATTCCATATAAGGTCCAATACCCAAACCGTATGTTCAAACCATAATATCCAACCATACATAATATCGATACCACTTGGTCAATGGTAAGACTACCATGACATATTTGATGAGATTGTTCTTGAGCCACTACTAAGACCATTTTACGTCAAAATAATAATAATGATAATATGTCCCGAAGATATGATATAGAAGCACATGCTGTCAATCACGTGCAATAATAATAATGAATGGGTCGTGCCATGGAGAAGACCAATAATATATAAAGTAGATTAGAGCACCCCTAGGCAGACCGGAGATGAGGGCGGCCACTCAGGCGGCTAGTCAACCCGCTGCCATCTTGGTGAGTGAGGGGACGAATCCTAGTTGCGCAACCCTCTAACTACAGGCCTCAAATGAGTTAATAGTAGTGTACAGGGGACCACCGTTTGACAGTACTCAAGCTCATCATATAACATATAACACGTTGAACATACAATATAATTCCCATATCGTTATCATTATTTCAAAGAATCATTTCATAAGAGAGAAAGTCATTTTAATTAATCATGCTTTTCACCCCGCAAGTAAAACATATAAAAGAGTTTGAAAGGGGGCTATGACTCACCTTGATATGCCGCATATTATATTCACTTATCCAAAATGGGCACTTCCCATCTATCGCTTCCTTGATCATATATCCGTCATATTCCTCAATCACATTCCAAGCCAAGACAATCCCTACGATAGGACTAATATACGTAAGTTCCTATCTTAAGCCATCACTAAGAAATGCCACTTTCATTATGTTGTCATAAATTTTGGGATCCAAGTATATTGTTAATATTCGCATCTTTTTGGTTGTAGAGAGTGTTGATGTAAAAGGGTCACTTTCATTATACATGTGGTTATAAGTTGTTAGAATTTCGGTAACTTGCCTTTGATTATCATGGTTCCCATTGTGTGCTTTGCTTGATTATAATATTTGACATTAGTAACTTCATAATATTAGTATTTATGAATACTTCCTGATTTATGACTATGTATTTAATTTAATATTATTTAATTAATTATTTATTCATTTTCTTGATTTATTAACCAAATAATTCTTTAAAAATACTTTTAAGTACCTCACTTGTCTTTATAATTTGTGGCTAATTATATTTGGGTTATATTCTGATTATTATGCTTTTTAACTTAGAATATTGTGATATATATATTTATTTATGTAAATTTTCTATTAATTTAAAAATAGTTATTAATTAGTGATTCTCACTTACTTAATTATTTCTAAATTATATGACATTTGTTCTTTGACTTAAAACGATTTTACTCCAGTAGATTTTAGTCACTTTCATCATTGGTTGTGATTATTTAACCAATTTCATGATTTATATAATTTATTTATTTATTTATTTACCTTTTTAATTATCATTTAAATTTAATAATTAATAGAAATTCTTAGAAATCACCACACAACTTTTTGGCTAAAAATCCAGGCCTTTTAGGAAACTTTTATCATGGGAAAAATCATATCAATTCAACCTCTCTTGTGTCTCGCTCATTTTGAGGATTCTAAGCTTATAAATCGTTTACCGAAATAGTGATTTTTGCCTCATTTTCCAAGCAATTCAAATGCGTCAAAATGGATTTTCATCCTTATTTCATTATTTACAGAATGTTATTATATTTTGGTGCCTTAAGTCGTGATAGTGGTGGTGGTGTGATGTGTGCAAATTAAAGCTTTCGGTTAGTGCTTATATGAACCGAATTAGTGATTTGTAGGCTTGTCTTTGCCATTTAATAACCAAGTTAAGTTTTATAACTTTTATTTGACATATTCTCAGTATGTTTATAATACTTTTTGTTACGAGATTGTTGGAGTTGGTTAGAGTTGCAATCTAGTGACTTTTAGCTTATTTTGTTGTGAAGAACTTTTACTTGGAATTTTCTGTTTTAACACTTATTTTCATAAAATGTTGAGTAGTCATTCTTGGTTGAGTTGAATTATTTGGACATTGGTGATTTTTATACAGAGACATATATGTGTCCTATATTTATGTGAATTTTTGTTAAATTTTTAGACATTGTTTACTACCTCTAAAAATTACCAAACCAAAACTGGTCAGAACAAGAGCTGCTGTGCGACTCAAATATTTTATAAAAGATTTCTATGATGGACATTTAAGAAAAATCTCCCAATTTTATTTTAAGTTAGGGACACTTTGAACTCAGTTCACACCAAGTTTAAACTTCTGAAACCTATTCGTTAAGGAATTAAAAATCGTCAAAGTTGACTCAACATTAAGACAAAAATCCAGTTTTGACCACTTTTGGTAGAAACATCATATCTTTGGTTTGGTTTAGTATTTTTGAGTGATTCCAGTTGGAGGTTAAACTTAACTCTTTTATCTACAACTTTTATTTTGAAAGTTTTTCTTGAAACGGCCCTCACATGTTCAGTTCACCCAATTTAAGACAGAAAATTATTTCTGTCAGAAGGTCTTTGATTATAACAACTCTCCAATGACCATTCTTGCTTTATTAACACTTGAGTTCATCATTTACAAGATTAATACTTTATTTTTATATCTCTCAACATCAAATTTCCAGATTATTATACTTCTTTTAACATATTTTTCACTTAATACAAGTCCATATTCATCTCATAATCCAACAACAAGATTCAACTTTCTTAGATCTAACATGTATTCATTCAAATCAACATTTTTCAATACCAATCTTTATAGATCTAACTTTCAACAACATAAAACATCTTTTTAATGAAAAATCTCAGAATATATTCTTCAAAAATATACAAAAACATATAGATCTATCAAAAGGAAAATCACTTTAAAAGCTACTAATCTATAACAACACTTTTGGGTCTTAAACTTGTTGAATCCTTGGATCTTTCTCATAGATTTCGATATGCATATGCATGAGGAGAAAGATCCTATCAACTTGCCTTCATCAAGTGTATATTACAAAAAAAACAAGAAGAAAACATAAACTTTTGATAAAACCTTTGAACATAAACAAGAACAATAGATCTAGTAAAGAGATGAAGATTTATACCCTTTGAAGAACTTGGTTTTGAAGGTGAAAAATGGGCAGAATTTTCGGACCTATTTAGGCTCCTAATAACCCTTAATCCAAGCTTGAAACAACCCTTAATCTTATCTTGAAACAACCCTTGCTTAACCCTTATTATTATTATTGATTAAGATGATTTTTCCTTGCCTTTTTTGTTGATTATATGAGCTCAAAATGGGAGAGGAGGAAGAGAGAAAAGTGCAGAAAATTTGAGAGGAAAAGAGAGAAATGAGAGATTGTGTGTGTTTTGGGATTAATGTGTGTGTGTGAAAGGGGGGGGGGGACGGCCAAGGGTTAAGGATAGGGTTTCTTCCCTTTTTTTTTGTTTATTAATTATAGTGTAAGTATATATATGTGTATGTATATATTGGATGGGTATTTGTTTTGTAAGTGTTATATTAGTTTATTTGTAATGTAAGTGCATCGTTTGTCCTAGTATGTGTATATGTGTATGTCGTGTATATATAAGTATGTATATATTTTTGTGTTTTTAATTTGTTACATAAGCCTTTATTTATAAACTTGTGTTTGTTTTAAGCATATATATATATTATTATTGTTATTTAACACTTTTATGTACATATTAATTTATAAATATACTTTGAGATAGAAATCTTTATTCTCATGTCATATTTACTTAAATTGGTTTGGTGATTGATTTGTTGGACATTTATAAGAATTTTGATTGATATCTCAACTTGTGAGACTCACTTTATTATTTATATAACTTAACTTCTCGAAATAAAGTTTTTGGTTCGTTGACCTTTTGTCAAGTTCAATTAGAACTAGTTTTAGCCTGAGATTGTGTTGAATGATTATAGTTATTATTCATGGCATTTATAAGATAGCTAGTCACCTACAATACTTCATTGAACTAGAGGGCAATTATCACCATGCCTTAAATGTCTAGAAGGTCAATTATCTTAATAAACCTCTAGGGATAGATACCTAGATAAGTCTAAGTAAATTGTCCTAGTCGGAAATTGAGGGTTGTTACATCACTCATAATTAGTCGGGAGGATTATGTACGCTCAGGTCTGTACTCGTCCAGATATCGCTTACATCTGGCTAAAAGGTTCTACGATATCTGCTAAGGACCAAAGACTACACATTAACTTATAGAAGAAGTGACAACTTAGAAGTAGTAGGATGTTCTGATTCCAATAAAAAAATATACTTCTGTATATATTTATGATTAACTGGTGGACCTATCTCTTGACGGAGTCATAAACAGAAACTGACTGCAACGTCCACCATGATGGCTGAATACATTGTCGTTTATAATGCCACTTGTCATGGGATGTTGATTAGGAACCTGGTCAGTGAACTCAAAATTGTCAACTCTATTACCAGACCATTGAAGCTTTATTGTGATAACTCAGTTTCCGTAACTTTTTGAACAGTAACAGTTCAACTGGCGCTGAGTTGTATCTCGATACAAAGTATCTATTTGTACGCGAACGGATTGAGGAAAATGTTCTTTGTGTTGAGTACATAAGTACACATAATATGCTAGCGGATCCAATGACCAAAGGTCTTCCTCCTAAAATCTTCGTAGGACACGTGTTGAAGACGAGACTTACTAAAGACCTATTATATAGCATGTTGTACTTATTGGTCATTATTATTATCTTAATAAAATTTTCCTCTATATTCAGATTTGTTTGTCTATATTACACTTTGAGTATCATAACGGTGTATAGACATTATTATAACAAAATTTGTCTTAGTCAATTGATCATTGCTTATTAGTTTAAATTTGAGTCATAGTTTGACTAGTGGGGGTCCTGAGTTGATGTTCTTCTCTACGACTGTACTTATTGACTATGATTTCAGTTTAAAACAAAATGAGTATTATCCTGGCCGGACTTATTGAATACTCATAGATAAATGATCGCTTGGTCAAGTGGGAGAATGTTGGAACCACGTTAAATGTGACCGTCACTGATCGTTTATCATTCGTGATATGATAATTGACGATAACTGAAATCCTATGTCTAGTAAATATGCAATGGACATATCTACTCTTAAATACATATATAGGTTTCCCATTAGGTGATTGGAACTACGGGGACTAATGATGCACACATTAAACACCAAGGGTTGAAGGTGTAAATATTTCTATTATAAATAGAACTCATTAACCTTCATTTTAGACCTAATGACTAATCTTTCATCTCATTCTTGTGTGTGCATTTTCTCTCCCAAATTCTTAATCCCATCATCAAATAATCATCTCGTTTTGAGAACCCGACACAACTGGCAAGTGCTTAATCATCTTACAGGTTCCACAAGTTTGTCAGGTGGGTTTATTATTATCATGTTTTCATTATATTTACAATATGAATCATATTTATTCCAACAAGGCACCCTATCCTTTGATAACCGGTCAGCCTACGGGTTCACGGTCTAACCAGCCGATATGGTTCGGTTTCCAATACCCTGAGTTTTTAAATTAATTTATTCAATAAATTGGAAAATATAATAAATCGCAAGATTTTTTTAAACTTAATCTTTCGAAAAAACAACTCTAACTAAAAGTAAATAAATGTAGTATAAGTCATTGATTTTTAATATATCTATATACTCTATAAAGCAAACTACTCTCCCCTTTAAGTAATTAAGATTTTGAAATGACCATATTACCCCTCTTCTTTATTCACTAATTTAAACATCTTCACCTATTTACCTATAATACCCTTAATGAAATAAATTACAACATAGATCCTCCAACCCTTAAAGAACCATATTAACCCTTCTTACATCAATTAATTTACATTCACCACCACCACCGCCACCGTCGCACATCGCCACCACCACTGCCGTCGTCGCACACCTTCGTCGCTACCACCATCACCGCTGCGTCGCGCGGGCATCTGTATAGTGTCTTTTTAAAGACAATGTTTTCACTGATTTCCAAAACAAAACTTTTAGTAAAAAACTAAAAAAAGGTGAAACTTGAATGGGCCTTTAGCAGGCTTATTAAAATAGTAAAAAAGAGAGTTAGTTGACATATGGTTTATTGGAGCCCGCATCCACTTTTATGGTTCAAGTCCACGCCAATTCAAAGCTAACTTCATTTAAACAAATTTTTCCATTCTCAAACTCTCAAAGGCCCACTCTGCATCATTGGACCATTATTTACAACATACAATTCAAATTTTCAACTTTATTTCGATATCCAAGTTTACTTTTCCTATTATTATTAAAGTGTTGTTAGATTTTTGTAGAACGTTACGTTGCATTGCACTACTAAAGATATTTGAAGTGGATAACACCAACCTAACATGCAGCAGATGATATGGAAATCTATGAGTACAGGAATATATGTGAAAGATACAAATTTTATTGTATCGTTTGTGGTTATTATATTAAACTGGAGACCAAGAAGTTATTAATCTCTAACTTTATGTTAAAATGTAACCAATTTATGAGCTATCATAATAGTAAGTATGATAATAATAACAATAATAATAATAATTTATGTTTAAGAAAATAATAAATAATTAAAAAAAATAATAACTGGACGATACCAAATTCCTTAATTAGGACCAAATCACTTTTGATTGCACTAGAGTGAGTAGAGTCGCCATCATCATATACTTTAACCAAATTCTAATTGACTTTAATACAATAAACAAGTATATCACGAAATCACGCCTTCAAGCTTTTTTGCAGTGTGTAAGTATAGATTTAAGTTATTTAACCATCAAAAGAAAAGATAAGGAACCTCTCGAAGACTTCAAAAAATATTTGAACATACTGGACATAGTTTAAAATTTTATTTTAAAGTGAAAAAAAGTATGAGAAAGCGATAATCCTTTTGATCCCGGTAAAGTTCATATTCTATAATTTATACATTAATTTTTCTCAACATAAGAATATGTTTTCACAAAACAAAACAGTTTTATACTCGAGATATAAGTAACTACACTCGAGTGACTGATTCATAAATAAGCTAAGCCAAACACCCCCTAATTCAAGAGGTACACTCAGGTGGCTAATTCAAGAGGTACATTCCGGTTGCTGACTTAAAAATATGATAGGTCTATGACTAATTGGTAAAGTATTTCACTTTGTGGTATTCTTACTAGCAATTTTTATTTAATAAAAATATAATGTGGTTTATAAAAAAAATTATTGTACAATATATGATATCCATATCACTATTCAGTATTCACTACCCAAATCCTTTACCATCAAATATACAAGTTGATAAAGCTTCAATGCACCTTAAATTTAGTGTACATATTACAATCTTTGAAACTAGTGGTGGAGATCTGTAAGTTGAAAAAAATTATATGGTGGAGATCCATCAAGTTGAAAATAACTTGAGGGGTCAAGTTATATCAATTTAGACCCTTGATTAAAATCAAAGGGTTAAGATTTCTTCAACTATGACAAGTCAAGTTAGGGAACTCCCCACCCAAAATTATATAGGTATTTTTTGGGAGAGGATTCCCTCAAGTTGTCTAACATGATTAGTCATGTACAGCAAATCTTGACCCTTGGATTAAAATCAAGGGTTAAGATTCAAAGTTCATCTTTGAATCTTCACCCTTGATTTCAATCCAAGGGTCAAGATGTTTCCAACTTGATCAATCAAGTTGAAAACAACTTGAGGGGATCCCTTCCCGTATTTTTTTGAATACTCGAAAAAATTTAGATACTTTTGTATAATTAACATAATTTTTGTTTATCTAAACTAATGCTATATATATATATATATAACTAGCACGGCACCGCGCAATGCGTGATGGTGGTGACGACGCTCTGGTGGTGAGGCGACGGGTGTTGATGGGCGACTATTGGTGGTGGTGGCAGTGTCGAGTGGTGTAGGTTGAGATATTTTAGAAGATGCTAAAGTGTAAATGAGTATGATAAGGGTTTAAAGTGTAAATTAGTTCATTAAGGGTAAATTAGGTAATTTTTACTAACTCTTTTCATTAAAAGAGATTCATTAAAGGTAATTAAGTCAATTCAATGTAAATTTTATGTAACTATTTTTAAAATGAGAGGGCTAGATCTTCTATAAAAAACAGAGAAGAGATAATAATAATATCTACCAATAAACTAAAACAGGATTGAGATGTTCTTGAAACGACACGTGGCGTAATCCTTGGTTGACACGTATCCTTTTAATTCTATTTTATTAAATTAGCTTTTTTAATTGTATATAGATTCAATTTCCTTATTAGACTTAGAATTAAACTCTAACTCTTAGCTTATAGATACAAAACACATTATAACCTTATTTGATTGATTGTTTTCTCATTAATAAATTTGTCTTTTTTTCTTTCTCAATTTCTTCAACTTCTATTACTTATATTACTTATAATAAGTTAATAACATGAAAACTTCAAAAAATTGAGTTTACAATCCGAAATCACAAGGCTATTTGCCGTCATCCTTTATACTTACAATTTCCGATTTTGATGTGATTTTAAAAATTTAAGGTAAATCCAAAACTTTAACTAAACATATATTATATTTATCATTACTGTTTATCATAACTTAGCTTCGAGCATCGGTATATTTTAACCATAACTTTTTCATACTCACAAATCATGTATGAGGCATATTCGAATTTCTTTATGATACAATTTATATAGCTACCGTACATCGTACGGGTATTAGGACTAGTAATTAAATATAACAAGATAAATATATTAATTACACTTATATTAAACTAATACATGGTAAGGGGGGGGGGGGGGGAATGGTACTCCAAAGTAAACTTACCCAATCTCTCCTCCAATCAAAACCTTCAACTCACAACTACCCAAT
>CM067170.1:117807472-117826662 GCA_034093135.1 Erigeron breviscapus
ATAACTTTTTTGAATTCCACTTCTTTCTCCTCCTTCTTTTCATCTTTTTCTCAACATTCTTTAGATTACTAGTGATCTTAGGTACTAAAGTATTAGCAACCCATCTAGCACCACTAGTTAAACTCTTTCCACCTGTTGAATTGAAATTTAGAAGATTAGAACTAGGAGTTTTAAACACTCTTATCTTTTTGGAATCTTTTGGAGGTGAGGAAACTTCTTGCTTCTTTGGTTTATCATGAGAAAACCACCCATATCTATCTCTATATCTAGTTGAACCATTTGATGTATCTTTAGTTAGCGAAACTGAGCTAGACTTAGACACCTTAGGTAAAAAGCTAGATTGAGAGCTAGATTGAGAAGCATTAGGATAGTCTTTCGGAAGTTTCACTTTGGTGTACTTTGTCGTGTGTGGGGTTTCAGCTTGTTCCTTTTTGACATGTTTCACTGGGGTAGCAACAAAGGTTTCTAACTTAATGGTCTTTGGTTCAGTCTTGACGAGTTTGGTCTTAACTCGTTTCTTTGAGTAATATGAAGTTGGAGCTTTGGACAATGGTTTTTGAGATTCCACTTTTGTTTCCACTTTGATTTTGGTAGATTCAATCTTTTTCTCAGTTTCTGAATTAAAAACATATTCTCCCTCCATGAATTTATCAAAATCATTCTTTGTGAAATCTTTGGAAAATGAAAATTTCAATGGAGATTGATTAGTTTCAGATTCATTTGAAAGTTTTGAAAAATCAGGAATCTTTGTGTCCAACTTCACATCATGGGTATTCTCAGAAATTAGGTCAACTTGAACTGACACATCTTTGGTCTCACAAGAAAATTGAGTAGACGTATCAACACCTATACTAGCACTAGGCTTAGGGTGAACAACTAACTCATCAACAGTGTTGCATGTGAAAAACCTATAGAAGTACCATATCAAAACTAAACTATGTGCAAGTTCTTCATCAGAAAAATCAGATTGCACACAATCATCAGCTATAAAAGTAGCAGTATTTTGACAAGTACATTCAAGAGAATCAGTCAAGGTCTGGGTAGAGGTATTGGTGGATGAATCACAAGTAGTTTGGGTAGAATTTTCTACTGAGGCTTTTTGGTCAGTTTGAGTAGAAACATTCTCACAAACTTTCTTAGTATCAACAGCAATACATTTATCCTCTGAGTTCGGACTTTGAGACTTGAGGTGATTAATAACTTTTTGTTGAGATTCCACCTTTTGTTGTAAACCCTCTATTTGTTTTTCCAAAAATGTGGTTGGAAAGTACATTTTAGTTGGTTTGGGTGGATTACCGACAGATTCTTGGTTTTGAAAATTTGATTCAATTTCTTCCAATTTGAAAATTGAAGATTCTTTTGTTTTGTATGAATCATTTATTGCATCATAATTAACCAAAAATTCCTGTTTTGGTGTTCTCTCAACGTCATCAGTCTCAAATTCATCATTCAATGGACGAATAAATTGTTGTATCATACCAAGTCGTAGAAATTTTTCATCATACAAGGGTTCAATTTCCTCTTTGGCTTTTTGCAATGGTGTGATATTCTCAAATCCCAACCCGAGAAGAAGTTCTGTTTTGTCAATTTTTGACTTGTTGAAATAGGCAGTGAAATTCAAGAAAGGATTTTGTTCAACTTTATATAGCTTTTCTTGATAGAAAAGTATATTCTTTTTAAATTCCTCAACTTGTTTTTCAAGATTCTCTATCTCAATGTCTTTTAAAAAACAATTATGATTTAAATCAGAAATCTTCCTTTCGAATTCAACGTTGTTTGGTTTAGCTTCTTGAAGCTTTTTATTAAGAATATCAACATCCATTTGTCTTGCATTTGCCCGAAGCCATTCATTGGTCTTTTGAATTTCAAGATCTTGATTGGTCTTTTCAAGATCTTGAATGGTTTTTTCTAGATTTTGACATTTTTGTAATAACTTAAAATCAGGAGAGACATTCAACTCACATTCTTTAACCAACATCTTTTCTTTGTAAGCTTGAAAATCTTGTTTAATAGCATCATATTCAAAAAGTAATTTTGAATGTTCTTCAAGAAGTTTTGTAAATTCACTTTTAGAAAATGAAATGCTATTTGTCAACTTTTTATTTTTGTTGGCTAAAGAATTGATATGAGTTGTTAAATTAGATAAAGCTAATCTACAAGACTCTTTGTCTTTAACCAAAGAAAAAGTAGAGTCGAGATTTACCTCATCATCTGGGTATTCATCATCAGTGCTTTCTGCTTCAAGGACTTTGTTTTTGGCCAATCTTGCCATATAGCAAACATTAGCGGAGAGATCTTGATCTTCATCATCAGTGAGCAACAGCCATTTGTCATCTTCAGCAAGCAATGCATGCCCTGCTTCAACTTGTTTGGCTAACAGCATCTTCTGCTTGTAGTACTCATAGTCCCGCTTCCGAGGTTGTTTGCAGTCAACGGCAAAATGTCCAGGAATACCACAATTGTAGCACTTTTTGTCTGATGCCTTACCCTTCTCAACAGTTGGTTTCTCATAGGCTTCCTTCTTTTCACCATACCTTGATCCATTAGCTTCACCTTGCTCATTGCTCCTTGGATGATAGTGTTCCTTCTTTGTAAATTCACTTTTAGAAAATGAAATGCTATTTGTCAACTTTTTATTTTTGTTGGCTAAAGAATTGATATGAGTTGTTAAATTAGATAAAGCTAATCTACAAGACTCTTTGTCTTTAACCAAAGAAAAAGTAGAGTCGAGATTTACCTCATCATCTGGGTATTCATCATCAGTGCTTTCTGCTTCAAGGACTTTGTTTTTGGCCAATCTTGCCATATAGCAAACATTAGCGGAGAGATCTTGATCTTCATCATCAGTGCTTTCTGCTTCAAGGACTTTGTTTTTGGCCAATCTTGCCATATAGCAAACATTAGCGGAGAGATCTTGATCTTCATCATCAGTGCTTTCTGCTTCAAGGACTTTGTTTTTGGCCAATCTTGCCATATAGCAAACATTAGCGGAGAGATCTTGATCTTCATCATCAGTGCTTTCTGCTTCAAGGACTTTGTTTTTGGCCAATCTTGCCATATAGCAAACATTAGCGGAGAGATCTTGATCTTCATCATCAGTGCTTTCTGCTTCAAGGACTTTGTTTTTGGCCAATCTTGCCATATAGCAAACATTAGCGGAGAGATCTTGATCTTCATCATCAGTGAGCAACAGCCATTTGTCATCTTCAGCAAGCAATGCATGCCCTGCTTCAACTTGTTTGGCTAACAGCATCTTCTGCTTGTAGTACTCATAGTCCCGCTTCCGAGGTTGTTTGCAGTCAACGGCAAAATGTCCAGGAATACCACAATTGTAGCACTTTTTGTCTGATGCCTTACCCTTCTCAACAGTTGGTTTCTCATAGGCTTCCTTCTTTTCACCATACCTTGATCCATTAGCTTCACCTTGCTCATTGCTCCTTGGATGATAGTGTTCCTTCTTGGGAAATGCACTTGTAGAAGAGGTGCGGAGATTGTTGTTTGTTGGCCTCGCTTTGTAAAATTTCCTCTTGAAATGCTTTGTTACCGCGGCAAGAGCTTGATATAGTTCATCTGAAACACCATCTCTTGTAGCCATCAGATCATCTCCCTCCTCATCAGACGAAGAAACAACCACCATTTGCTTCTTAAGAGCTTCAGAAATCTTCTTCTCAACTATCAATGCCAAAGGATCAGAAGATACAACTTCTGGCATTTTGTTTGATGAAGCTTTGCTTAGTACTTGGTTTTCATTGAGTTTGAAGGATTCATAAAGAGTATGAATGGTGAACTTGGTCAGATTTTGATGTTGCTTGATCTGTGTTCCAAAATCTTCCCATTCTGGACCAAGAGCTTTGATGAATTTGATGTTCAGCTCAATCTCAGTTTTCTTGACATTGTTCTTCCTTAGCTCATTTATGACATTGCAGAATCTGTAGTAGACAGCTTCAAGAGATTCATTAGGCAATTTGGAGAAGTTGTCAAACTCAGTCAGAATATTTGTCAATCTTATGGTCGAAGTCACGTCAGCTCCCTCCATCTGTCTAGCCACCTCATCCCATATCTCCTTGGCTGTATCATAAGAATCAACAGAGCCATAGATTTCATCCGGTAGAGCTTTGTATAGGCATGACCTAGCTCTGTTATCTGCAGCTGTTCGATCCTTTTGTTCAGCATTCAACAGATCAGGAGTCAGAATAATTGCATCAGTAGTGGGATGGCGATGAACGGCAAGTCCATTAAGGATGGAATCTTTCATCATGTGACCATTTGTCTGACTTTCCACATAGTCCATAAATCGTTTCTTCCATAGTCCGTAAGAACCACGGTAGAGAACTGGAGGTCTTGTATCTGAACCCAATGCCAATGCTTCACGAGAAGCCATTAGAGATTGATTTGATTTGAAAAATTGTATTGAATTAAAAGTGGAAAATGAAACGATCTTGATAAGATCAGGAAATGAAACGATCTTGAGTTAACCAGGAAATGAAACGATCTTGAGTTAACCAGGAAATGAAACGATCTTGAGTTAACCAGGAAATGAAACGATCTTGAGTTAACCAGGAAATGAAACGATCTTGAGTTAACCAGGAAATGAAACGATCTTGATACAAACAGAAATTGAAACGATCTTGAGTTAACCAGGAAATGAAACGATCTTGAGTTGAACAGAAAGTGAAACGATCTTGACCAATTAGCTCTAGGTAAGATCGTCTTGAGCTAGATCGTTTTGAACAAAATCGTCCTAGGTGAGATCGTTTTGGTAAATGAAACGATCTTGAGTTAACCAGGAAATGAAACGATCTTGAGTTAACCAGGAAATGAAACGATCTTGAGTTAACCAGGAAATGAAACGATCTTGAGTTAACCAGGAAATGAAACGATCTTGAGTTAACCAGGAAATGAAACGATCTTGAGTTAACCAGGAAATGAAACGATCTTGAGTTAACCAGGAAATGAAACGATCTTGAGTTAACCAGGAAATGAAACGATCTTGAGTTAACCAGGAAATGAAACGATCTTGAGTTAACCAGGAAATGAAACGATCTTGAGTTAACCAGGAAATGAAACGATCTTGAGTTAACCAGGAAATGAAACGATCTTGAGTTAACCAGGAAATGAAACGATCTTGAGTTAACCAGGAAATGAAACGATCTTGAGTTAACCAGGAAATGAAACGATCTTGAGTTAACCAGGAAATGAAACGATCTTGAGTTAACCAGGAAATGAAACGATCTTGAGTTAACCAGGAAATGAAACGATCTTGAGTTAACCAGGAAATGAAACGATCTTGAGTTAACCAGGAAATGAAACGATCTTGAGTTAACCAGGAAATGAAACGATCTTGAGTTAACCAGGAAATGAAACGATCTTGAGTTAACCAGGAAATGAAACGATCTTGAGTTAACCAGGAAATGAAACGATCTTGAGTTAACCAGGAAATGAAACGATCTTGAGTTAACCAGGAAATGAAACGATCTTGAATTGAAACGGTCTTGAAAATGAAATGATTTTGAATTGAAATGATCTTGATGTGAAACGGTCTTGAAAATGAAATGATTTTGAATTGAAATGATCTTGATGTGAAACGGTCTTGAATAAAAGTGATTTTGGTTTGAAATTATTCAAGGAAATGAGACGATCTTGGTGAAGATCGTCTTGGTTTTTGAAGGTATGAAACGATCTTGAATTGAAACGGTCTTGAAAATGAAATGATTTTGAATTGAAATGGTCTTGAAGATGAAACGGTCTTGAAAATGAAATGATTTTGAATTGAAATGATCTTGATGTGAAACGGTCTTGAATAAAAGTGATTTTGGTTTGAAATTATTCAAGGAAATGAGACGATCTTGGTGAAGATCGTCTTTGGTTTTGAAGGAATGAAACGATCTATGTGAAGATCGTCTTAGGTTCTAAGAAATGAAACGATCTTGAGTTAACCAGGAAATGAAACGATCTTGAGTTAACCAGGAAATGAAACGATCTTGAGTTAACCAGGAAATGAAACGATCTTGAGTTAACCAGGAAATGAAACGATCTTGAGTTAACCAGGAAATGAAACGATCTTGAGTTAACCAGGAAATGAAACGATCTTGAGTTAACCAGGAAATGAAACGATCTTGAGTTAACCAGGAAATGAAACGATCTTGAGTTAACCAGGAAATGAAACGATCTTGAGTTAACCAGGAAATGAAACGATCTTGATAAGATCGTCCTAGTGAAGATCGTTCTGGTCGTCTTCTTCAATTCAACAGTTTTCCAGAAAAACTCCATTAACAACTTTTAAAACTTCAATATCTTTTGAATTACTGGGAGTTAGATCATGAAATCACTGGCAAACTGTTTGAATTCATGTCCGCAACACGTTTATGAACAAAATTCAACACAAAACACAACAGAATCAAATCCCAAAAATTCGCGCCAAAACTCAAAAATTCAATCTCGAGATTTAGATTGAATTGAAACTTGAAACTTGACAGGATTATGTTTTCAACTACCACAAATCTATTGATGAACAAATAATTGTGATTTTATGTGATTTGAAGTGTGAATTTTGAAGAACCAGACGGTGAAAAGTTCGAACAGAATTTGTGAATAACTTTGATTTTGATGAATTTGTGATTGAATTCAGGTATGGATCGTCATCAGATTGATGTTTCTCTCTGATACCACTTGTTATAACACTATTTTAACTACTGAATTCAATTCATCAATGGTGGATTTGGTGAGTGTGTGTTCTTGGTGTTTGTGTGTGTTTTGAGAGAGAATCGTATGAAAGTGTGTAGATCTGGTATTAAGATAAAGTTATGTGTAAAAGTTATCAAAGGTTATGATCTCTAAGGTATGAGAGGGCTATTTATAGTCTAATTACACAATTATGCTAATTGTCACAATTAGCCCCTCAACCTTAGTGATCATTTATCTATGACTTAACAACAAGAAATTCTTCTATTCTAGATTACAATTTATCACTATTTTTTGGATTTCTAACAGACTTTAAGATAGTTTTCACTGACCATTCAGCCCTTAAGTACCTGTTCTCGAAACAGGATGCTAAACCCAGGCTCATCCGTTGGATTCTTTTGTTGCAAGAATTTGACATTGAGATAAAGGATAAGAAAGGGCTGAAAATTTGGCTGCCGACCATTTGAGTCGTTTGGAAGATCCTCACCGGGAGGAACTTCGTGATGGGGAGATCAATGATCACTTCCCCGATGAGTCTTTAATGTTTATCTCTAATTCTGATGAAGCTCCTTGGTTTGCAGATATAACTAATTATTTGGTTGCAGGTGAGATACCTGATGATTTCACGTCCCAGCAGAAGAAGAAGCTCATATCGGATGTTAAGTATTATTTTTGGGACCATCTATACTTGTTTCGTGTTTGTGCAGATGGTATGGTTAGGAGATGTGTTGCTGGAAGTGAGACAAGAGAATCTTTGGATGCGTGTCACTACGGGCCAACTGGGGGTCATTATGGTCCTTCAGTGACGGGTAAGAAAGTTTTTGATGCAGGTTTCTATTGGCCAACAATTTTCAAGGAGGCCCAGACTTTGGTTGAGACTTCTGACATCTGTCAGCGACAGGGGAACATCACTAAATGGGATGAGATGCCTCAACAGAGCATTCAGGTATGTGAGGTTTTTGATGTCTGGGGTATAGACTTTATGGGACCATTCCCACCGTCTAATAAGTTTCAGTACATTCTTGTCGCCGTTGACTACGTGTCTAAATGGGCCGAAGCCAAGGATTTGCCCACGAATGACGCGCATGTAGTCATTGATTTCTTGAAACAGTTGTTCTGTCGTTTTGGTTGCCCTAGAGCTTTGATTAGTGACCGTGGAACCCATTTTGCAAACCATCAGTTAGCCAAAGTGATGAAGAGGTATGGTGTTGTCCATTATTTTTCTACCTCGTACCATCCACAGACCAGTGGTCAAGTGGAAAACACAAATAGGGCCATGAAGAGGATTTTGGAGAAAACTGTTGGGGATAACCCCAAGGTGTGGTCAAAGAAGTTAGATGACGCCTTGTGGGCATTTAGGATGGCTTATAAGACACCGATTGGCACCACGCCATACCGGTTGCTCTATGGCAAAACTTGCCATCTTCCTATTGAGATAGAGCATAAGGCGTATTGGGCTTTGAGGAATTTGAATTTAGATTTGATGGAAGCACGTGAACTTAGAATGTTGCAACTCCATGAGCTTGATGAGCTTAGGTTAGGTGCTTATGAGAATTTGAGGCAATATAAGGAGAGGACCAAGATTTGGCATGATAAGCGGATTCGTAGGAAGGAGTTTAAGGTTGGAGCTAAAGTGTTGTTGTTCTTGTCAAAATTTAAGATTAAAATGTGGGGTACATTGACTGTCATGTTTGAGGGTTGCTCTACTTCCATGGAATCCACAATTACTACATTGACCAGGAGGTATGAGAGATTTTTCGCTTTGAGAAATGAATCCTTGACTGACACTCATACCCGCTTTAATGCTTTGGTAAATGATTTAGCTGTTGTTGGAATTGTTAAGAAAAATGAGGTTTTAAAGAGTAAATTTCTTGATTCATTACCACCTAAATGGAACAACTATATTTCTTCTGTTAAATTAAGTTCTGTTTATCATGATCTTGATCTCCCTGGACTTTTTGGTTTGCTTCATAACCAAGAATGTTCAGAGGCTGAAAAGTTAATTGCTATAGGTGATTCTTATAGTCAGCCTGCTGCTGCACTTGTTGCTTCTATGACTGAACACCCTAGTTCAATTAGTAATGAGATCATTCCTTGTGTTAATGATGATATTCCTGATATGTCTAATCCTAACTCTGTTTGTGCTGAATCTGAATGAAATGAATCTGATGGTGATGAACTAGCTAATGAAGTAGCTATGTTGGCTGAAAGGATCAGAAGGAGATCCTTTAATAAGTTTAAAGGAAAAGGAAAAGGTGGCCAAGCTGACAAGACCAAGAAGCCATTTGACATGTCCAAAGTCACTTGTTACAATGTAAGTCCCAACTCGTAAGATGGTACTACTGAAGACACCTCTATGTCGATGGTGGATTTACTTTGCAATATACTCGCTGAACTAGAGATGACCAGTTGCAGAGGTATATACCACGTTCTAGATATATTACTTATATAAATGACAGTAAGTAAAGAACAATGCAATAATACAAATAACTTGTAAGATAACTTGATGAGACAATATGTATTTTTCAATGTGTAATTTATTTATTGATATTAAACAAATTACAAGGTTGATGCGGAACCAAGATAATACACGAATGTAAATATCCTAACAACCTATGAAATACAATTGATCTACACTCGGAATTTCTCAAGACAATCGAGACACTTAAAGTTGTGAAATGTTCCTTTCAGCTGACAAGGTACACTGGATTGTTCCATCCTTTAATGTGAAACTGATGGAGGAACAATCGGAAGAAAGAACGGCAGTGTACCAAAACTCACATAAGTAGTTGTGAAACATCTTACGTGGGTTTAGAGAGAATGAGGGTCCTATTGGAGAATTTTTTAAAAACTTTTGAATTCTACTAATAAGGGTATCGGACCCTTGAGAACCTCGTAGGCTGGCCATAGGATTATTTGGATTTAGTTTTATGACCGAAGCACTACTAGGGGCACCAGGTGCCGCTTTGACATCTGGTGAGGGATTATATGGAACAGTCAAGAGATTTACATCTCTTGAACGAGATGATCTAGGAGCCATAGAAGAATGAAAATGAAATTTGGGATTTAGGGTTTTTGATTTGTGAAACAAAGAGAAAAATGAAGCAATTTTGATGATTGGAAGTAAATGAAGGAATGTAAGAGAAGGAAGTAAATGAGTTCGGAGTAAATAAGGGTATTTATAAAGGGATTCAAGATCCCAATGAAACACCAAAATTATATTTTAATAAAGACAATCCTTTTTGTAGATATTTTTACAAAAGTTGGTTTGAATTTTGAAATAAAATATTGATTTGCCATGTAAACATTAAATGCTTCCATGTCAGCATTAAATGCTACGACGGCTTATCTTACCCACGCGCCCACTCACTTTTTGTTTTCCCAATACAAACAGTTGTCAAGTACTAAAATGGTTTCAAACACGTCAGATCACGATATCAAGTGGTTTAAAACACTCGAGTATCATCACGTGTCACACATATTGACCAAGTATTTGTAACGTTATAAAACTTAGACAAAGACTGAACCTGGTAACTGGAGGATCAATCCAGTACCAGTTTCCAACTGGAGAGTTCTCCAGTTGCATTTTCAAACAAAAACGAATTTTAGTCAGAAAATTATTTTGAGTCTTTCCCCCTAAAATGATGATCCAGATATTAATTAGTGCCAAGATAGTATCACAAAGGCGTTCGATAGCCTGGCGAGCAAGGATAATCTGGACCTCCTCAACTGGAGAACTTCATCAATGTCACTAACGCGTTCAATAACAAAGAAAGCTCCAGTTAAGGGTTTAACATTCCCAGTTCGCTGATGAAATGTTTAAAGGTTTTCTCATCGAGAGGTTTAGTAAAAACATCAGCTAACTGTTTGTCAGTGGGGATGAAATGAATTTCAATATCTCCTTTCATAACATGATCTCGAATAAAATGATACCTGATGTCAATATGCTTTGTTTTTGAGTGCATCACTGGGTTGTGAGAGATAGCAATTGCACTGGTGTTGTCACAAAAGATTGGGGTCTTGGTATACTTCTGACCATAATCTAGTAACTGGTTCTTGATCCAGAGAATCTGGGCACAGCAACTGGCCGCAGAAATGTACTCTGCCTCAGCAGTGGACATAGAGACTGAAGTCTGCTTCTTGCTGGTCCAACTTACCAGTTTTCCTCCTAGGAAATGACAACCACCAGTTGTTGATTTTCTATCTATCTTACAACCTGCATGATCAGAATCTGAATAACCCATTAGATCTAATCCTGAGCCTTTGGGGTACCAAAGACCAAGATTAGGACACCCTTTCAGGTATCTAAAAATACGCTTTACAGCGTGCAAATGTGATTCTTTAGGGTTAGCCTGAAATCTGGCACATAAACATGTTGCAAACATTATATCTGGTCGACTGGCAGTTAAGTACATCAGTGAACCAACCATACCTCTATAGTCAGTTATGTTAACTGGTTTGCCAGTTGGGTCAGAGTCCAAATTCAATGGTGCTGCAATAGGTGTGTTTTTCGATGGGATTGAATCATATTTGTATTTTCTTAACAAATCTCTGACATATTTTCCTTGGTTTATAAAAATTCCATTTCCAGTTTGCTTAATCTGAAGACCTAAGAAAAATGTTAATTCACCCATTAAGCTCATCTCATACTTAGATGACATGATTTTAGAAAACTTTTTACACATTGCATCATCAGTTGAACCAAAAATAATGTCATCAACATAAATTTGTACCAGTAAGATATTACCTCTTTCTTTCAAGATAAACAAGGTATTATCTATTGCACCTCGTTGAAAGCCATTTTTAAGAAGATGTTTAGTTAAAGTATCATACCAGGCTCTTGGGGCTTGTCTTAGACCATACAAAGCTTTGTTCAGTTTATAGACCCAATGTGGATGCTTTTCATCGATGAAACCTGGAGTCTGCTTAACATAAACTTCTTCTTCCAATGTTCCATTTAGGAACGCACTTTTGACATCCATCTGGAAGACCTTGAACTGCAGATGGGCTGCATAAGCCAAAAATATTCTTATGGCTTCAAGTCTTTCAACTGGAGCAAAAGTTTCATCAAAGTCAACGCCCTCTGCTTGACAATAA
Organism: Erigeron breviscapus; assembly: GCA_034093135.1. Classification (NCBI taxonomy): domain Eukaryota; kingdom Viridiplantae; phylum Streptophyta; class Magnoliopsida; order Asterales; family Asteraceae; genus Erigeron; species Erigeron breviscapus. The sequence goes on from CM067170.1 coordinate 117,819,251, forward strand.
CCCTGGGCAACTAGTCTGGCCTTGTTTCTTACAACATGGCCATCTTCATCTATTTTGTTTCGGTAGACCCATCTGGTACCAATAGGTTCTTTCTTTAACCCTAGTGGACAAGGAACAAGCTCCCAAACATTGTTCCTTTCAAACTGGAGGAGCTCTTCTTGCATAGCTTCCACCCAGCTTGGGTCTGCCATAGCCTCGTCAATCTTCTTTGGTTCAATTAAAGATAAGAAGGTGACGTTTAAGCATTGCTCACTGGTGGCTCTTCTAGTCTGAACCCCACTAGTTGGATCACCCACAATTTGTTCAATTGGGTGGGCTCGAGTCCATCTAGTGTATTGACTAGGCTGGTGAACTACAATATCAGTGCAAGTCACCAGGCGATCTTCTTCAGTTGCAACAGCATCTGGAGAAGGGTCAGTCCAAACAACTTCTACATCCTCATCAGAGTCAATGAGGTCTCGATAAGCATCATGAAATTCCTCATTTGAAGGTACTTCATGAACAACTGGAGAGGTAGGTGCTTGAACTGGTGCTGATATTGGAGTGGCACGAACATCAGATCCAATCACCAATTCTTGTGGTAAGTTGAAATTGATGGAGGGATAAAATGATGTGTCACTGGAGGTGTTCTTCTTCTTAACTGGTTCCAGTTTGTTGTAGCTGGAAGCATCTTCTGGTGACACAACTGACCGATGAACTTGGTCAGTTTCACCAAAATTGATTGGAATGACTGGAGAATATCAAGGCTTGGTTTCTTGTTGATTGCTTCAGTTGATTCATCGAATGTGACATGAATTGTCTCATGAACCTTTTGGAGTCTATAATTATAAACTCTAAAGGCCTTTCGAATATCTGAATAGCCTAAAAATACTCCTTCATCGGCTTTTGCATCAAACTTTCCAAGCTGACTGGAATCGTTCAGTATATAAACTGGACAACCAAATACATGGAAATATCCAATATTTGGTTTTCGATTCCTGAGTACTTCGTAGGCAGTCTTCTTATGTCTCTTGATGTAGACTGACCGGTTTTGGGTGTGACAAGCAGTTGCAACTACCTCAGCCCAAAAACTGGTGGGAAGACCAATTCAGATAGCATACTTCTGGCGGCTTCTATCAGTGTACGATTCTTTCTTTCAACAACTCCATTCTGCTCTGGAGAGTGAACTGATGAGAAGTTTTGAGAGATGCCAGTGTCATTGCAAAATGTTTCAAGTACCTTATTTTGGAATTCAGTACCATTATCACTTCGCAACTGACAAACTTTTCGAGTATACTTGAGCTCAATTCTTTTGATAAGAGAGATGATTTCAGCAGGTGCATCACTTTTGGATCTGATGAATACCACCCAGCAGTATCTGGTGAATTCATCAATCACAACTAGAGTGTACTTCTTTCCAGCTCTAGTTTGAACATTCACTGGACCAAAAAGATCCATATGGAGCATGTGAAGAGGTTCAGTGATGCTAAAATTTTGCCTAGTTTTAAAACTGGCTCTCTTCTGCTTACCCATCTCACACCCTGGACATGGCTTTTCCTTATTGAAGGAAATCTGAGGTATCCCATCAACCAGTTGCTTGCGAGACAACTTGTTAATGTTTGTGAAATTAAGGTGGGATAACCTTTTATGCCATAGCCAGTTGGTATCCTCATCAGCTTTGGTATAGAAACATTGCTCTTTTGGAGCTGGTTCCATATCCATGATGTACACATTTCCTTTTCTTGGTGCAATCATCACCACTTTCCAATCCTTGTTAAATATGGTGCCTTGTGCAATATCGAACAACACTCTGAAGCCATCATCGCAAAGTTGACTGACACTGATCAGGTTGTATTTCAAACCATTCACAAATGCACCTCTTTTGAATTCGACTTGTCCATTATTGAGCACACCATATCCTTCAGTCTTTCCAGATTGATCGTTACCAAACGTCACTGTCGGTCCATCTTGGACAGTGAACTTCTCCAGTAGGGGCTTACATCCGGTCATAGTCCGGCCAGCTGCGCTGTCCAGATACCAGATATTCTTCTTTCGATTGCCCTACACACACACAAAAATCATTAGATCTTTTTGTGAACCCATCTTTTCTTGATGGGTTCACTGGACTTCTCAATAGAATCATAGTTGATTGTTGAGGTGTTGAACTGGAGTCTGCATCTGGATCTTTATCACCAGCTCCAGGTGCAGGAGTAAAAACGATTGGTATTTGATACTTGCTCCCTTTATTTTTACCAGATTTTGTTCCAGATGGAACATTCTTTAGTTTAGGTTTGAAGGGAGTGGTTTAATATTTTGTTTGAAAACTGGAGGTGATAAACCTCCTTCCAGATTGTTAATCCGGGCAGTACAACTCTGAACCTGCCGAGACAAAAGTTGGAGTTGACTTTCCAGATTAACCAAAATATTATTTTGATCAGGCAGTTGAACCTTGGACCTAGGTTCAACTGGTGCTTTAGTCTGTCGGGTCTTGGGCACTTTAGACTTTTGAGGTAAAGGCTTGTTACCAGTGGCCTTTTTGACTGGAGCTTTAGCCTGATTGGCTCCAGTTTTAACCTCAAAGGGGTTGGTCTCATTGGTTTTAGTTTCAACAGCTTCAGGTTGATCATAAGGTGTTTCAACCTGGAGAGCTGGAGGCAATGCATAAGATCTGGTATAAGAGCTGCCATCTCCAGATCTTCAGATTTCCATGCATTTTTCTGGGCATCGATAGTTCTTGAAAATGCATCATAGTTTTTGCCAGATGCTTTTACCCATGACTTGATAATCTTTTGTGCTTTTTCAAAATCAGAAAATAATTTTTGATTATCAAGTTCTAAAGCCTCAATCTTTAAAACTGACTCCTTGAGAGCCAACTGGACACTTTGCAAATCATTTAGTTGTGGTTTAACATTGTTCAGTTCAATTAAGATAGTGTCAAGATATCTTTCACTATCAGCTCTTACAGTTTCCACAAATGCCAAATCACCACTTAATGATTCAGCCAGGTCCAGTTTTAGTTCAGGGTCAACCTGGTTATCATAGTCACATACCTTCTTTAGTATGATGTCCACCCATCTTCCAGAGATGACATCTTCTTTCACCACATGCTGCTGTTGTTGATCTTCCAAGGCCATGAAACACATGTCCCTTTCCTCTTCTTCATCGCCAGATGAGTCATCAGAGTACTCCCATTTTCCTTCAGTTTGTGCCATTAAGCACTGATCCTTTTTCTTTTCCATGGAAAGGAGGGCAATCTGGGCCTTAAGCTTCTTGTATTTAGCTTTGTAGCTATCATCAGGCCGATTGAATTTAGGGACAGAGGGGCCAGTTTGGTTGTTCAACTGACTAGATCTGCATTCCTTCATAAAATGACCTTTCTTGCCACACTTATAGCATGTAAGATTGGTCTTATCCAGAGAGTTGGAGCTGGAAGCATTATTGGGGCCATTAAATCTTTTGGATTTATGCTTAAACCTGTTAAAGGTTTTAGCAATCATGGCGACCAGATCATCATGGTCAGTTTCATTACAACCATCACTGTTTTCAGTGGTCAGTCCAGAATTTAAGAAACTGTTCAACATCTCCTTCATCGAGTGTACCTGGACACTCTCAGCAAACATTAAAGCAGCACAAGGTCGCTCAGTTACACTAGCAACCTTGGAACTCTGGGCATGGTTCATGGCATCTTGCTCAGCCACAAGTCTTGCAGCATTATTATCTTCAGTGAATCTGAAGGCTCCATAGAGCGATGCAAGAGTGTGAGTGTGCAAGGTTTTACCTTGTTTCAAGACAAGAACCATGTTTTCCCATTTGGAAGGAAGAATATCACAAAACTTCTCAAGAAGAATATCCTTATCCTTCTCTACACCCAAACCTCTCAACTGATTGATGAGGCTAGAAAATCTGGTGTATGTACCAGTTAAACTTTCATTGGGCAAGGCAAAGAAGGATTCATACTTCTTGTTCAAAGCAACTTTTCTGGTGACAATAGTGTCATCACCTCCTTCAAATTGAATCACTAATTCATCCCACATAGACTTGGCACTGGGAAACAACACAAGTGTTGGAATTAGGTCTTCAGGGACAGCCCCAAGGATCATGTTTTTCAGTCTGGTGTCCAAGTCCACCAGTCTGCGATCCTCATCAGACCAATGGTCTTCTGGCTTTTCCCTAGAACCTCTTCTTCCAGTTGGATCAAGAAGAGGACTAACCCCAAGGGACATAGGTATATATGGTCCATCCTTAAGGATTTTCAACATATACCTTTCAATCCCACCAAAATGCAAAAGCATTCTAGCCTTCCATGTACCGAATGTCTCACTGTTTCCATCAAATTTTGGAACATGAGTGTTAGAGTAGTGTACATGGACATGGTTTGGGGCAGTAGGAGGAGGAGGGTTGGTGTTAACATTTTGAAAAGGTTGGGCATTATTATTCAATGGGTTTTCACCTGAACCAGAACCATCTCCACCTTCAGTAGTGTTGATCTTAGCAGATCTAGGCAAGTTTATTAGCCTTTTGCTCTGATACCACTTGTAAGTCCCAACTCGTAAGATGGTACTACTGAAGACACCTCTATGTCGATGGTGGATTTACTTTGCAATATACTCGCTGAACTGGAGATGACCAGTTGCAGAGGTATATACAAGTTCTAGATAGATTACTTATATAAATGACAATAAGTAAAGAACAATGCAATAATACAAATAACTTGTAAGATAACTTGATGAGACAATATGTATTTTTCAATGTGTAATTTATTTATTGATATTAAACAAATTACAGGGTTGATGCGGAACCAAGATAATACACGAATGTAAATATCCTAACAACCTATGAAATACAATTGATCTACACTCGGAATTCTCAAGACAATCGAAACACTTAAAGTTGTGAAATGTTCCTTTTAGCGATTGAGAGAATATTGCACAAGTTCACCAAGAATATTGCAGGTTTGCAAAGTGTGAAGTATTTAACTTGTGAGTTCGAATACTTGAATTCTTGGTTGTGCAATGACTTGTATTTATAGGCAAAGTTAACATTGGGATGTTAACTTTAGCCGTACAAATGTGGTTGGGAGCATTTAAGGAATAGCATTTAATTCTTTAAAAGGCAGTGTAAAGTCGCATGTTAAAGTGACTTTACATAACCACCTTTATGTACCTTTTATTACTTAAATAATAAGACAAAGCTTATTATCCGGGTAAAGGTACATAAAGTATACAAGTCAATTCCTTGTAATCAGTGTAAAGCTTTGTAAGGGCTTTCCACTGATGGTCTCCAGTTTGTAACTGACTAGAATGTCAACTGGGCTTCGCTGCCATTGCCATCCTCTATCTTCCATTTGTTGTCTTCGACTTCAACTGGAATGCTTCTTCAACTTGGTCAGTTCTCAACTGGAGGAAGTCTTCAGTGCGTTGACTGTACGGTGCAACTGGACTTCAATATATTTCTCGACAAATCATCTAGGTCTCCAGTTCACTCTGGTCAGATGCAACTGGTGACTGGCAAGTGTGAACTGGAGACTGGCCAGTTCCAGGTGAACTGGTCCTAACATACAAGTGTGGTAAGACTGGACATATGGCTGGAGATTGCAGATCTAAAGAATCTAATCAAGCTGTGCCAGCCAAAGGTGGAAGAGGTGAAAAATACTCAAAGCTCAAGACTAAGTACAAAGCCTTGAAAGCACAAGTAGCTAAGCTGACTGAGAAGGTGAACAAAAGTGAAAAGAGTCTGGTAGCCAAAGACTGGGCTGAAAGTGCCACATCATCTGATGATGAGCTGTATAAAGATGCCAAGTGTTTCATGGCTAAAGAAGCTACTCAAAGATTTGCTGAAGATCTGGTGAAAATACAACAGCAATCTGAGTCAGCTCACCAGGCATCTACCAGTCAGACTGCTCCACCTGAGGTAACTTCTTTTTCCAATCTGTCTGATAATGAAAAACTGTCCAGACTGATAAACTTGGTGATGAGGTTCTGCTAAAAAAACACTTCATTCAAGAACTCAAAAAGGAAATACATGTTTTGAAAGTTGATAACAGCTCTAAGAGTCACACCATTGAAAAATTAGAATCTGAAGTTAAAGCTCAAAAACAATTAAACTCCATTTTGGTTAAAGAAGCTAAAACTGCAGAAGAAAAGTTTTTAAAGGTTAAACAGATTACTGAAACATGGTGTATAAGTTCCAAAAGAGTTGCTAAGTGTGTGAATGACCAAATACCTCATCAGATCCAAGCTATTTTTATGGTGATTATGATAGGGCCATAGCCATTGCTGAAGTATGTGCTATGGAGCCTTGTTATCAGCCTCCTTCACCACCCAAAGTCCAAACCAATGGAATGAATTCTAAACCAATTAAGTTGGTTTAGAAATCGGGTATTGGGTTTAAAGATCCTGAAACCATTGGTCAGACCATTGCTGAAGCTGTGTCTGAAGCTGATAAGGTTGTTGAGTTAAAACCTGAAGAAAGTCTTGACTTGTCCAAGCTGACCATTACCAAATCTGAATCAGATTCAAAGACTAAAACAAACAAGGGTAGTTTAAAGAAAAATAAAAAAAAGGTTAGAGATCATAGTGTTCCTAAAGAGAAAATAAAGCTTTTAAAGAGTAAGAAGTCTGGTTCTCTAGGAAATAAGTCACAAACAAAATCTGAGTCTGTTTCAAGTAACACCAAGTCTGACTCTGACAAAATGATTTTAAAATATGTTGAGTCCAGAACTGATAAGGTGTCAATGGAAGCAAATTTTCTTAAGAATGTGTCTGATCCAAAAATTGTTGATCAAAGAAAATTGAGAGCTGAATGTAAGAAATCTGGAATAGGCAAGGGTTTTGTTCAAAAGGAAACTCTAAATGTTGCTAGAAAGAACTTTGAATCTGGTAAAGGACAGACCAAGCAACAATGGGTGTCAAAATGTGATAAGAGTCTAAGTTCAGTTACCCAATCTGAGTCAGACCAGAAGGTCAGCTCTGGTGAACCCATCTTTGGATGGGTTTCCCAAAAAGAACTAATCTCTTATCATAATTGCAGGGCAGTCATGACGATAATACCTGGCACTTGGACAGTGGATGTTCCAAGCATATGACCGGATGTAAGTCCCTGCTATGTAGCTTTAGGATTCGCGTTGGTCCTAATGTTACTTTTGGAGATGACTCTCAAGGAAAGACTGAAGGATTTGGTATACTTTCAAATGGTCCCTTACTTTCAGAAGGGTCTCATATGTTAATGGTTTGAAGCACAATCTGATCAGTGTGAGTCAGTTGTGTGATGCTGGTTATGAAGTGAGATTCAGGTCTGATAAGGGTATTGTTCTTGATTTAGAAGGCAATGTGGTTCTTGTTGCAAATAGGGATGAGTCTTTGTATTCTTTTTGTAACAACCCTCAATTTCCGACTAGGACAATTTACTTAGACTTATCTAGGTATCTATCCTAG
>CM067170.1:117827662-117858354 GCA_034093135.1 Erigeron breviscapus
ACTTTTGTGACAACACCAGTGCAATTTCTATATCTCACAACCCAGTGATGCACTCCAAAACAAAGCATATTGACATCAGGTATCATTTTATTCGTGATCATGTTATGAAAGGAGACATTGAAATTCATTTCATCCCCACTGAGAAACAGCTCGCTGATGTTTTTACAAAACCTCTTGATGAGAAAACCTTTAAACATCTCATCAGCGAACTGGGAATGTTAAATCCTTAAAACTGGAGATTTCTTTGTTATTGAATGCGTCAGTGACACTGATGAAGTTCTCCAGTTGAGGAGGTCCAGATAATCTTTGCTCGCCAGGCTATCGAACGCCTTTGTGATACTATCCTGGCACTAATAGATTTCTGGATCATCATTTTAGGGGGAAAGACTCAAAAATAATTTTCTAACTAAAATTCGTTTTTGTTTGAAAATGGCAACTGGAGAACTCTCCAGTTGGAAACTGGCACTGGACTAATCCTCCAGTGACCAGGTTCAGTCTTGTATTAATTTTTATAACGTTAGAGATACTTGGTCAATATTTGTGACACGTGATACTCGAGTGTTTTAAACCACTTGATACCGTCATCTGACGTGTTTAAAGTCATTTTGGTAAATGAACACTGTTTGTATTGGGAAATTTAATGTTAGTGGGCGCGTGGGTAAGATAAGCCGTCGTAGCATTTAATGCTGACACAATTAATTATGTTTTTATTTCAAAATTCAAACTTATTTTGTAAAAATATCTACAAAATTGATTTTGTTAATAAAATATAATTTTTGGTATTTCATTGGGATCTTGAATTCCTTATAAATACCCTTATTTACTCCGAACACGTTTACTTTCCTTCACATTCTTTCATTTACTTCCCAATCATCTAAAATTGCTTCATTTCTCTCTCTGCTTCATAAATCAAGAACCCTAATTCCTAAATTTCAATTTCATTTTCAAATGGCACCTAAATCATCCCGTTCAAGAGATGTAAATCTCTTAACTGTCCCATATGCTCCTTCACCAGATGTCAAACAGGCACCTGGTGCTCCTGGTAACACTTCGCTCATCAAATTAAATCCAAATAATCCGATGGCGAGTTTACAAGGATCTCAAGGGTCCAATACCCTTATTGGAAGAATCCAAAAGTTTTTGAAGGATTCTCCAATAGGACCCTCATTCTCTCTAAACCCACGCAAGATGTTTCACGACTACTTGTGTGAGTTTTGTACACTGCTACTCTTTCTTCTGATTGTTCTTCCATCACTTTCACATTAAAAGGTGAAACAATCCAGTGTACCTTATCAGCTGATGTGTTGAGGGATGCCTTACACCTCAACTACTGGAGAGAGGGTGAATCTCAGTTGTCTCCCCAAACATTAATTTTCACCAAGTCCTCCTTGAAATGGGACATAAGGAGTGCTTAGAGAAAGGGGTTTTGAAGATAAAGGGTGCGATGACCATGAAGGGTCTTACACCTTCATGGAGGTATTTTTTCATCCACCTGGTGGAGAGTATGGGTCGGAGTTCTGGTGGTCTTGACCAGATTAACTCCTCACAAGCAGAGATGGCATACTGCTTGTGGAATGGATTGAGAGTAGACTTTGCAGATATCCTGTTTAGAAGCCTGGTACAAAAACTGAAGGGCACCAGGGGACTTTGTATCCCTTCTCAAGGTTTCTCTCTCTTTGCTTTTTACAAATTCTGGGCAGTGAAGCATACTTAAGCACAGATTCACCTTACACTGTGCCAGATTTGTTGAGGAATTTAGACTCTCTAGTATCTGAAGCTGGAGAGGTCGAGATTCCAGATCGAATGCAGCTGGCATTCACCAAAACTGATGCACCAATTCTAGGTGAGTCAGAAAGACAACCGGGCGGGCCTCAAAATAATGAGGGACCCTCCAGTTCGTCTAATGTTATGGTTGAGGATAGAGCAACCATAACTGAGGGAACTCCAATAACATCTATCCCTGGTGAAGATACCTCGGTATCTGATCCTCCAACAGATGCACCCAACCAGGAAACTGGGAAAGGTCATCTGGAGACTGACCCATCTGGTCAGCCCTCAGTTACATTCATGGATCTGGACATGAATGTTAATGACGAGGAAATCCTTATAGAATCTTCGGATTCTGAAGGTACTGCTTCAGACTTGGAGATTTTTGATTCTGCTGTACCAGATCAAAACCCTTCATCTCCAGTCTCGCTTCCAGATGCATCAATTTCAGTTTCACCATCCCAAGAAAATGAGCCTACTGAAATACCTTTTTCCACTTATAACTATATGTCTGGAAACAGACGTATGGCACCTTCACCATCTGAGCAATTCTCACTCCTTTGAGAAATGCCACCCCCACCGCCGCCGTTGTTTACACCTGAGCATTCTCAGCATGAACAACAAATTGAATTTCCAGTCCTTTCTTCTACCACCACTCCTACTATTTCTTCAAGTGTTGCGATGCCAACTTGGGAGACTTCTCTAAGTTTGCCTCCTCCAGTTGCTCCAGTAGAAACTGCTGCTGGTCCAGTGACACCTTCTCCTCCGTCACTGGACAGTCAAGTTGTCTCTTACAAGCCGATCTCCAAAACCTTCTCACCAGGGTGGGGGAGATTCAAAAGACACTTGACAAAAACACCAAGTCTTTCTCCAGATACCACAAGGATCACTTGACCAATATAAAAGTGGTTGATCTGGGGATTAACAAGTTTTCATCTAATGAAGACTTGGTGTTGAAGAAGCTGAATGAGTTGGTCACTGGCTGCAACAATCTGGCAGGTACTTTAAAAGAAGCCTTTGACCTCACTCAGTCCAAGGTCACAACCTCAATCTCCAACTTGCTGGCAACACTGTTAGAACATCAGAAGTGGATTTAAGGGAGATTGAAAAACAGGTAAAGGAATTGGTTGACAAACCTGGGTTGAATGTGACTGAACTTGGAGAGCAGTTAATGACTTCAGTTGGTCAGAAGATAGATGTTACGCTGGGTGCAAGAGAAGCACAATTGATTGAAAGGGTGATGTCTGAGATCACCAAGCTGGCCACTCCTCAGGTTGATCTGGCCCCACTCACAAATGAGATCAACCAGTTGAGGGCAGCATTGATAACTTGAACACCCAGGTATCACTTCATGCTCAATCTTTGGATAAACTGACAACTGAAGTAGAAAGTTTGAAGAAGAAGGATGAAGAAGTCAAGGATAAGGTGGTTTTCTGGTTTGGATGAAGATTCCAAGATTTTAAATGAATTGAAAACTGGTCAGGAACAAGTTGCAGCTAATGTTCTGACCCAGTCTAAGAAACCAACCACCTATGGAGATCTTTCAGGATGATGTGCACCATATTCAAAGAATGCAAGAACATGCAATCATGGCAGTCTTTTGACCGGTTGCCAGCTTACCATTCTGAATGGGAAGTGATTAGGGCAGGTCTAGATGCTGCCAAGGGGGAAAGAAGTGCAGTTCTTGCACAAACTCAAACTGAAAGTAATCCATCTGGAAGTCAATCTGGTAGGGAAATGATTGTGGCTGCCAGTACTGAAGCTGGTGAGCAAAGAATTGATGAAACTGGTGATGTAAGTGATAGGGGGAATGTTGTTGATAAGGGCAAAGGTTTAGCATGTGATGTATCTGCCCAGCCGGCCACTGATGTACCTATGTTGGAAACTGGCAATGCTGATGTACTTCCTCCAGTTTCTGAAAGTGTTATGCAAACAACTGGCTAGACTTGGTAATCAAATAAAAGAAAGAAAGAAAATGAACAAGCTAACCAAGTTGAAGCCAGAGAGCATCTTGCTAAAATCAAACTGCTTGATATGAGTGATGCTCATCTTTTGGGAATCACTAAGGAGGAGTATGCCAGAGTTAAGAATGATCCCAGGATAGTTGACATGTTGAAAGAAATGCTTGATTTTGAACTGGACAGGCACTATCCTGAGGATGAAGCTGAATTTGATGCCAGAAATTTGAACATATCAGTGGAGAAGGCAAAGGAGAACAGGGCCAGTGGGATTCTAAAAAGAATTGAACATGTTAAGAAGGTTGTGAAAAGGGTTTTGAATCCACCAAGGAGAATCCCTCAACCAAGAAGACCACTGACCAGAGATGCTGACCTTAGCACATTCATAGAACCAACTGGCGAGGTATCGAATGATGACATCAAGTCTGCTGTACTGGCTGCTGGAGCTGGGAGTACTAAAATATCAAATGAATCTGAAGCAAGAAGCTATTACTCCCAGATCATGGACAACCAGAAGACATAGTGGGACTATCAATGGTGTTAATGTAACAATCAAGCCAGGCACCAAGCACTTTAAGTTGAAGTTAGTTACACCAGAGGGCCACTGGTTAAAACTGACAATCCTGGTGCAATGCATATGGGTTCACTGAATGGGTGGAGAATGGTGAACTTTTTGGAAGCAAGGCACAAAAGAATAGGTTTGAGAAAGCATGGGTGAACTTCTTAAGGGGCAAGATTCAACACAAAGAAAATCTGGAGCTAAAGTTGAATATTGATCCTGAAGACTCTCAGCCTATCTCTTCAGTGACCAAGAAGAAGAACTGGCGAAGGGCCATCTCATTAAGTTCTCTTTTCATTGTATCTACTTGTAATTTTATTTACATTCTGTAACTTGTATAAATTTCATTTCCTTGTATAAATGAAGTTACAAGTTTGTAACCACAAGGTAGATAATAGATTAGATCTAACAAACTTAAAAGAAAAACCCAAGGCATTTATTGATCTATAAAAATGCCTTGGAAAACTTAGATAGATTTAATCGAATAAGTCTCTCCAGTTCACACTTGTACAGATACAAGAACTGAAAAAGACTTGGCAATATTTCTAGACAAATAGGGGGAATTTGTTAGGACCAGTTTACTGGTAAACTGGCCAGTCTCCAGTTGCACCTGGAGACCCAGTGAAACTGGAGACCCAAAAGATTTGTCCAGAAATATATTGAAGTCCAGTTGCATCGTACAGTTAACGCAACTGAAGACTTCCTCCAGTTGAGAACTGACCAGTTGAAGAATCATTCCAGTTGAAGTCGAAGACAACAAGTGGAGGATAGAGAATGACAATGGCAGCGAAGCCCAGTTGACATTGTAGTCAGTTACAAACTGGAGACCATCAGTGGAAAGCTCTTACAAAGCTTTACACTGATTACGAGGAATTGACTTTTATGCTTTATGTGCTTTTACCCGGATAATAAGATTTATCTTATTATTTAAGTAATAAAAGGTACATAAAGCTGGTTGAGTAAAGTTGCTTTATACTGCAACTTTACACATTTTAAGGAATTAAATGCTATTCCTTAAATGCTCTCAACCACATTTGTACGGCCAAAGTTAACATCCCACTGTTAACTTTGCCTATAAATACAAGTCATTGCACAACAAGAATAACAAGTGAAAACTTCACACTTTGCATACCTGCAATATTCTTGGTGAACTTGTGCAATATTCTCTCAATCGTAAAAAGGAACATTTCACAACTTTAAGTGTTTCGATTGTTTAAAGAAATTCCAAGTGTAGATCAATTGTAGTTCATAGGTTGTTAGGATATTTACATACTTTGTATTATCTTGGTTCCGCAACAACCTTGTAATTTATTTAACATCAATAAATAAATTACACATTGAAAATTACATATTGTCTCATCAAGTTATCTTACAAGTTATTTGTATTATTGCATTGTTCTTTACTTATTGTCATAATAAGTAATCTATCTAGAACTTGGTATATACTCACAATAACTGGTCGTCTCCAGTTCAGTGCATATATTGCAAAGTAACTCCACCATCGACATAGAGGTGTCTTCAGGGAGTGCCATCTATTGAGTTGGGACTTACAATATCTCTGCAAACAGTGTAAATAGAATCAACACTTAATCAAATTCAGCCAACACAAGTATTTGCCGAGCTTAAATCTCTGCAAACATCACAAATGAGAATGTCACTTGGTCGAAGAAAACCAACTCAACTATTTGCCGAGTTTAAATCTCTGCAAATAGCACAAATGAGATTTGTACATAGTCGAATCAACCAAAAACACTTGTTTGCCGAGCTTGTATCTCTGCAAACAGAACAAGTAGCACCACACTTGACCAAATTTTCTTGAAGCAACTATTTGCCGAGAAATAATCTCTGCAAATAGAACAAGTAGATCCACCACTAAATGAAAATTTCTTGAAACAGCTATTTGCCGAGCAAAAAGCACTGCAAATAGAACAAGTAGCTCCAGACTTAACCAAAATTTGCTGAATCACGTATTTGCCGAGATAAAATCTCTGCAAATAGAACAAGTAAGATCAAAACTAGCCAATGACCTCTGCAAACACGAGTATCCACTAAATGACAAAATAGTCGGTTACAGGTCTTCTTCTTCGTTCAGCACAACACCCAAACGCCGAGCTTACTGAAAATCATTGATTTCTCCTTCATTTTTGCGAATTAAAACTTGAAATTTATAATGCGCACAAATCCTTAAACAAATTAACTGCAAATTTTAACCAGAAATCAAACCCTCACAAACATGTGATTCGCCGAGCTTATTCAAAATCGAATCAAATGATGAAATTAAGCTCTGAAATTGATAACGAAGGATGATATACTAATAACAAAGTGATCGGTGAACAAAGTTTGAAGAAAAACACACTAATTTTGCAGAAATCACTAGAACAGTGATCTCGGCAAATGATATTCAGAAAAACTCAAATTCAGAAAATAAGCACAAAATAAGCTTCAAATAAGCTTGTGGATCGTTCAGATATGCTGATTGTGCTCTGATACCAAATGTAAAGAGTAGAGAGAGGGAGTAGAGAGAGAAAGTGTAATGTTAGGGAAGATTGGATTGCATAAAATGGGTTCAAAGGTTCAAAGGTTTCATTTTGCATTATGGAGGGGGTTTATATACATATGATCAATTTACACTATGCCCCCATCCATATTAACTACATTACAATATAAGTACAATTACATAAAGATAAATAAATCAACTACTACCATTATATTTCTAACAAGTAGACAAAAGATGACGATAACTAAGCAACATTAGCTTGGTAGGATGAACGGTTAGTTAGAATTGTTAGCTTAACTATAGACTTGTGGCTGTTCATGCTTCCAACTGGATTAGAGCTATGTTTGCCATAGCACATTTAACCGGACTTTAATATGCCTAGCAATTAGAGCTATCTAGTCATTAGTATAGGTGTATTAATTGGACTTAATTATACGTGCTTGTGTAGGAACTAGTTTAGACGTATGGTTCGCCTTAATTCTTACACTATTGATTGTGAACTAGTTGCATGCGGAGTAAGTGTATGAGTCATCTGGGGTCTCTGATAATGTCTATTGCATGAATAATGTAGTAATCTTAAGAAAGGCCATCAGTAGATTAATTAAAAGAGTTCAAAGAACTAATAACGAGTAAAATCTATACGCATCAAGTTATGTCGCTTTGCGCGTGGGGAACCACCGACCTGTCACCGCTGTCTTGATGTAAGGTATAAACTCTAACCATTAGTTGAGTAGAGAGAGTAGAGAGAGAAAGTAGGTGTTGCAGGGAAAGATTGGATAGCATAAATGGTTCAAAGGTTCAAAGGTTACATTTTGCATTATGGAGGGGGTTTATATACCATATACACATTTACTATGCCCCCTCCATACTTAAACTATTACAATAAGTACAAAAGATACAAATAAAGCAAATGAGAAATAAGCTTTGCAAGTAGACAAAAGATGACGATAACTAAGCAACATTAGCTTTGGTAGATGAACGGTTAGTTAGAACTGTTAGTTTAACTATAGATTTGTGGCTGTTCATTTTTCCAAATGGATTAGAGCTATGTTTGCCATAGCACATTTAACCGGACTTTAATATGCCTAGCAATTAGAGCTATCTAGTCATTAGTATAGGTATATTAATTGGACTTAATTATACGTGCTTGTGTAGGAACTAGTTTAGACGTATGGTTCGCCTTAATTTACACTATTGATTGTGAAACTAGTTGCATGCGGAGTAAGTGTATGAGTCATCTGGGGTCTCTGATAATGTCTATTGCATGAATAATGTAGTAATCTTAAGAAAAGGCAATCAGTAGATTAAATTAAAAAGCGTTCAAAGAACTAATAACGAGTAAAATCTATACGCATCAAGTTATGTCGCTTTGCGCGTGGGGAACCACCGACCTGTCACCGCTGTCTTGATGTAAGGTATAAACTCTAACCATTAGTTGAGTTATGTCACTCGTCGAGTGGGGAACCACCGACCTGTCACCGCTGTCTCAACTATTAAAGATGATAATATCGTATAACTGCTTTAGTGTTTAGCTAGTAAGCATGACTGTAGTGTGAGAGTATGTCTAAGTAGTGACTCACAAGTACACAAACGATGAAATAAATGCCCTGCTAGTAGATCTGATTGCTATACAAACTTTAATTAAGTGCTTAACTAGTCAGCAGAAGGAAGTAAGATTGAGCTGTAGGACATGTGGAATTATAGAACGGTTTTAGAGGTATTAACATGAATATAAGGTTAACTTTTAGTTTTGATTGACTGATTATCTTACCTCTAGCTATAGCTTACTGATTTTGTCTAAAGCTTTCTCAAATCATTTTGCATGACTAATCTTTCAAATGTTTAATAAAGTAGAATAACTTGAACACTTAAGTTGTCCGCTCATCATTGACTTTATTTTCTTGGACTATTTGCTTGAGGACAAGCAAAGACTTAAGTGTGGGGGTATATGATGAGCGTTCATTTTGTGATAAAAACCCCTATCGAAAGGCTTCATTTCAATGTCTAAATGAGTTAATATTCCATAACTATTAGTACTTAATGAGTCGTATAACGTAGGTTCACGGAAGATGCGAGATATGGTAAATGGCATCAAGTAACTCAAGATGAAGGCCTATGAAGTTACAAGACACAAAGGAGGTGATTCGGGAGCCAACGAACGAAACGAGAAGCAGCAGGAGCTGCCAGCGCCGCTGACGCAACCATCTCCAACTTGCCACGCTTCACAAAACGAACCACTCCCTTCCACGAGAACAACTTTAACAAAACAAAATCTCCTACCTCAAACTCGAGAGGTCTTCGTCTCACGTTAGCATACTTCAATTGTCGTTCCCGAGCTACTCTCAATTTTTCCTTGATTTGTGAGATCACTTATGTCGTTTCAACAACAAGCTTGGGTCCAATGAGTTGGCTTTCACCAATCTCCGCCCAAGCAAGTTGTGACGTGACAACCGTCAAATTTTCACTTTATTAATTAAGCTTAATTATATGTAATTAGGTATCGATTACGCTAATTAGAGCAATTTAAGCTAAGTTAGGGCATGATTAAGTGTATGAGTATGTGTTAAGCTTTCTTATTGATTATGTGACTAATCAATCTACTAAATGAACTATCTTAACAAGTTTAAAAACCTTGATAATGAGCAAATAGAGAAATAAAAAGTTCAAAATTCATGAGAAATCATAAAACGTTTATTTTTCGCGTGAGCCTTTCTAGTATGAACTTAAGACTTAGGAAAACCTAATATCTAGTGTTTTAACACTTTAATATGATTTTTATTTAATAAAATAACACACTTGAAAAATTGAAAAATCTAAATAATTATAGTGAATAGTAAGGAGGTTAAACCATTTAACTAGTTACTTATAAGTTAGATATTTGTTTTACCATAAGATATGAACACATCACCACTTTTCCTTTTACCTCCATCACATTTTCACCACATCACCACTCTAGTAAAAACTAGCATGAATCACTCCTTAACCATCACCACATTTGCTTAAACTTAACTTACATTTTTACTATAAATACTAGCCTTATGTAAACACTAATACTTGCTAATTCACACAATCAAACTTCTTTTTCTCAATCCCTATCCTTCCAAGATCCATACTTGTTGAAGTTCAAGCATACCTTTCACAACCCTTCATCATCCCAAGCTTTCAATTCAACCAATGTTGTCTTGAATTCGTTGGTAGCAATTTGTAAACACGACGTTGTTATCGTGAATTTTCTCAAGAACTTCTCAAAGCCTAGTTATAATGGCCATATGGAGTTAGGATTATTCCATATTCATCAAGTTTACAAGTCCAAGTTATAGTCGATTATCTCAAGAGCTTATTTGGAGCTCATTCCCATATCGTTACTTTGATCTTAGAATTTATAATTCTCCAAACTTGTAAGTGTTTCTATGAAACCTTACTATATATTTCCTTATGATTCTATGACTATATGTTATGTATTGAAATGTTTGTCAACTTATTTTATACTCAAATGATATGTATTTACATTTAAATACGTTAAATATCGCTTTTATACGAATATTGAATTGTTGGCACTTTTGTAGAAATACATGAGTAAAACACTTTTAACAAATACTTTTATATACTAATTATGGTGTATAAATAAATGTATAGTTATATATTTAACTATCCTATTTTTATATCAATCGTATTTCATATTCCGATCTTTTGTTTTGGATAGAATATATCCTTGATAGCCTTTTAACCATAGTACTTCATTACTAAAAGTAAATTTCATGACACTTGGGCCTCTTCGGGGTACACCAACGGAGGGGATTGTAGTTCGCAATTTAACGCAACTTGGTTCACCGTTTGGGTACTACACGACCCTAACCTCATGAATTGACACAACGTGAAGTACAATATTGGTTTTTCTTGCCATTTAAGGTATCTCTTCAATTGTAATTAATACATTTTTGTATTGATTATAATACATACTATCAAAGTATCTTTTCATCTATAATTAATACATTTTTGTATTAGTTATAATTCTTGCCATTTAAGGTATCTCTTCATCTTTAAATTAATACATTGTTGTAATAACTTTAATTCTACTATTTAAAGTATCTCTTCATATATACATATGTATACGTATGTATATATATACTTTTGTATTCATCCATGAATACATTCCATAAGGATATTGTATCGATATTAATCAATACTATCAAATATACTTTCATTTACAAATAAACGTATTTGCATATTAAGCTAACTGCTTAGCTCATTTATGGTATTTCAAAAATGATTTATAAGGAAATCTTCTATATATAAATCATATATAAATATTTCAAAAATAGATTAAAAAGGTTATTGAAAGAACCCGAAACCAGTTACGTTGACAAGCGTATTAATAGATAACATTATAGATAAATTAAGTTTAAAACAAGAATATAAATCAAATCGTATTTTCTATTAGGAATAATTTGCTTGATCATCATCATCGTCATCATCAATCTTTTTACGTTACTAATCATATCACCGATCTAAGGTGAGTTTCATGGATCCCTATTTACTTTTTGGGCTGAGAATACACAACTGTTTTTATGGACACAATTGTTTAAAATGGTCTATGCTTATATTGTTACTATGCTCTTGATTGAAATCCCCTATTGAACTTGTACCGAGAAATTTGCAACGCGAATATTATAAATAGTACTATTTGGGTTGACACCCTATCCGGGTTAGTCGCGCTAACTTGTCTAACGGATATATAATATTTGAATGATATCATGACTGCATTGAGCATTGGCATCACAAGAGGGGTATGGCACAACAAGTATATTGTTAAGGTATTCGGTTTCAAGGTATAAGCATAGTGTGACATGGATTTGCTGAATCCATACTTTACATAGATTTGCTGAATCTATATTTTTATGATATATGTATGCATGCATTATCATATGAGAAAAATCTTGTGATCCATGGTATAATATATTTACTCTATGAACTCACCAACTTTATGTTGACGTAATTTAAACGTGTATTCTCAGGTACTTGAGCTATGTGATGCATATACGTGATGCATGCTTTTAGAGTCACAAAATATATTAGGAGAAAATATTTCGAGATGTCTTTAGCTTGTTAATATTCTCATGTTTAAAAGATTCTCATTTGTACTTGATGTGTACTCATCTTTTGTAAGAAACAATGGTTATTTTATATGAAAGTTTCTAAAACGTCTCATTTAGAGGTCGTTTATTGTAATTTGTGTGTTTGTGATTTCCATGATTGTTCACCCCTGTTTTCCGCAAAATAAATATTTTGGGGGTGTGACAGATTGGTATCACACTTTCTCCCATACTGAGCCTTAAACGGTGCCATTTGAATACTAGCATGGTAGCTATTATTGTATGAGAATTCGAACAAAGGGAGATTCACATCCCAAATTGCCACCAAACTCGATGGCATAAGCTCTCAACATATCAAAGTGTTTGAATCGTTCTTTCACTTTGACCATCGGTTTAGGGGATGGAACGCCGTACTCATATCGAGTTGAGTACCCACTGCTTTTTGGAACGCCTTCCAAAACTTTGAAGTAAAATAGGTGTCCCGATCGGTGATTATGGAAATCGACACTCCATGCTTGGATACTACTTCTTTGATGTA
This sequence comes from Erigeron breviscapus, assembly GCA_034093135.1. Lineage (NCBI taxonomy): Eukaryota > Viridiplantae > Streptophyta > Magnoliopsida > Asterales > Asteraceae > Erigeron > Erigeron breviscapus. Next base: position 117,840,075 of record CM067170.1, read on the forward strand.
CAAACGTGCCATGGTGTCAAACTTGTCATCTTCCCGAATGGCTAAGAAATGAGCCGACTTAGTCAATCGTCAACTATCACCCAAATGGTGTCCCGACCACGACTTGTTCTAGGTAACTTCGTGATGAAGTCTATGGCAATGTCTTCCCATTTCCACTTCGGTGTTGCCGGTTGAACTAGCAAACCGGGTGGTTTCTTGTGGTCGGCCTTTACTTGCAAACATGTAATACATTCACTAACATACCTAGCAATATCTTTCTTCATCCCGGCCACCAATACAAGTCTCTCATATCAAAGTACATTTTGTCGGACCCCGGGTGAACTGAGTATGCCGACTTATGGGATTCGTTCATCAATGATGTGACCAATTTGTATAGATCGCCCACATCATTATTGGCCTTTTTCGTATGTGTTTTGAGTCGATTTTGTATGCATTTGGCGCGTTTATGGTGTTTGTTAGTGCTTTCAGGTTCTTAGCAGGTTGTGCGTCCATTTGGTACATTTTCTGACGATTTTAGGCCAAGATGTGATCCGAGTGTTCGAGAGCTGTTAATAAAGAAGAACCAAAGATTTCAGCAAGTTTGAGCTGCCGCAGTGGGAGGGAATGTTCCCATTGCGCCGCAACCACTGGTGAAGAAGCCACATGAATTCCAGCAAGTTTGAGCTGCGCCGCAGTGGGAGTATTCACACCCCACTGCGCCGCAGTCATCGGGTGCCAAAAAGAAATAATTTCCAGTGGATTTTCACTGCGCCGCAGTGGGAGGGATGTTGCCCCACTGCGCCGCAGTCACAGTGAAGAACAAAATTCCAGGATATCCCACTGCGCCGCAGTGGGAGTGCGCTAGCCTCACTGCGGCGCAGTCAGCCGTACGGGGAATTTTGGGTTTCAGCCTTTTTGCATCAGATTTTGGGAGAATATAAATAGAAAAAAAAACCTATTTCCCAAATGATCAAGTTTTCTTTCTAGGAGGTGTTCTACCACGAATTCTTCAAGGATCATCTCAAGATTTCATCATTGGATTCATTGAAGATTCAAGAACACCCATCTAGATCGTATCTACTTTTTCGTCTTTGCAATTTTAATTTCAACAATCATTGGTACAATATGTTCTCTTTTAATTTCTTTTATGAATTTCAATTTAGCATGAGTGGCTAGATTTCTAATCATCCACTTTGATGAAACTTGACGAATGATATGATTGCAATATTTTAATTCAAGAGTTGATTCAATTATCGTTGTGTCGTGATCTTTATCAATTAATTCCTTGTGATTTATTCTTTTGTTGTTGATGGTTTATGTGTTCATCGTTAGTGGTACTAGGTGAATATGTTTATCGTTTCAATTCGATTGTCTATGGTCGTTTGTCACCGGTTCATGGTATGACGGTGAATGTCAAAACTATAATAGGAGTTAATTGGTTAAACGTGTTTAGAAACGGTTGGTGGTACCACGTTTTCATTCACATAGGCATAATTGGTAATTGGATAATCAAGCAAACTAATTGTTGGGAGATTTTCTAGGCATTGGTGGTACCGGCTTGGGTAATTTAACTAGCAATTTAGGTGTTTGGGTGATTTGTGAGCAGTTGGTGGTACCACGCGAGCATTTTATCCTTTCACGATTATCTTGTCAACTCTAAATAATTTGATCTTTAACGTGTGCAATCATAGCTGAAGTCAAGTGGATTCGAAGTGGATGATCTTTATTATATTGTCTGAACTTTCTTTACTTTTATTGTTCTTGTTCAATTTCATTTTCAAATTGTCAAAGTTAGGTAGCAATTCGGCTACGGTTCCATCCTGTTTCTAAAACTACTTTAGCAAACAATTATTTCAAAACCAATCCCTACGAACAATCTCGGACTTACTACTTACTATACTATATGCGATCAGGTCCACTGCCTGAAAGTGTGTAGTAGTCGGTTTTTAGTGGGTACTTGTTTATAAATTTTACAAACTCGATTTTACACATCAAGTTTTTGGCGCCGCTGCCGGGGATTGTGTGCCGATTTAGTTGTTAATTTAGTGGTTTGATCCTTTCTCACGCGTGAGGAAGTTACTTGTTTTATTAGTTTAGTTTTCTTTTCTTATCACGGGTGCATTTGACGTGTTTGTGTTAGTTGTGTGTTTGCAGGTATTGTTTTAGTTGATGAACTTGCGTTCTTCGGGTCTCCCTTTGAATAGTCCTTTGTCTACCCGAGAAGACCAAGAGGGCGTAGGTTTAACTTCGCTGAACCCACAACACCAATACCGACACCATTTTCACCTATAGCCAAACCCACTCCTGATTCGGAGGAGGAAGGGTTCTTTTTGGACGGGTTTTTCAAATTAGAAGTAAAGCAAGAGGAAATGGGTGATGAACAACCAAGGGATCCAAATGACACTCGCTATGGCTAGAGGGTTCGAACTATTCCAACCAACCGTGGCTCTGGCATTAGACCTCCGGCCATTGATCACACCTTCAATTTGAAAGAAAATCATCTCAAGAGTATAGAAGAGCAACAATTTGATGGAAAAAGGAAATGGGATCCTTACCAACACTTGGATAGGTTTGAAAAGTTGGCTCGGCTATATCAATATGGTCAAAATCAAATGAATGCCGTGAAACTTGAGACATTTCCCATCTCAATCACCGGAGAAGCACTTGATTGGTTCAATGATCTTCCAGAGAATTCAATCACTACTTGGAACAACTTAAGGAGGCTTTCATTGGTGAGTTTTATTCACTCAGAACTCAAAGAAAGTTGGAGAATATGATTAGGTCTTTTGAACAAGATGATGGAGAAGATGTTGTAGATGCTTGGGTTCGTTTCAAGGAAATGTTGAGAAATTTTCCAGGTCACAATTTGACTAGGGAACAATATGTGGAGCTTTTCTTTGATGGGTTAGATAAGAAGTCTAAACGAGAATTGGGATATGCTTTTGGGGGTAGTTTCAATAACATTACACCCAATGAAGGCTATCAAATCTTGGAAGACATGGCAAAGGATAACTCAAATATGGATGATGAAAGGTTCTTGAAGAATGAAAGAAAGATGAAGAAGGGCACTAACCAAGGGAGAGTTGCTAAGGCTGAAGCTAGTAACGACTCAGGGGTTATTGGAGAGATTAAGGCGCTATCTGAGCGCATGGATAGGAGCTTTACTGCTCAAGAGACTAGGTTTAGTGCACTTGAGAGGGATGTTAAGGTCGTAGCCGATGGGTGTGATCATTGTGGTGATATGCACTATTCTGATGAGGGTCCAAATCGGGCACCCGAAGATGTGAACTATGTTCAAAATCAACCCCAAGGGAATTTCCACCGCAACACTGGTTTCCAGAACCGGCCTTCAGGTAATCCTTCTTATAACTCTTCTTTTCAGGCTAATGCTCATCGTTTTTCAGGTAACAGGTGGCAAAGAGATAATTATCAGAATCAGCCACAACAGCAGACTCAGCAAGGACAAGGATCAGGTTCTTCTTCTTCTAATGCCGATCCTAATGCCGAGTTGAGAGAGATGATGAAGCAGTTGGCTAGTAATCAGGTTGAAACAAATACTAGCATTCAAATGATCAGGGATGATACTAAGGCTTTGAGTGAGAGGTTGGATCAGATAAGCGGGAAGGTGGAGATCAACATGAAAAATCAGGGTGCTAATTTCAAGGATCTCGAAAGTAGGATGGCAGCTCTTGCTAGGCCCACGGGGACTCTTCCTAGCAACACACAGCAGAATCCTAGACCTCAGTTTAATTCGGGACAGTTTAATTCGGGACAGAAATACACTCCACCTCCAGTCCGTAATGAGCAAGCCAAAGCCATCACCACTCGTACTGGTAAGTCTTATGACCCACCTCCTATTCCTAATGATGTTGTTTCAGATGTGCAGGATAAAGGGAGCGATGATGATGATGTTGATGAAGAGATAGAGATGAGGAAGATCCGATCGTGAAGACTCCGGTCACTCCACCAAAACTGGCTGTGGTTCCAGAGGTTAAACCATACAAGCCAAAGATACCATTTCCACAGAGGTTCAGGAAAGCAAAGCTGAAGGAGCAATATAACAAGTTTGTGGACATGATCAAAAATGTTCATATTAATGTTCCTTTAGTTGATCTTATTCAGGGGATGCCCAATTATGCCAAGTTCATTAAGGAGTATGTGACAGACAAAGGGAAGTTTGAAGAGGCAAAGGCTACTTTTCTTAATGCCGAGTGTTCTGCTATCTTGCAGAACCACATTCCACCAAAGCTTGAAGACCCAGGGAATTTTCTTATCACTTGCTCTATTAGAACTATTATTTGTAAAGCCTTAGCTGATTTAGGGGCTAGCATCAATTTGATGCCTTACTCGGTTTATGCCAAGTTGTCATTGGGAGTCCTTCGCCCTACTCGCATGAGTATAAGACTTGTTGACCATTCATTTCAGTATCCCATCGGGATTGCTGAAAACATTAGCGTCAGAGTGGGCCATATTGTTTTTCTTGTTGACTTCGTTATCCTCAGAGATGGAGGAAGATACGAAGGTCCCTCTTATTCTTGGACGCCCATTCCTTAATACCGCGGATGCTATCATCCGTGTGAAGGATAAGGAAATTTCTTTGGGTGTGGGTACGGATAGAATTGTGTTTAATGTTGAAAAGTCTATCAAGCATTCATATTCTAATGATGAGACTTGTTTCAGGATTGAGGTCATTGATGATGTATTAGATCAAGAATTTCAGGAATTCATGGAGACAGATATTGGAGAGGAAGAGATCGCTGATTTAGGATCTGGAGAAATTACTGATGAAGCTTTGTTTGCAGAGGTCATGGCACTGAGCTTGGATGAATCACCTCCCGAGGACGAGACTTTTGAGGAGGTAGTTGCTGACGGGAGTTCAAGGGTACCTAACTCTGTTGATGTACCACCTACTGACTTGGAGCTTAAGCCGCTTCCACCATCTAGAGTATGCATATCTGTCAGGTGAGTCTTCTCTTCCAGTGGTTATCTCGTCCTCACTCTCAAGTGACGAGAAAGACCGTCTCATGTCTGTGCTTAAAGCCCATAAGCGAGCTTTTGCTTGGAAGACCACAGATATTCCAGGTATTAGTCCTAATTTTTGCCAGCATAAAATTGATTTTCTTGATGATGTTAAGCCCGTTGTCCAGAGACAAAGGCGGCTGAATCCTAATATGAAGGAGGTAGTTAAGAAAGAGGTGATTAAGCTTCTTGATGCAGGAATCATTTTTCCTATTGCTGATAGTTCATGGGTAAGTCCTGTCCACTGTGTGCCCAAAAAGGGGGGCATGACAGTCATTGAAAATGATAATAAGGAGATTTTGGCCACTAGGACTATTACGGGTTGGCGGGTTTGTATAGATTACCGTAAGCTTAATGATGCCACCCGTAAGGATCACTTTCCCCTTCCTTTTATTGATCAAATGTTGGAACGTCTTGCAGGGAATGAATATTTTTGTTTATTGGATGGGTTTTCCGGGTACTTTCAAATACCCAATGATCCCAAGGACCAAGAGAAAACCACTTTTACTTGTCCATTTGGCACTTTTGCTTATCGGTGTATGCCGTTTGGTTTGTGTAATGCCCCTGGCACCTTTCAAAGGTGCATGATTGCTATTTTCCAGGACATGCTTGAAACTTCCATGGAAGTTTTCATGGATGATTTTTCCGTTTTTGGGGATTCTTTTCATTCTTGTGATTGATTTTAATTAAGGATTTCTAAGATTACCAATCGTCGCTACAGAGGCTATGGACGCACTTAGGTGGAGAACGGAGCGTTCCTTTTGTTTTTGATGATGCTTGTTTGAGTGCTTTTCAGGTATTGAAGGAGAAGTTGACTGATTCTCTTATCATGGTAGCTCCAGATTGGGAATTGCCTTTCGAGTTGATGTGTGATGCCAGTGACTATGCTGTTGGAGCTGTGCTAGGGCAAAGGGTTGAGAAACATTTCAAACCTATTTACTTTGCTAGTAAGACTTTGAACCCGCCCTATGAGGGCAAAATTACACCACTACAGAAAAGGAGTTGCTTGCAGTGGTCTTTGCATTTGATAAGTTTAGATCATATCTTGTTTTGAGTAAGACCGTAGTTTTCACTGACCATTCAGCCCTTAAGTACCTGTTCTCGAAACAGGATGCTAAACCCAGGCTTTTCCGTTGGATTCTTTTGTTACAAGAATTTGACATTGAGATAAAGGATAAGAAAGGGGCTGAAAATTTGGCTGCCAACCATTTGAGTCGTTTGGAAGATCCTCACCGGGAGGAACTTCGTGATGGGGAGATCAATAATCACTTCCCCGATGAGTCTTTAATGTTTATCTCTAACTCTGATGAAGCTCCTTGGTTTGAAGATATAGCTAATTATTTGGTTGCAGGTGAGATACCTAATGATTTCACGTCCCAGCAGAAGAAGAAGCTCATATCGGATGTTAAGTATTACTTTTGGGACCATCCATACTTGTTTCGTGTTTGTGCAGATGGTATGGTTAGGAGATGTGTTGCTGGAGTGAGACTAGAGAGATTTTGGATGCGTGTCACTACGGGCCAACTGGGGTCATTATGGTCCTTCAGTGACGGGTAAGAAAGTTTTGATGCAGGTTTCTATTGGCCAACAATTTTCAAGGAGGCCCAGACTTTGGTTGAGACTTGTGACATCTGTCAGCGACAGGGGAACATCACTAAACGGGATGAGATGCCTCAACAGAGCATTCAGGTATGTGAGGTTTTTGATGTCTGGGGTATAGACTTTATGGGACCATTCCCACCGTCTAATAAGTTTCAGTACATTCTTGTCGCCGTTGACTACGTGTCTAAATGGGCCGAAGCCAAGGCTTTGCCCACGAATGACGCGCGTGTAGTCATTGATTTCTTGAAACAGTTGTTCTGTCGTTTTGGTTGCCCTAGAGCTTTGATTAGTGACCGTGGAACCCATTTTGCAAACCATCAGTTAGCCAAAGTGATGAAGAGGTATGGTGTTGTCCACTATTTTTCTACCTCGTACCATCCACAGACCAGTGGTCAAGTGGAAAACACAAATAGGGCCTTGAAGAGGATTTTGGAGAAAACTGTTGGAGATAACCCCAAGGTGTGGTCAAAGAAGTTAGATGACGCCTTGTGGGCGTTTAGGACGGCTTATAAGACGCCGATTGGCACCACGCCATACGGTTGCTCTATGGCAAAACTTGCCATCTTCCTATTGAGATAGAGCATAAAGCGTATTGGCGTTGAGGAATCTGAATTTGGATTTGATGGAAGCACGTGAACTTAGAATGTTACAACTACATGAGCTTGATGAGCTTAGGTTAGGTGCTTATGAGAATTCGAGGCTATATAAGGAGAGGACCAAGATTTGGCATGATAAGAGGATTCGTAGGAAGGAGTTTAAGGTTGGAGCTAAAGTGTTGTTGTTCTTGTCAAAATTTAAGATTAAGCAACCTAAACTAACTTCTAGGTGGATTGGACCGTTTGAGATTAAGCACGTATACCGGGTTATGTTGAGTTGTTTAAGCGAAATGGTGAAGGATCGTTCATTGTCAATGGTCATCGACTTAAGCTATATTTGGAAGAAGAGCAGGTTGAGGGGATATTTGATGTGATCCCCGTGTTTGAATTTGATACTTGAAGGTTGGTCGAGTCAAGCTAAGGACTCGTTAATAACTTAAGCGCTTCTCGGGAGGCAACCCGTGTTATTTTATCGCATTTTACTTTTCTTTGAATTAGTTAGTTTTCATCTTGTTTTATTAGTAAGTGCAGGTGTGGTTTCGATTTGATGCGGTTCCGGATAAGTATGTTTTGAGATTTGACATAATATTTTCGAAGGAAAATTTTCAGAAACTCCCCACCGCGCCGCAGTGGGGGTGGGATAAGCCGGATGCGTCGCAACCAAAAATCTCTGCCCAAGCTTGGAAAACTTCCCACTGCGCCGCAGTGGCAGTGGTGCGTCCTCACTGCGCTGCAGTGAAGGACCGGGTAAGTTGGTCAAGATAGGTTACCAGTGGGTAAGTCTCTTTTTACCTTTAATTTACTTTCTCTCTTTTCTCTCTTCTCTGAATACCGAAAATCATATAAAAAAAAAAATACATCCGTTATTTCCCATCAACATCCTCCATTCTCTTCCATCTTTAATCCTTTCTCCAGATTTTTAACTTCATACATTGCATTATGGGAAGAGGTGTAAGTGTTTCTCTTTTGTTTCTTTGTATTTCTCTTTTATTTTGAATTTTCAATTTCTAGGGTTTATATGTTTGGATTAATTTAGGGGTTTTGATGTTTGTGGGCAATAGAAGCTAATTGGGCGTTAAATCTTTCATCTTGTTCACCCATTATTGATTTTAATTTTGAAATTAGGGTTTTGGAAAAATTGGGGATTTGTTATGAACAAGTGTGGGGGATGTATATGTTGTATTTAAATTTGAAAAACGGTTGGAGATTATGCCGGCGGTTCGGATGTCTCACTAAGCCATAGTTATATCATATAATAGCTAGTAGAATAATGCCGCTAAATTTAGCAATCTAAAGCTATTGTTCAATTCTAATTATGAATTATAAAGTACCATTGAACAAAAATTTGTTTATGATCCATCGGATTATCTAAATAATAATGTAAGTCTCACAAGTTGAGATAACCACCAAAAATCCTTATAATTGTCCAACAAATCAATTATCAAACCAACTTAAGTAAAAATGACATGAGAATAAAGATTTCCATCTCAGAGAATACTTATAAACAAATATGTGCATAAAAATGGTTAAATAGCTACAAGCTTATATTTATATGCTGATGTATGTTAGTGAGATATTGCTTTCCTGAAGTAGACTGAGATGCATTTTGTATCGCCTGCTGTCACTACGGGCAATGGGGTTACATTATCCGTCACGTCAAGTGACTGCGGTAAGAAAGTCTTGATTCATGCCGTTTGCTATTGGCACAATTTTTCAAGGAGGCCCAGACTTTGGTTGAGACTTGTGACATCTGTCAGCGACAGGGGAACATCACTAAACGGGATGAGATGCCTCAACAGAGCATTCAGGTATGTGAGGTTTTTGATATCTGGGGTATAGACTTTATGGGACCATTCCCACCGTCTAATAAGTTTCAGTATATTCTTGTCGCCGTTGACTACGTGTCTAAATGGGCCGAAGCCAAGGCTTTGCCCACGAATGACGCGCGTGTAGTCATTGATTTCTTGAAACAGTTGTTTTGTCGTTTTTGTTGCCCTAGAGCCTTGATTAGTGACCGTGGTACCCATTTTGCAAACCATCAGTTAGCCAAAGTGTTGAAGAGGTACGGTGTTGTCCACTATTTTTCTACCTCATACCATCCACAGACCAGTGGTCAAGTGGAAAACACAAATAGGGCCTTGAAGAGGATTTTGGAGAAAACTGTTGGAGATAACCCCAAGGTGTGGTCAAAGAAGTTAGATGACGCCTTGTGGGCGTTTAGGACGGCTTATAAGACGCTGATTGGCACCACGCCATACGTTCTCTAGCAAAACTTGCCATCTTTCTATTGAGATAGAGCATAAGGCGTATTAGGCTTTAAGGAATTTGAATTTGGATTTGATGGAAGTACGTGAACTTAGTGATGCCAACTTTATGAGTTTGATGAAGCTAGGCTAAGGTGCCTATGAGAATTCGAGGCTATATAAGGAGGGGACCAAGATTTGGCATGATAAGAGGATTCGTAGGAAGGAGTTTAAGGTTGGGGCTAAGGTTGTCTTCTGGTAAAATTTAGAGTAGAACCCTTAAACTAACTTCTTAGCATGGATTGCGACCGCTTTGAGATTAACCAGCGTGTCCCGGACGAGTTAATGTTGAGTTGCTTTAAGCGAATGGCCAAGGTTCGTTCAATTTCAATGGTCATCGACCTTAAGCTATATGGAAGAAGAGCAGGTCGAGGGGATATTTGAGGAGAACCCCGTTTTTGAACTTGAAGGTTTGTCGAGTCAAGCTAAAGACTCGTTAATAACTTAAGCGCTTCTCGGGAGGCAACCCGTGTTTAGTTTATTGCATTTTACTTTTCTTTGAATTATTTAGTTTTAATCTTGTTTTAGTTAGTAAGTGCAGGTGTGGTTTCGACTTGATGCGATTCGGGGTATGTTTGTTTTGAGTTTGTCATAAAAATTGTGTATAGGAAATTTCCAGGGACTTCCCACTGCGCCGCAGTGGGGGTTGGAAAGCCCAGCTGTGCCGCATTGAAAAGCCCCTGCCCCCGTGTGAAATTCTTCCCACTACGCCGCTGTGGGAGTAATGCCTCCTCACTGCGCCGCAGTGGGACACCAGGTATGTCGGTCAGAAAGTATACTGCGGTTAGATTTTTTCTTTTCACCTTAATTCTTATTTTCTCTATTTACAAGAGAATGGAAGTGTTTGATTAGGATGAGTGCCAAACTTATCTTTCCTTGCCCGTATATCAAGAGACTTTCTCTTATAATGAGTTGATGAGGGCGAAGATAGTGAAGAAGAAGAAGGGGAATGAGCCGGAAAGGTTGTTAGATGATGAGGGAGAGGTTGAGGGACCACCTCCGGATCTGGAGGAGGCTGATGTTGAGATGGCTGATGCTCCACAGGAGCCACCGAGGAGGACTGGTCGTAGCATTCCCGTCCCTCGCTCGTTTGACCTTACACTCTTGGGGAACACTATTCAGAATATTATGAGTCTCAGCAGAACAGTCAGCGAGAGTTTGATGCTTACCAGCGGAGGGTGGACCAGGATTTCACCTGGGTTGGATCACAGCAGGCCCACACTAACTATAACCTTGATTATTATCAGCCTATGTGGGATGCTCAGTATCACGGTCGGGAGTTTGTTCGACCTGACCCGATTCCTCAGTTCTCTCCACCGCCTATTTATGTCCCCGATTATCGTCAGGGGGGTCAGTCATTTTTCTCTCATACGACTGCCCCGGGGAACATGTCACCACCACCCCATGATTTAGGAGGTTCTCCTCGAGGTCCAGTGCAGTTTGGGGTCTTTCAGGGTGGCCATGATGGCGGTGCTTCTTCATCTTTTGCAGGTTTTGATGCAGGTGCTCATTCAGGATTTGATGCTGGTCATTCGGGAGGAGATGCAGGTGGTTCGGGTGCAGCTCAGGAGGAGGCGTCCGATTGGGTGTCGAGTATTTTTGGAAAACCTGGACTACCTTATGGCTACCATGGACATCAGCAGTGAGTGGAGATGATTCCCATCCGGTACCGTGGGATGGAATCATATGATTATGGGTTCTGTTGGTATTCTCATGACATTACTTTAGTTATCATTGTCTGGTATCCACCCTACGGGGTGATGAAACACTTGTACTTTCCTTTGTTTCTTTTATTTTCTGCATGATACTCTTTTAGTTTGCATTTTGTATGGATATTTGGGAATGTGTTCATGTGATGTGTAATTGAGCTGGTTTGATCCGAATTGATGGAAATACTTAGTGGAACCCAAGTGTGGGGGAGGACCCGTTGGATTCTCATTCTCACCTACATTCTGTGGCATCGATTTGTTTGATTGTGTGATCGTGTTAGTAGCTCACTATGATGTCACGTGCATATGCTGGCAGTAAGTTCAGCGCAAAAGTTTTTAATTGGCATCTTTACTGACATTGTTTCGCACACAGCTCTTGCACATTCCGTTTTGGACTAGTTTGTTTCTCCCGTCAAGCAAATTGGACTTCCTTTTTAGGAAGAGCAATTTGTGGTACGGGGTCGACTTACTAGTTTTGAACCGGAATGTGTCCGTAATCCGGTATGTGTTTTCATTCTTTCTGTCTATTTTGCTTACCCCTATTTACCTTTGTTTTGACCGAATGTTGGACATTGAGGGCATTGTCCAATTTAAGTTTGGGGGGGTGGAAAATAGGTTTAAGCAACCGGATATATGTCTTTTGTTGTTTTGCCATTGAGATTTGACCGTTCTTGTGAATGTGTCCCTCTCATAGACTTTTGGATTTATCCAGGAGTAAGGGTTCTATCTTGAACTCTGAACTATGATGTGCATGTTTGAGATTGGTTGTTTCGATTTGGTAGGATGATGGAAGATGATATGATTTGAAACTTGTGTTGAGCTTGTCCTTGTGGTAAATTGCTTTTGTCATTTAATTCATAATAACTTAATGAGCAATTTTACTACAAAATTTTTTCCTTGGTACAAATTTAATCGGCAAAATGTGTTCTGAACGGTTATTGGGCTAATCCTTGTGGATTGATAACATTACTTGCATACTCAAATATCCCAAACACCTAAAAGTTGTGAGATTCATCATTCATTTATAGATGTGCTAGGTGTTTACGGTTTTGGTTTGATTGCCTTGTAATTTGTCCCTCTCTTAGGCTCTTGGATTTATTCGGGAGTAAGGGTTCCATTTCGAACTCTGCACTAAGATGTGCGAATTTGAGGTTAATTTATTCCATTTCCGGGTTCATTTCTTTGATTTGAGTGTGCCGGTGATGTGTTGAGCTAGAACTTGGCCTGGTGATCGTTACGAGACCGCAGTGAGATCAACTTTTGTGATATAAGTACATTGGATGACGAATTGTCATACTAGGTTTAACCCGTTTTTCTTTCTATTCACACCGTTTTTTTTTCTTTTAGTATACTTACTTTTATACATGTACATACATGTTTTGTGTAGCTGGCTACTCTGGTCAGTGATTTTCCTTTCTTTGTAAACCTTTGTTGCACTCATCTTTAGTGCAAGATACATTTAGACACCCTTTTTGAACTTAGCCTTTTCCTTTGTATAAATCCACTTAAATATGTAAACTTTACCTCGCCATACCGATAGTCTAATTTTGGGGGGCCATTGATTGTCATTGGTTTGTTTGGGCGGTTTGGGAGAGCTTCAGTGGGGTATCAGTTGGAATATTCTTGGTCTATGAGAATACGTCGATTGGTCAAGTTATTGGGGAATGTCTTGGATTGTTCAAAGGACGTATATTGTTATAGACATTGTTCATCATTGTAAAAGGGTGCCTACTAGTAGAGTAAAAATGGTTCAAAATAAGAAAGAAAAAAAAAGAAAGAAAAGAACTTGGGCTACTAGTGGGTACTTCTCATTTTTATATGTCAAAAAATTGTTGTATCATTTGGTTCGTGAATAGAATGGAAGATTTGGTTGTTCTTAAGTTGTTTGAAGTTGATACACCACAATGGTGTCGGGTTTTTGCTTGTTACTTTTGAGGTGTGTTCAAGGGATAGCATCTTATGGGTTGGTGGCAATCAATGGTAAGGGTTTGATTAGACTATTTTGTACATACTTATACTTTTGATTGTTTCCTTTCATTTCTAACCTACACTTCCCAAATCCCATTGTATATACACCTTAGCCTAACTATACAACCGTCCTATATGCCTATTTTGATGATGTACTTGGTGCTTACGCCACGTCGGTGGAGCTATGATCCTTGTTCAAGCCTATGGTAAGATATGCATCACGACCGAGCAATGAGTGATTATTGATATATTCAACCCCAATAGTAAGTTCGTTGGAGTAGGATGATTTTGATAGGCTCATTTGTTTCACTTAGTCGTGTTATTGAGGCTTGTGGATTGTTCAGATATTGTCAAACATTTCGGGTTTCATTTAAGATTAAAACTGCTTCACCCAACTTTTTGTCATTGACATACTTGGTTTGGCTTCTTTTTGATAATCGTAATGTGTTTATATAGCTTCGTGCCAAGGAATGCTTTTTGCTTAAATTCCAGATTTGCTTGAGGACAAGCAACGCTCAAGTGTGGGGGGATTTGATGTGACCAATTTATATAGATCGCCCACATCATTATTGGCCTTTTTCGTATGTGTTTTGAGTCGATTTTGTATGCATTTTGCGCGTTTATGGTGTTTGTTAGTGCTTTCAGGTTCTTAGCAGGTTGTGCGTCCATTTGGTGCATTTTCTAACGATTTTAGTCCAAGATGTTGATCCGAGTGTTCGAGAGTTGTTAATAAAGAAGAACCAAAAATTTCAGCAAGTTTGAGTTGCGCCGCAGTGGGAGGAATGATGTCCCACTGCGCCGCAGCCACTGGTGAAGAAGCCACATGAATTCCAGCAAGTTTGAGCTGCGCCGCAGTGGGAGTATTCACACCCCACTGCGCCGCAGTCATCGGGTGCCAAAAAGAAATAATTTCCAGTGGATTTTCACTGCGCCGCAGTGGGAGGGATGTTGCCCCACGGCGCCGCTGTCGCATGTTGATCAAGAACAAACCATTTTCCAGGGGTATCCCACTGCGCCGCAGTGGGAGTGCGCTAACCTCACTGCGGCGCAGTCAGCCGTACGGGGAACCTAATGGTTCAGCTTTTTGCATCAGATTTTGGGGAGGTATAAATAGAAAAATAAACCCTATTTCCCAAATCATCAAGTTTTCTTTCTAGGAGCTGTTCTACCGCGAATTCTTTCAAGGATCATCTCAGATTTCATCATTGGATTCATTGAAGATTCAAGAACACCCATCTAGATCGTATCTAATTTTCTGTCTTGCAATTTAATTTCAACAATCATTGGTACAATATGTTCTCTTTCAATTTCTTTTATGAATTTCAATTTAGCATGAGTGGCTAGATTTCCAATCATCCACATTGATGAAACTTGACGAATGATATGATTGCAATATTTTAATTCAAGATTGATTCAATTATCGTTGTGTCGTGATCTTTATCAATTAATTCCTTGTGATTTATTCTTTTGATGGTTGATGGTTTATGTGTTCATCGTTAGTGGTACTAGGTGAATATGTTTATTTCAATTCGATTGTCTATGGTCGTTTGTCACCGGTTCATGGTATGACGGTGAATGTCAAATATATAATAGGAATTAATCGGTAAACGTGTTTAGAAACGGTTGGTGGTACCACGTTTTCATTCACATAGGCATAATTGGTAATTGGATAATCAAGCAAACTAATTGTTGGGGAGATTTTTTAGGCATTGGTGGTACCGGCTTGGGTAATTAAACTAGCAACTTAGGTGTTTGGGTGATTTGCGAGCGGTTGGTGGTACCACGCGAGCATTTTTATCCTTTCACGATTATCTTGTCAACTCTAAATAATTTGATCTTTAACGTGTGCAATCATAACTGAAGTCAAGTGGATTCGAAGTGATGATCTTTATTATTTGTTTCTCTTTTTTTCAATTGTCTTGTATTCCGATTCCTCTACTTTCGGTTTTTCTACTTCTTCTTCCCCCTCGGCTCCTAATCTCGTCTTCCTTTTTCCCGCTCCCTTACGCGTGCAATCATAGCGTCAAGTGGATTCGAAGTGGATGATCTTTATTTATATTGTCTGAACTTTCTTTACTTTTAATTGTCTTGTCATTTCAATTTCTTTAATTTCAAATTGTCAAAGTTAGGTAGCAATTCGGCTACGGTTCCATCCTTATTCTAAAACCGCTTTAGCAAACACTTATTTCAAAACCAATCCCCGCGAACGATCTCGGACTTACTACTTACTATACTATATGCGATCAGGTCCACTGCCTGAAAGTGTGTAGTAGTCGGTTTTTAGTGGGTACTTATTTATAAATTTCACAAACTCGATTTACACATCAATCAACTTTGATCTTAGACCCCCAAAGACGGGAATCCATAATTACTCTACAAAATACAAACCATCATCATCCTTCCGGTCAAATTGTTCTTCTAGCCCATGAAGTGCTTCATTAATGAAGTTTTCCGGTAGGGTAGCCATTCTTTGAGCTTCAATTATGGTGTCTTGAACACTTCTTGGTGCGGTGAGGCTCATGGCTCTAATTCGTCTTGGTTTCACACGTTCTTTTCGGCTTAAAGCATCGGCTACAACATTGGCTTTACCCGGGTGATACCGGATAACACAATCATAATCACTAAAAAGTTCTAGCCACCTCCGTTGCCTCATATTCAACTCTCTTTGATCAAAAATGTGTTGTAGGCTTTTGTGATTGGTATAGATCACACTTTTGGTGCCATACAAGTAATGCCTCCAACCCTTCAAAGCAAACACGACCGCTCCTAACTCCAAGTCATGTCGGGTAATTCTTCTCATGCACCTTCAATTGCCTAGATGCATATGCAATCACCTTACCCCGTTGCATTAAGACACAACCCAATCCTTGCCCGGACGCATCACAATACACAACAAAATCATCGGCTCCATCGGGCAAGCTTAATATGGGTGCATCACTAACTTGTCTTTAAGCAATTGGAAGGCTCGTTCTTGCTTTTCACCCCAATCAAACCTTCTTTCCCATTGAGTCAACAAGGTCAAATGGGCGATTTTTGAAAAGCCTTCAATAAATCGTCTATAGTAACCCGCCAAACCAAGAAATTGACGAATCTCGGTTGGCATCTCGGGTCGTCTCCAATTCTTCACCGCCTCGATTATACTAGGGTCCACATGAATTCCCTCCTTGCTCACCACGTGACCAAGGAAATGAACCTCTTCTAACCAAAATTCGCATTTAGGGAACTTATCATACAATTTCTCTCCCCGAAGTAACTCCAACACTTTTTTCAAAATGGCTCGAATGATCTTCTTCGGTTTTAGAATACTAAAGTATAGTCATAATAAAGACGAGACAAATGATCTAGTATGGCCGAAATCCGGTAATCAAGTCCATGAACACCGCCGGTGCATTTGTCAACCCAAAAGGCATCACCGTAAATTCAAAATGCCCATATCTTGTTCGGAAAGCGGTTTTTGGAATATCGTCTTCATGGACCCTCAATTGATGGTAACCCGACCTCAAATCAATCTTAGAAAAATATTGAGCACCTTGAAGTTGATCAAATAAATCGTCAATCCTAGGGAGAGGATAACGATTCTTCACCGTTAACTTATTCAATTCTCTATAATCAATACACATTCAAACGATCCATCTTTCTTCTTAACAAACAAAACCAGAGCGCCCAAGGCGATTGACTAGGGCGAATGAAACCCTTATCTTGAGTTCTTTGAGTTGGGTGGCCAACTCTTGCATTTCGGTCATGGCTAAGCGGTAAGGCGCTTTGGCCACGGGAGAAGCATTAGGGATGAGGTCAATACGGAAGCCAAGTTCACGAGATGGAGGCAAACCCGGTAGGTCATCCGGGAATACATCCGCGAAACCATTAACTATAGGCACGGTTTTTAATTCAACTTTGGCAACGTTTACATTATACACTTTCCCTTCACATGGCTCGGTTGTCTCCCCTTGGACCACTAATTCTTCCCTGTTTTCTAGAGGTATCCTCACCACCCTACTACCACAATCGATCACCGCGTTCATAGCCGACAACCAATCCATACCCACGATCACATCAAAACTACCGATGTCAAAAGGCATTAAGTGTATGTAAAATGGGTGGTCACACAACTCTAACGTACAATCACGAATAATTTGACTAATCCTAGTTAATCCACCATTTACCATTTCAAGTTCAAAACAATATGACAATGGGCTAGGACTAGCATCGATCACGGAATAAAATCATTGGAAATGAGGCTATAATCGGCCCCGGAATCAAATAACACGGTAGCATATTGATGATTGAGAAGAAAAGTACCTGCTACAACATTTGGGTCCACACGAGCCTCGACCGCATTCACGGGAGCTAGTTGTTGTTGAGGGGCTTGTTGTTGTTGGCCTTGTTGTCCCCAGTTTTGATGGACCGGCAATTTGCAATTGATTAGGATGCACGGTCACTTGGACTTGTTGGCCAATAAGATTAGGGCACCGGTTGCGATAGTGGTCTTGGCTACCACATTCATAGCATGCCTACCCGTTATGGTTACTCTCTGTTATTTGTGAGATTTGGTTTGCTGTATCTTGGATACTGGATCAGTTCCCTAAATGGCTTCCCATAAATCGCGAGACCTATCTTGACCGGCTATCCCTAAGGTAATGTAACGTCCTTATAATCATTCTTATTGTTTAAAGTATCATCGCTCTTTGGATTTGTTGGAATGGCTTATGTGATCATACTCGGATTTAGATAAATTCGGATTATTCAAAAAGCAAAAGGTAAATTGACCCGAATATGAATTTTTTGTGAAAAGAAATATGAAACATGTTGGGTGAATTAGGAGCTGAAGTCTATTATATTTGGTTTTAAGTGTCATGATAATGAATTGATCTTATTCTATCATTAGATTAATTTCTGGAATAAGGAAGGTAACTGACCTTATTCTTCCCTTAGATTTTTAGCTTTGTTATAGCTGGTATGAAGATGAATATTTGAGCCCTACCCGGTAATCAAAAGCACAATTTGTGTACCCAGACTACATTACAAACTGATAAGCTAATAATCAGTCCCAAAGTGCATTTTAAATCTCCCCTAAGTTGCATGACCTTAAGACAACCTTACTATG
>CM067170.1:117859354-117927264 GCA_034093135.1 Erigeron breviscapus
TTTCAGGTCTAAGGCAGGTATTTCACTCACAAATGGTAGAAAACGACTTAGAAATGGCCCAAAGGCACTAACGGATGAAGAATGGTCGAAAACAAAGTTAAAATGCTGAAACCAGGAAGAACTCGCGGCGCGACCTGCAGATATCGCGACGCGAGCCCTTCAGTAAACTCGCGGCGCGAGCATCAGATCTCGCGGCGCGAGCTCACAACAAAACTCGCGGCGCGAGGAAATAAGATCGCGGCGCGATAAATTGCTGGTCTGACGGATTTTCTCTCTCCTGGGTATAAATACCAACACCCACTCAACCCTAAAGAGAATCTTGGACACTCCAGCCTCTGCAGTTTAAAGTCTTCCAGATGGATGTCAAAAGTGCGTTCCTTAATGGAACATTGGAAGAAGTTGTGTATGTTAAGCAGAATCCAGGCTTCATCGATGAGAAGCATCCTCATTGGGTCTATAGACTGAACAAAGCTTTGTATGGTCTTAGACAAGCCCCAAGAGCCTGGTATGATACTTTAACTAAACATCTTCTTAAAAATGGCTTTCAAAGAGGTGCAATAGATAATACCTTATTTATCTTGAAAAGAAAGAGGTAATATCTTATTGGTACAAATTTATGTTGATGACATTATATTTGGTTCAACTGATGATGCAATGTGTAAAAAGTTTTCTAAAATCATGTCATCTGAGTATGAAATGAGTTTAATGGGTGAATTAACATTTTTCGTAGGTCTTCAGATTAAGCAAACTGAAAATGGAATTTTCATAAACCAAGGAAAATATGTCAGAGATTTGTTAAGAAAATACAAATATGATTCAATACCATCGAAAAACACACCTATTGCAGCACCATTAAATTTGGACTCTGACCCAACTGGCAAACCAGTGAACATAACTGACTATCGTGGTATAGTTGGTTCACTGATGTATTTAACTGCCAGTCGACCAGATATAATGTTTGCAACATGTCTATGTGCCAGGTTTCAGGCTAACCCTAAAAAATCACATTTGCACGCTGTTAAGCGTATCTTTAGATACCTGAAAGGGTGTCCTAATCTTGGTCTTTGGTACCCAAAAGTCTCAGGATTAGATCTAATGGGTTATTCAGATTCAGATCATGCAGGTTGTAAGATAGATAGAAAATCAACAACTGGTGGTTGTCATTTCCTTGGAGGAAAACTTGGTAAGTTGGACCAGCAAGAAGCAGAGTTCAGTCTCTATGTCCACTGCTGAGGCGGAGTACATTTCTGCGGCCAGTTACTGTGCCCAGATTCTCTGGATCAAGAACCAGTTACTAGATTATGGTCAAAAGTATACAAGGACCCCAATCTTTTGTGACAACACCAGTGCAATTCCTATATCTCACAACCCAGTGATGCACTCCAAAACAAAGCATATTGACATCAGGTATCATTTTATTCGTGATCATGTTATGAAAGGAGACATTGAAATTCATTTCATCCCCACTGACAAACAGCTCGCTGATGTTTTTACAAACCTCTTGATGAGAAAACCTTTAAACATCTCATCAGCGAACTGGGAATGTTAAATCCTTAAAACTGGAGATTTCTTTGTTATTGAATGCGTTAGTGACACTGATGAAGTTCTCCAGTTGAGGAGGTCCAGATAATCTTTGCTCGCCAGGCTATCGAACGCCTTTGTGATACTATCCTGGTACTAATCGATTTCTGGATCATCATTTTAGGGGGAAAGACTCAAAAATAATTTTCTAACTAAAATTCGTTTTTGTTTGAAAATGGCAACTGGAGAACTCTCCAGTTGGAAACTGGCACTGGACTAATCCTCCAGTGACCAGGTTCAGTCTTGTATTAATTTTTTATAACGTTAGAGATACTTGGTCAATATTTGTGACACGTGATGGCACTCGAGTGTTTTAACCCACTTGATACCGTCATCTGACGTGTTTAAAGTCATTTTGGTAAATGAACACTGTTTGTATTGGGAAATTAATGTTAGTGGGCGCGTGGGTAAGATAAGTCGTCGTAGCATTTAATGCTGACACAATTAATTATGTTTTTATTTCAAAATTCAAACTTATTTTGTAAAAATATCTACAAAATTGATTTTGTTAATAAAATATAATTTTGGTATTACATTGGGATCTTGAATTCCTTATAAATACCCTTATTTACTCCGAACACATTTACTTTCCTTCACATTCTTTCATTTACTTCCCAATCATCTAAAATTGCTTCATTTCTCTTTCTGCTTCATAAATCAAGAACCCTAATTCCTAAATTTCAATTTCATTTTCAAATGGCTCCTAAATCATCCCGTTCAAGAGATGTAAATCTCTTAACTGTCCCATATGCTCCTTCACCAGATGTCAAACAGGCACCTGGTGCTCCTGGTAACACTTCGCTCATCAAACTAAATCCAAATAATCCGATGGCGAGTTTACAAGGATCTCAAGGGTCCAATACCCTTATTGGAAGAATCCAATTTTTTTTGAAGGATTCTCCAATAGGACCCTCATTCTCTCTAAACCCACGCAAGATGTTTCACGACTACTTGTGTGAGTTTTGGTACACTGCTACTCTTTCTTCTGATTGTTCCTCCATCACTTTCACATTAAAAGGTGGAACAATCCAGTGTACGTTATCAGCCGATGTGTTGAGGGATGCCTTACACCTCAACTACTGGAGAGAGGGTGAATCTCCAGTTGTCTTACCCCCAAACGTTAATTTTCACCAAGTCCTCCTTGAAATGGGACATAAGGAGTGCTTGGAGAAAGGGGTTTTGAAGACAAAAGGTGCGATGACCATGAAGGGTCTTACACCTTCATGGAGGTATTTTTTCATCCACCTGGTGGAGAGTATGGGTGGAGTTCTGGTGGTCTTGACCAGATTAACTCCTCACAAGCAGAGATGGCATACTACTTATGGAATGGATTGAGAGTAGACTTTGCAGATATCCTGTTTAAAAGCCTGGTACAAAAACTGAAGGGCACCAGGGGACTTTGTATCCCTTCTCAAGGTTTCTCTCTCTTTGCTTTTTACAAATTCTGGGCAGTGAAGCATACTTAAGCACAGATTCACCTTACACTGTGCCAGATTTGTTGAGGAATTTAGACTCTCTAGTATCTGAAGCTGGAGAGGTCGAGATTCCAGATCGAATGCAGCTGGCATTCACCAAAACTGATGCACCAATTCTAGGTGAGTCAGAAAGACAACCGGGCGGGCCTCAAAATAATGAGGGACCCTCCAGTTCGTCTAATGTTATGGTTGAGGATAGAGCAACCATAACTGAGGCAACTCCAATAACATCTATCCCTGGTGAAGATACCTCGGTATCTGATCCTCTAACAGATGCACCCAACCAGGAAACTGGGGAAGGTCATCTGGAGACTGACCCTACTGGTCAGCCCTCAGTTACATTCATGGATCTGGACATGAATGTTAATGACGAGGAAATCCTTATAGAGTCTTCGGATTCTGAAGGTACTGCTTCAGACTTGGAGATTTTTGATTCTGCTGTACCAGATCAAAACCCTTCATCTCCAGTCTCGCTTCCAGATGCATCAATTTCACTTTCACCATCCCAAGAAAATGAGCCTACTGAAATACCTTTTTCCACTTATAACTATATGTCTGGAAACAGACGTATGGCACCTTCACCATCTGAGCAATTCTCACTCCTTTGAGAAATGCCACCCCCACCGCCGCCGTTGTTTACACCTGAGCATTCTCAGCATGAACAACAAATTGAATTTCCAGTCCTTTCTTCTACCACCACTCCTACTATTTCTTCAAGTGTTGCGATGCCAACTTGGGAGACTTCTCTAAGTTTGCCTCCTCCAGTTGCTCCAGTAGAAACTGCTGCTGGTCCAGTGACACCTTCTCCTCCGTCACTGGACAGTCAAGTTGTCTCTGTTCAAGCCGATCTCCAAAACCTTCTCACCAGGGTGGAGGAGATTCAAAAGACACTTGACAAAAACACCAAGTCTTTCTCCAGATACCACAAGGATCACTTGACCAATATAAAAGTGGTTGATCTGGGGATTAACAAGTTTTCATCAAATGAAGACTTGGTGTTGAAGAAGCTGAATAAGTTGGTCACTGGCTGCAACAATCTGGCAGGTACTTTAAAAGAAGCCTTTGACCTCACTCAGTCCAAGGTCACAACCTCAATCTCCAACTTGTTGGGCAACACTGTTAGAACATCAGAAGTGGATTTAAGGGAGATTGAAAAACAGGTAAAGGAATTGGTTGACAAACCTGGGTTGAATGTGACTGAACTTGGAGAGCAGTTAATGACTCAGTTGGTCAGAAGATAGATGATACGCTGGGTGCAAGAGAAGCACAATTGATTGAAAGGGTGATGTCTGAGATCACCAAGCTGGCCACTCCTCAGTTGATCTGGCCCCACTCACAAATGAGATCAACCAGTTGAGGGGCAGCATTGATAACTTGAACACCCAGGTATCACTTCATGCTCAGTCTCTGGATAAACTGACAACTGAAGTGGAAAGTTTGAAGAAGAAGGATGAAGAAGTCAAGGATAAGGTGGTTTCTGGTTTGGATGAAGATTCCAAGATTTTAAATGAATTGAAAAACTGGTCAGGAACAAGTTGCAGCTAATGTTCTGACCCAGTCTAAAGAAACCAACCACCTATGGAGATCTTTCAGGATGATGTGCATGATCTTCAAAGAATGCAAGAACATGGAATCATGGCAGTCTTTTGACCGGTTGCCAGCTTACCATTCTGAATGGGAAGTGATTAGGGCAGGTCTAGATGCTGCCAAGGGGGAAAGAAGTGCAGTTCTTGCACAAACTCAAACTGGAAGTGATCCATCTGGAAATCAATCTGGTAGGGAAATGATTGTGGCTGCCAGTACTGAAGCTGGTGAGCAAAGAATGGTTGAAACTGGTGATGTAGGTGATAGGGGGAATGTTGTTGTTGTTGACAAGGGCAAAGGTTTAGCAGTTGATGTATCTGCCCAGCCGGCCACTGATGTACCTATGTTGGAAACTGGCAATGCTGATGTACTTCCTCCAGTTTCTGAAAGTGTTAGCAAACAACTGGCTAGACTTGGTAATCAAATAAAAGAAAGAAAGAAAATGAACAAGCCAACCAAGTTGAAGCCAGAGAGCATCTTGCTAAAATCAAACTGCTTGATATGAGTGATGCTCATCTTTTGGGAATCACTAAGGAGGAGTATGCCAGAGTTAAGAATGATCCCAGGATAGTTGACATGTTGAAAGAAATGCTTGATTTTGAACTGGACAGGCACTATCCTGAGGATGAAGCTGAATTTGATGCCAGAAATTTGAACATATCAGTGGAGAAGGCAAAGGAGAACAGGGCCAGTGGGATTCTAAAAAGAATTGAACATGTTAAGAAGTTTGTGAAAAAGGTTTTGAATCCACCAAGGAGAAACCCTCAACCAAGAAGACCACTGACCAGAGATGCTGACCTTAGCACATTCATAGAACCAACTGGCGAGGTATCGAATGATGACATCAAGTCTGCTGTACTGGCTGCTGGAGCTGGGAGTACTAAAATATCAAATGAATCTGAAGCAAGAAGCTATTACTCCCAGATCAGGACAACCAGAAGACATAGTGGGATTGTCAATGATGTTAATGTAACAATCAAGCCAGGCACCAAGTAGTTTCACGTTAAAGTCAGTTATACCAGAGGGCCACTGGTTAAAACTGACAATCCTGGTGCAATGCAGTATGGGTTCTCGGAATGGGTTGAGATGGTAAACTTTTGGATGCCAAGGCACAAAAGAATAGGTTTGAGAAAGCATGGGTGAACTTCTTAAGGGGCAAGATTCAGCACAAAGAAAATCTGGAGCTAAAGTTGAATATTGATCCTGAAGACTCTCAGCCTATCTCTTCAGTGACCAAGAGAAGAAGAACTGGCGAAGGGTCATCTCATTAAGTTCTCTTTTCATTGTATCTACTTGTATTTTATTTACATTCTGTAACTTGTATAAATTTCATTTCCTTGTATAAATGAAGTTACCAGTTTGTAACCACAAGGTAGATAATAGATTAGATCTAACAAACTTAAAAGAAAAACCAAAGGCATTTATTGATCTATAAAAATGCCTTGGAAAACTTAGATAGATTTAATCGAATAAGTCTCTCCAGTTCACACTTGTACAGATACAAGAACTGAAAAAGACTTGCCAATATTTCTAGACAAATAGGGGGAATTTGTTAGGACCAGTTTACTGATAAACTGGCCAGTGTCCAGTTGCACCTGGAGATCCAGTGAAACTGGAGACCAAGAAGATTTGTCCAGAAATATATTGAAGTCCAGTTGCATCGTACAGTTAACGCAACTGAAGACTTCCTCCAGTTGAGAACTGACCAGTTGAAGAATCCTTCCAGTTGAAGTCGAAGACAACAAGTGGAAGATAGAGAATGACAATGGCAGCGAAGCCCAGTTGACATTGTAGTCAGTTATAAACTGGAGACCATCAGTGGAAAGCTCTTACAAAGCTTTACACTAATTACGAGGAATTGACTTTTATGCTTTTACCTGGATAATAAGATTTATCTTATTATTTAAGTACAAAAAGGTACATAAAGCTGGTTGAATAAAGTTGTTTTATACTGCAACTTTACACTGCATTTTAAGGAATTAAATGCTATTTCTTAAATGCTCTCAACCACATTTGTACGGCCAAAGTTAACATCCCAATGTTAACTTTGCCTATAAATACAAGTCATTGCACAACAAGAATAACAAGTGAAAACTTCACACTTTGCATACCTGCAATATTCTTGGTGAACTTGTGCAATATTCTCTCAATCGTAAAAAGGAACATTTCACAACTTTAAGTGTTTCGATTGTTTAAAGAAATTCCAAGTGTAGATCAATTGTAGTTCATAGGTTGTTAGGATATTTACATACTTTGTATTATCTTGGTTCCGTAACAACCTTGTAATTTATTTAAAGTTAATAAATAAATTACACTTGAAAATTACATATTGTCTCGCCAATTTACTTTACAAGTTATTTGTATTATTGCATTGTTCTTTACTTATTGTCACTTAAATAAGTAATCTATCTAGAACTTGGTATATACTCCTATAACTGTTCGTATCCAGTTCAGTGCTTATATTGCAAAGTAACTCCACCATCGACATAGAGGTGTCTTCAGGTAGTGCCATCTATTGAGTTGGGACTTACAAATATCTCTGCAAACAGTGTAAATAGAATCAACACTTAATCAAATTCAGCCAACACAAGTATTTGCCGAGCTTAAATCTCTGCAAACATCACAAATGAGAATGTCACTTGGTCGAAGAAAACCAACTCAACTATTTGCCGAGTTTAAATCTCTGCAAATAGCACAAATGAGATTTGTACATAGTCGAATCAACCAAAAACACTTGTTTGCCGAGCTTGTATCTCTGCAAACAGAACAAGTAGCACCACACTTGACCAAATTTTCTTGAAGCAACTATTTGCCGAGAAATAATCTCTGCAAATAGAACAAGTAGATCCACCACTAAATGAAAATTTCTCGAAACAGCTATTTGCCGAGCAAAAAGCACTGCAAATAGAACAAGTAGCTCCAGACTTAACCAAAATGTGCTGAATCACGTATTTGCCGAGATAAAATCTCTGCAAACATCACAAATGAGAATGTCACTTGGTCGAAGAAAACCAACTCAACTATTTGCCGAGTTTAAATCTCTGCAAATAGCACAAATGAGATTTGTACATAGTCGAATCAACCAAAAACACTTGTTTGCCGAGCTTGTATCTCTGCAAACAGAACAAGTAGCACCACACTTGACCAAATTTTCTTGAAGCAACTATTTGCCGAGAAATAATCTCTGCAAATAGAACAAGTAGATCCACCACTAAATGAAAATTTCTCGAAACAGCTATTTGCCGAGCAAAAAGCACTGCAAATAGAACAAGTAGCTCCAGACTTAACCAAAATGTGCTGAATCACGTATTTGCCGAGATAAAATCTCTGCAAATAGAACAAATAGGATCAAAACAAGCCAACGACCTCTGCAAACACGAGTATCCACTAAATGACAAAATAGTCGGTTACAGGTCTTCTTCTTCGTTCAGCCAAACACCCAAACGCCGGGCTTTCTGAAAATCATTGATTTCTCCTTCATTTTTGCGAATTAAAACTTGAAATTTATAATGCGCACAAATCCTTAAACAAATTAACTGCAAATTTTAACCAGAAATCAAACCCTCACAAACATGTGATTCGCCGAGCTTATTCAAAATCGAATCAAATGATGAAATTAAGCTCTGAAATTGATAACGAAGGATGATATACTAATAACAAAGTGATCGGTGAACAAAGTTTGAAGAAAAACACACTAATTTTGCAGAAATCACTAGAACAGTGATCTCGGCAAATGATATATCCAGAAAAACTCAAAATTCTAGAAAATAAGCACAAATTAAGCTTCAAATAAGCTTGTGGATCGTTCAGATATGCTGATTGTGCTCTGATACCAAATGTAAAGAGTAGAGAGAGGGAGTAGAGAGAGAAAGTGTAATGTTAGGGAAGATTGGATTGCATAAAATGGGTTCAAAGGTTCAAAGGTTTCATTTTGCATTATGGAGGGGGTTTATATACATATGATCAATTTACACTATGCCCCCATCCATATTAACTACATTACAATATAAGTACAATTTACATAAAGATAAACAAATCAACTACTACAATTATATTTCTAACACAAGTAGACAAAAGATGACGATAACTAAGCAACATTAGCTTTGGTAGATGAACGGTTAGTTAGAACTATTAGTTTAACTATAGATTTGTGGCTGTTCATTTTTCCAACTGGATTAGAGCTATGTTTGTCATAGCACATTTAACTGGACTTTAATATGCCTAGCAATTAGAGCTATCTAGTCATTAGTATAGGTGTATTAATTGGACTTAATTATACGTGCTTGTGTAGGAACTAGTTTAGACGTATGGTTCGCCTTAATTCTTACACTATTGATTGTGAACTAGTTGCATGCGGAGTAAGTGTATGAGTCATCTGGGGTCTCTGATAATGTCTATTGCATAAATAATGTAGTAATCTTAAGAAAAGGCAATCAGTAGATTAATTAAAAGAGTTCAAAGAACTAATAACGAATAAAATCTATACGCATCAAGTTATGTCGCTTTGCGCGTGGGGAACCACCGACCTGTCACCACTGTCTTGATGTAAGGTATAAACTCTAACCATTAGTTGAGTTATGTCGCTCTGCGTGTGGGGAACCACCGACCTGTCACCGCTGTCTCAACTATTAAAGATGATAATATCGTATAACTGCTTTAGTATTTAGCTAGTAAGCATGACTGTAGTGTGAGAGTATGTCTAAGTAGTGACTCACAAGTACACAAACGATGAAATGTAAATGCCTTGCTAGTAGATCTGATTGCTATACAAACTTTAATTAAGTGCTTAACTAGTCAGCAGAAGGAAGTAAGATTGAGTTGAAAGACATGTGAAATTATAGAACGGTTTTAGAGGTATTAACATGAATATAAGGTTAACTTTTAGTTTTGATTGACTGATTATCTTTACCTCTAGCTATAGCTTACTGATTTTGTCTAAAGCTTTCTCAAATCATTTTGCATGACTAATCTTTGAAATGATTTTAATAAAGTAGAATAACTTGAACACTTAAGTTGTCCGCTCATCATTGTTTTATTTTCTTGGACTATTTGCTTGAGGACAAGCAAAGACTTAAGTGTGGGGGTATATGATGAGCGTTCATTTTGTGATAAAACCCCCATCGAAAGGCCTCATTTCAATGTCTTAAATGAGTTAATATTCCGGAACTATCGGTACTTAATGGATTCTATGTTTACGTAGGTTCACGGAAGATGCGAGTGAGGGTAAATGGCATCAACTGACTCAAGATGAAGGCCTATGAAGTTACAAGACACAAGGAGGTGATTCGGGAGCCAAACGAAGCGAAACGAGAAGCAGCAGGAGCTGCCGCGCCGCTGGCCCAAACCCAGCGCCGCTGGAGCCCATCCAGCGCCACTGGGAAGCCCAGTTCAGCAGACCGACCTATTCACCTATTTAAGCCAAAGCAACCCTCAAAATCCTAGGAGAGAGCCGATTCAGCAGCCCTAGCCGCCCACATTCAACCCTAGGTCGACTTTGCAGATTCCAAGGAGGTTTTGGAGCTTCTAACACCTTCCAATCTTCATACTCAACCTAGATCTACTCTTTTATTTTACTTTCAGTTGGTAAACAATGTCTTTCATCTTTTCAATCTTTGTTATTCCTTTAATAATGGTAGACAAGTAGGCTGAATACTTGTTTGGATCGATGTGATCATGTAGACGTTTATCTATTTTACTTTATTTGTTAGATCTGTTGGAGTGTGTTTTACTGTTTATCGTAGATCCATGTTTTACTAGTTCTTCATATTAATATTGGTTCTATATCTGCATGTATTGATTTAATTCTGATGATCGGTCTATAATCATACACTAGGACATAAGGATGGAAAACACTAGTCGGTCTATAACTAGATGTAAAAGGTGATTCACTTATAACCGAGGGATCCAGAACCATAGTAATTAGGATGAATAGAACATGATGCTAAACAATGTCAGACGCGATCCAGTGACATGGAAACTTGCATTGTGGTCACCGGAGGGAATTATTATCTGGTCATGGCTTAAGATCCGGGTAACTTAAAGATGAATTAGTAACACAAACTTTAGGTCATTAATGCTTAAACAATGAATCTAACGAGAATTTGTTTATAGATTAGTGTAAGTCTAGGGACAACACTAGTTACTTAGGCAAAGTGAATCTAATGAGAATCTGAGCCGTGATTAAGTTTCCAACAGTCTAGCAAGTAGGTAGAATAATATATGGTCGTATCGTGAGATCTGAGATGCCAAACAAGTATTTTAATTTAATTATTGTTATTTGCTTTTTCAAACTATTTTTAGACTAAGCCTGTCGCTGAATAAGCGGTTGCGGCTTCTATTTACTTTTCAGTATTTTTAATTAGTTTAATAGGAAATCGTGACAACCCCACAACCGCTAGAATTACACGTATTACTAGATTAGGTAAAACAACGCGTCCCTGCGAACGATCCTGTACTTATCACTTAACTATACTACATCTGATCGGGTCCCCTGTCCGTTAAGGTGTGTGTGTGTTTTGAGATAATTACTTGTACAACATTTTTATAAATTTAAACACTGGAAAAAAACGCAACCATCTCCAACTTGCCACGCTTCACAAAACGAACCACTCCCTTCCACGAGAACAACTTTAACAAAACAAAATCTCCTACCTCAAACTCGAGAGGTCTTCGTCTCACGTTAGCATACTTCAATTGTCGTTCCCGAGCTACTCTCAATTTTTCCTTGATTTGTGAGATCACTTATGTCGTTTCAACAACAAGCTTGGGTCCAATGAGTTGGCTTTCACCAATCTCCGCCCAAGCAAGTTGTGACGTGACAACCGTCAAATTTTCACTTTATTAATTAAGCTTAATTATATGTAATTAGGTATCGATTACGCTAATTAGAGCAATTTAAGCTAAGTTAGGGCATGATTAAGTGTATGAGTATGTGTTAAGCTTTCTTATTGATTATGTGACTAATCAATCTACTAAAGGAACTATCTTAACAAGTTTAAAGACCTTGATGATGAGCAAATAGAAAATAAAAAGTTCAAAATCCATGAGAAATCGTAAAACGTTTATTTTTCGCGTGAGTCTTTCTTGTATGAACTTAAGACTTGGGAAACCTAATAACTAGTGTTTTAACACTTTAATATGATTTTTATTTAATAAAATAACACACTTGAAAAATTGAAAAATCTAAATAATTATAGTGAATAGTAAGGAGGTTAAACCATTTAACTAGTTACTTATAAGTTAGATATTTGTTTTACCATAAGATATGAGCACATCACCACTTTTCCTTTTACCTCCATCACATTTTCACCACATCACCACTCTAGTAAACAACTAGCATGACTTACTCCTTAAACATCACCACATTTGCTTAAACTTAACTTACATTTTCACTATAAATAGCAAGCTAAGTTCAACACTAATACTTGCTAATTCACACAATCAAACTTCTTTTTCTCAATCCCTATCCTTCCAAGATCCATACTTGTTGAAGTTCAAGCATACCTTTCACAACCCTTCATCATCCCAAGCTTTCAATTCAACCAATGTTGTCTTGAATTCGTTGGTAGCAATTTGTAAACACGACGTTGTTATCGTGAATTTTCTCAAGAACTTCTCAAAGCCTAGTTATAATGGCCATATGGAGTTAGGATTATTCCATATTTATCAAGTTTACAAGTCCAAGTTATAGTCGATTATCTCAAGATCTTATTTGGAGCTCATTCCTATATTGTTACTTTGATCTTAGAATTTATAATTCTCCAAACTTGTAAGTGTTTATATGAAACCTTACTATATATTTCCTTATGATTCTATGACTATATATATGTTATGTATTGAAATGCTTGTCAACTTATTTTATACTCAAATGATATGTATTTTCATTTAAATACGTTAAATATCGCTTTTATACGAATATTGAATTGTTGGCACTTTTGTAGAAATACATGAGTAAAACACTTTTAACAAATACTTTTATATACTAATTATGGTGTATAAATAAATGTATAGTTATATATTTAACTATCCTATTTTTATATCAATCGTATTTCATATTCCGATCTTTTGTTTTGGATAGAATATATCCTTGATAGCCTTTTAACCATAGTACTTCATTACTAAAAGTAAATTTCATGACACTTGGGCCTCTTCGGGGTACACCAACGGAGGGGATTGTAGTTCGCAATTTAACGCAACTTGGTTCACCGTTTGGGTACTACACGACCCTAACCTCATGAATTGACACAACGTGAAGTACAATATTGGTTTTTCTTGCCATTTAAGGTATCTCTTCAATTGTAATTAATACATTTTTGTATTGATTATAATACATACTATCAAAGTATCTTTTCATTATAATTAATACATTTTTGTATTGATTATAATACATACTATCAAAGTATCTTTTCATCTATAATTAATACATTTTTGTATTAGTTATAATTTTGCCATTTAAGGTATCTCTTCATCTTAAAATTAATACATTTTTGTATTAATTATAATCCTACTATTTAAAGTATCTCTTCATATATACATATGTATACATATGTATATATATACTTTTGTATTCATCCATGAATACATTCCATAAGGATATTGTATTGATATTAATCAATACTATCAAATATACTTTCATTTACAAATAAACGTATTTGCATATTAAGCTAACTACTTAGCTCATTTATGGTATTTCAAAAATGATTTATAAAGAAATCTCCAATATAAACTCATGTATATAAATATTTCAAAAATAGATTAAAAAGGTTATTGAAAGAACCCGAAACCAGTTACGTTGACAAGCGTATTAATAGATAACATTATAGATTAATTAAGTTTAAAACAACAATATAAATCAAATCGTATTTTCTATTAGGAATAATTTGCTTGATCATCATCATCGTCATCATCAATCTTTTTACGTTACTAATCATATCACCGATCTAAGGTGAGTTTCATGGATCCCTATTTACTCTATTTTGGGCTGAGAATACACAACTGTATTTATGGACACAATTGTTTAAAATGGTCTATGCTTATATTGTTACTATGCTCTTGATTGAAATCCCCTATTGAACTTGTACCGAGAAATTTGCAACGCGAATATTATAAATAGTACTATTTGGGTTGACACCCTATCCGGGTTAGTCGCGCTAACTTGTCTAACGGATATATAATATTTGAATGATATCATGACTGCATTGAGCATTGGCATCACAAGATGGGTATGGCACAACAAGTATATTGTTAAGGTATTCGGTTTTAAGGTATAAGCATAGTGTGACATGGATTTGCTGAATCCATACTTTACATAGATTTGTTGAATCTATATTTTTATGATATATGTATGCATGCATTATCATATGAGAAAAATCTTGTGATCCATGGTATAATATATCTACTCTATGAACTCACCAACTTTATGTTGACGTAATTTAAACGTGTATTCTCAGGTACTTGAGCTATGTGATGCATATACGTGATGCATGCTTTTAGAGTCACAAAATATATTAGGAGAAAATATTTCGAGATGTCTTTAGCTTGTTAATATTCTCATGTTTAAAAGATTCTCATTTGTACTTGATGTGTACTCATCTTTTGTAAGAAACAATGGTTATTTTATATGAAAGTTTCTAAAATGTCTCATTATAGAGGTCGTTTATGATAATATGTGTTTGTGATTTCCTCTATTGTTCACACCTTTGTTTTCCGCAAAATAAATATTTTTGAGGGTGTGACACAAGTGGTGATCTACACTTTCTCCCATACTGAGCCTTAAACGGTGCCATTTGAATACTAGCATGGTAGCTATTATTGTATGAGAATTCGAACAAAGGGAGATTCACATCCAAATTGCCACCAAACTCGATGGCATAAGCTCTCAACATATCTTAAAGTGTTTGGATCGTTCTTTCACTTTGACCATCGGTTTGGGATGGAACGCCGTACTCATATCGAGTTGAGTACCCACTGCTTTTTGGAACGCCTTCCAAAACTTTGAAGTAAAATAGGTGTCCCGATCGGTGATTATGGAAATCGACACTCCATGCTTGGATACTACTTCTTTGATGTACAAACGTGTCATGGTGTCAAACTTGTCATCTTCCCGAATGGCTAAGAAATGAGCCGACTTAGTCAATCGATCAACAATCACTCAAATGGTGTCACGACCACTACTTGTTCTAGGTAACTTCGTGATGAAGTCCATAGCAATTCCTTCCCATTTCCACTGGTGTTACCGGATGAACTAGTAAACCGGGTGGTTTCTTGTGATCGGCCTTTACTTGCAAACATGTAATGCATTCACTCACATACCTAGCAATATCTTTCTTCATCCCCGGCCACCAATACAAGTCTCTCATATCAAAGTACATTTTGTCGGACCCCGGGTGAACTGAGTATGCCGACTTATGGGATTCGTTCATCAATGATGTGACCAATTTGTATAGATCGCCCACATCATTATTGGCCTTTTTCGTATGTGTTTTGAGTCAATTTTGAATGCATTTGGCGCGTTTATGGTGTTTGTTAGTGCTTTCAGGTTCTTAGCAGGTTGTGCGTCCATTTGGTGCTTTTTCTGACGATTTTAGGCCAAGATGTTGATCCGAGTGTTCGAGAGCTGTAAATAAAGAAGAACCAAAAATTTCAGCAAGTTTGAGCTGCACCGCAGTGGGAGGAATGATGTCCCATTGCGCCGCAATCACTGGTGAAGAAGCTACATGAATTCCAGCAAGTTTGGGCTGCGCCGCAGTGGGAGTATTCACACCCCACTGTGCCGCAGTCATCGGGTGCCAAAAAGAAATAATTTCCAGTGGATTTTCACTGCGCCGCAGTGGGAGGGATGTTGCCCCACTGCGCCGCAGTCGCATGTTGATTAAGGACAAAACATTTTCCAGGGATATCCCACTGCGCCGCAGTGGGAGTGCGCTAACCTCACTGCGGCGCAGTCAGCCGTACGGGGAACCTAATGGTTCAACTTTTTGCATCAGATTTTGGGGAGGTATAAATAGAAAAATAAACCCTATTTCCCAAATGATCAAGTTTTCTTTCTAGGAGCTGTTTTACCGCGAATTCTTTCAAGGATCATCTCAAGATTTCATCATTGGATTCATTGAAGATTCAAGAACACCCATCTAGATCGTATCTAATTTTCCGTCTTTGCAATTTTAATTTCAACAATCATTGGTACAATATGTTCTCTTTCAATTTCTTTTATGAATTTTAATTTAGCATGAGTGGCTAGATTTCTAATCATCCACTTTGATGAAACTTGACGAATGATATGATTGCAATTATTTAATTCAAGAGTTGATTCAATTATCGTTGTGTTGTGATCTTTATCAATTAGTTCCTTGTGATTTATTCTTTTGATGTTGATGGTTTATGTGTTCATCGTTAGTGGTACTAGGTGAATATGTCTATCGTTTCAATTCGGTTGTCTATGGTCGGTTGTCACCGGTTCATGGTATGACGGTGGATGTCAAATATATAATAGGAATTAATCGGTAAACGTGTTTACAAACGGTTGGTGGTACCACGTTTTCATTCACATAGGCATAATTGGTAATTGGATAATCAAGCAAACTAATTGTTGGGGAGATTTTCTAGGCATTGGTGGTACCGGCTTGGGTAATTAAACCAGCAACTTAGGTGTTTGGGTGATTTGCGAGCGGTTGGTGGTACCACGTGCGCATTTTTATCCTTTCACGATTATCTTGTCAACTCTAAATAATTTGATCTTTAACGTGTGCAATCATAGCTGAAGTCAAGTGGATTCGAAGTGGATGATCTTTATTTATATTGTCTGAACTTTCTTTACTTTTAATTGTCTTGTGATTTCAATTTCTTTAATTTCAAATTGTCAAGTTAGGTAGCAATTCGGCTACGGTTCCATCCTGTTTCAAAAACTGCTTTAGCGAACAATTATTTCAAAACCAATCCCTGCGAACGATCTCGGACTTACTAGTTACTATGCTATATGCGATCAGGTCCACTGCCTGAAAGTGTGTAGTAGTCGGTTTTTAGTGGGTACTTGTTTATAAATTTCACAAACTCGATTTTACACATCAAGTTTTTGGCGCCGCTGCCGGGGATTGTGTGCCGATTCAGGTGTTAATTTAGTGGTTTGATCATTTATCACGCGTGAGGAAGTTACTTGTTTTATTAGTTTAGTTTTTATTTTCTTATCACTGGTGCATTTGACGTGTTTGTGTTAGTTGTGTGTTTGCAGGCATATTTCTTTAGTTGATGAACTTGCGTTCTTCGGGTCTCCCTTTGAATAGTCCTTTGCCTACTCCGAGAAGACCAAGTGGGCGTCGGTTTAACTTCACTGAACCCACAACACCAATACCAACACCATTTTCACCTATAGCTAATCCCACTCCTGATTCGGACGAGGAAGGGTTTTATTTAGACGAATTCTTCAATTTAGAAATTAAGCAAGAAGAGATGGGTGACGAACAACCAAGGGATCCAAATGACACTCGCTATGGCGAGAGGGTTCGAACTATTCCAACCAGCCGTGGCTCCGCCATTAGACCTCCGGCCATTGATCACACTTTCAATTTGAAAGGAAATCATCTCAAGAGTATAGAAGAGCAACAATTTGATGGAAAACGGAAATGGGATCCTTACCAACACTTGGATAGGTTTGAAAAGTTGGCTCGGCTTTATCAATATGGTCAAAATCAAATGAATGCCATGAAACTTGAGACATTTCCCATCTCAATCACCGGAGAAGCACTTGATTGGTTCAATGATCTTCCAGAGAATTCAATCACTACTTGGAACCAACTTAAGGAGGCTTTCATTGGTGAGTTTTATTCACTCAGAACTCAAAGAAAGTTGGAGAATATGATTAGGTCTTTTGAACAAGATGATGGAGAAGATGTTGTGGATGCTTGGGTTCGTTTCAAGGAAATGTTGAGAAATTTTCCAGGTCACAATTTGACTAGGGAACAATATGTGGAGCTTTTCTTTGATGGGTTACATAAGAAGTCTAAACGAGAATTGGGATATGCTTTTGGGGGTAGTTTCAATAACATTACACCCAATGAAGGTTATCAAATCTTGGAAGACATGGCAAAGGATAACTCAACTATGGATGATGAAAGGTTCTTGAAGAATGAAAGAAAGATGAAGAAGGGCACTAACCAAGGGAGAGTTGCTAAGGCTGAAGCTAGTAACGACTCAGGGGTTATTGGAGAGATTAAGGCGCTATCTGAGCGCATGGATAGGAGCTTTAATGCTCAAGAGACTAGATTTAGTGCTCTTGAGAGGGATGTTAAGGTCGTAGCCGATGGGTGTGATCATTGTGGTGATATGTACTATTCTGATGAGTGTCCAAATCGGGCACCCAAAGATGTGAACTATGTTCAAAATCAACCCCAAGGGAATTTCCACCGCAACACTGGTTTCCAGAACCGGCCTTCAGGTAATTCTTCTTATAACTCTTCTTTTCAGGCTAATGCTCCTCGTTTTTCAGGTAACAGGTGGCAAAGAGATAATTATCAGAATCAGCCACAACAGCAGACTCAGCAAGGACAAGGGTCAGGTTCTTCTTCTTCTAATGCCGATCCTAATGTCGAGTTGAGGGAGATGATGAAGCAGTTAGCTAGTAATCAAGTTGAAACAAACACTAGCATTCAAATGATCAGGGATGATATTAAGGCTTTGAGTGAGAGGTTGGATCAGATAAGCGGGAAGGTGGAGATCAACATGAAAAATCAGGGTGCTAATTTCAAGGATCTCGAAAGTAGGATGGCAGCGCTTGCTAGGCCCACGGGGACTCTTCCTAGCAACACACAGCAGAATCCTAGACCTCAGTTTAATTCGGGACAGTTTAATTCGGGACAGAAATACACTCCACCTCCAGTCCGTAATGAGCAAGCCAAAGCCATCACCACTCATACTGGTAAGTCTTATGAACCACCTCCTATTCCTAATGATGTTGTTTCAGATGTGCAGGATAAAGGGAGCGATGATGATGATGTTGATGTAGAGATAAAGATAGAGGAAGATCCGATCGTGAAGACTCCGGTCACTCCACCAAAACTGGCTGTGGTTCCAGAGGTTAAACCATACAAGCCAAAGATACCATTTTCACAAAGGTTCAGGAAAGCAAAGCTGAAGGAGCATTATAACAAGTTTGTGGACATGATCAAAAATGTTCATATTAATGTTCCTTTAGTTGATCTTATTCAGGGGATGCCCAATTATGCCAAGTTCATTAAGGAGCTTGTGACAGACAAAGGGAAGTTTGAAGAGGCAAAGGCTACTTTTCTTAATGCCGAGTGTTCTGCTATCTTGCAGAACCACATTCCACCAAAGCTTGAAGACCCAGGGAGTTTTCTTATCACTTGCTCTATTAGAACTATTATTTGTAAAGCTTTGGCTGATTTAGGGGCTAGCATCAATTTGATGCCTTACTCGGTTTATGCCAAGTTGTCATTGGGAGTCCTTCGCCTTACTCGCATGAGTATAAGACTTGCTGACCATTCATTTCAGTATCCCATCGGGATTGCTGAAAACATTAGCGTCAGAGTGGGCCATATTGTTTTCTTGTTGACTTCGTTATCCTCGAGATGGAGGAAGATACGAAGGTCCCTCTTATTCTAGGACGCCCATTCCTTAATACCGCGGATGCTATCATCCGTGTGAAGGATAAGGAGATTTCCTTAGGCGTAGGCACTGATAGGATTGTGTTTAATGTTGAAAAGTCTATCAAGCATTCATTATTCTAATGATGAGACTTGTTTCAGGATTGATGTCATTGATGATGTATTGGATCAAGAATTTCAGGAGTTCATGGAGACAGATATTGGAGAGGAAGAGATCGCTAATTTAGGATCTGGAGAAATTACTGATGAAGCTTTATTTGCAGAGGTCATGGCACTGAGCTTGGATGAATCACCTCCCGAGGATGAGACTTTTGAGGAGGTAGTTGCTGACGGGAGTTCAAGGGTACCTAACTCTGTTGAGGTACCACCTACTGACTTGGAGCTCAAGCCACTTCCAACCCATCTCGAGTATGCATATCTGTCAGGTGAGTCTTCTCTTCCAGTGGTTATCTCGTCCTCACTCTCGAGTGATGAGAAAGACCGTCTCTTGTCTGTGCTTAAAGCCCATAAGCGGGCTTTTGCTTGGAAGACCACAGATATTCCAGGTATTAGTCCTAATTTTTGCCTACATAAAATGGATTTTTTTGATGATGTTAAGCCCGTTGTCCAGAAACAAAGGCGGTTGAATCCTAATATGAAGGAGGTAGTTAAGAAAGAGGTGATTAAGCTTCTTGATGCAGGAATCATTTTTCCTATTGCTGATAGTTCTTGGGTAAGCCCTGTCCACTGTGTGCCCAAAAAGGGGGGCATGACAGTCATTGAAAATGATAATAAGGAGCTTTTGGCCACTAGGACTATTACGGGTTGGCGGGTTTGCATAGACTACCGTAAGCTTAATGATGCCACCCGTAAGGATCACTTTCCCCTTCCTTTTATTGATCAAATGTTGGAACGTCTTGCAGGGAATGAATATTTTTGTTTCTTGGATGGGTTTTCCGGGTACTTTCAAATACCCGTTGATCCCAAGGACCAAGAGAAAACCACTTTCACTTGTCCATTTGGCACTTTTGCTTATCGGTGTAT
This sequence comes from Erigeron breviscapus, assembly GCA_034093135.1. Lineage (NCBI taxonomy): Eukaryota > Viridiplantae > Streptophyta > Magnoliopsida > Asterales > Asteraceae > Erigeron > Erigeron breviscapus. The sequence continues at coordinate 117,879,633 of CM067170.1, forward strand.
GCCGTTTGGTTTGTGTAATGCCCCTGGCACCTTTCAAAGGTGCATGATTGCTATTTTCCAGGACATGCTTGAAACTTCCATGGAAGTTTTCATGGATGATTTTTCAGTTTTTGGGGATTCTTTTCATTCTTGTTTGAGTAATTTGGATAGGATGTTGGAACGGTGTGAGAGGGCACACCTTGTTTTGAATTGGGAAAAGTGCCATTTTATGGTCACTGAGGGTATTGTGTTAGGTCATAAAGTGTCCAAGGCCGGGATTGAGGTTGATCGGGCTAAGATAGATGTAATTGCCAAATTACCCCCGCCTTCCAATGTGAAAGGGGTAAGGAGTTTTCTTGGACATGCAGGTTTTTATCGTCGATTTATTAAGGATTTCTCTAAGATTACTCGTCCTATGACCCACTTATTGGAGAAGGACGTTCCTTTTGTTTTTGATGATGCTTGTTTGAGTGCTTTTCAGGTATTGAAGGAGAAGTTGACTGAGTCTTCTATCATGGTAGCTCCAGATTGGGAATTGCCTTTCGAGTTGATGTGTGATGCCAGTGACTATGCTGTTGGAGCTGTGCTAGGGCAAAGGGTTGAGAAACATTTCAAGCCCATTTACTTTGCTAGTAAAACTTTGAACCCCGCCTAGCAAAATTACACCACTACAGAAAAGGAGTTGCTTGCAGTGGTCTTTGCATTTGATAAGTTTAGATCATATCTTGTTTTGAGTAAGACATAGTTTTCACTGACCATTCAGCCCTTAAGTACCTGTTCTCGAAACAGGATGCTAAACCCAGGCTTATCCGTTGGATTCTTTTGTTGCAAGAATTTGACATTGAGATAAAGGATAAGAAAGGGGCTGAAAATTTGGCTGCCAACCATTTGAGTCGTTTGGAAGATCCTCACCGGGAGGAACTTCGTGATGGGGAGATCAATGATCACTTCCCCGATGAGTCTTTAATGTTTATCTCTAATTCTGATGAAGCTCCTTGGTTTGCAGATATAGCTAATTATTTGGTTGCAGGTGAGATACCTGATGATTTCACGTCCCAGCAGAAGAAGAAGCTCATATCGGATGTTAAGTATTACTTTTGGGACCATCCATACTTGTTTCGTGTTTGTGCAGATGGTATGGTTAGGAGATGTATTGCTGGAGCTGAGACTAGAGAGATTTTGGATGCGTGTCACTACGGGCCAACTGGGGGTCATTATGGTCCTTCAGTGACGGGTAAGAAAGTTTTTGATGCAGGTTTCTATTGGCCAACAATTTTCAGGGAGGCCCAGACTTTGGTTGAGACTTGTGACATCTGTCAGCGACAGGGGAACATCACTAAACGGGATGAGATGCCTCAACAGAGCATTCAAGTATGTGAGGTTTTTGATGTCTAGGGTATAGACTTTATGGGACCATTCCCACCATCTAATAAGTTTCAGTACATTCTTGTCGCCGTTGACTACGTGTCTAAATGGGCCGAAGCCAAGGCTTTGCCCACGAATGACGCGCGTGTAGTCATTGATTTCTTGAAATAGTTGTTCTGTCATTTTGGTTGCCCTAGAGCTTTGATTAGTGACCGTGGAACCCATTTTGCAAACCATCAGTTAGCCAAAGTGATGAAGAGGTATGGTGTTGTCCACTATTTTTCTACCTCGTACCATCCACAGACCAGTGGTCAAGTGGAAAACACAAATAGGACCTTGAAGAGGATTTTGGAGAAAACTGTTGGAGATAACCCCAAGGTGTGGTCAAAGAAGTTGGATGACGCCTTGTGGGCGTTTAGGACGGCTTATAAGACGCCGATTGGCACCACGCCATACCGGTTGCTCTATGGCAAAACTTGCCATCTTCCTATTGAGATAGAGCATAAAGCGTATTGGGCTTTGAGGAACTTGAATTTGGATTTGATGGAAGCACGTGAACTTAGAATGTTGCAACTCCATGAGCTTGATGAGCTTAGGTTAGGTGCTTATGAGAATTCGAGGTTATATAAGGAGAGGACCAAGATTTGGCATGATAAGAGGATTCGTAGGAAGGAGTTTAAGGTTGGAGCTAAAGTGTTGTTATTTTTGTCAAAATTTAAGATTAAGCAACCTAAACTAACTTCTAGGTGGATTGGACCGTTTGAGATTAAGCACGTATACCCTTCGGGTTACGTAGAGTTGTTTAAGCGAAATGGTGAAGGTTCTTTCATTGTCAATGGTCATCGACTTAAGCTATATTTGGAAGAAGAGCAGGTCGAGGGGATATTTGAGGAGATCCCCGTGTTTGAACTTGAAACTTGAAGGTTGGTCGAGTCAAGCTAAGGACTCGTTAATAACTTAAGCGCTTCTCGGGAGGCAACCCGTGTTTCTTTTATCGCATTTTACTTTCCTTTAATTAGTTAGTTTTCATCTTGTTTTATTAGTAAGTGCAGGTGTGGTTTCGATTTGATGCGGTTCCGGATAAGTATGTTTTGAGATTTGACATAATATTTTTGAAGGAAAATTTTCAGAAACTCCCTACTGCGCCGCAGTGGGGGTGGGATAAGCCGGATGCGCAGCAACCAAAAATCTCTGCCCAAGGTTGGAAAACTTCCCACTGCGCCGCAGTGGCAGTGGTGCGTCCTCACTGCGCCGCAGTGAAGGACCGGGTAAGTTGGTCAAGATAGGTTACCAGTGGGTAAGTCTCTTTTTACCTTTAATTTACTTTCTCTCTTTTCTCTCTTCTCTGAATACCGAAAATCATAAAAAAAAACCAATACATCCATTATTTCCCATCAACATCCTCCATTCTCTTCCATCTTTAATCCTTTCTCCAGATTTTTATCTTCATACATTGCATTATGGGAAGAGGAGTAAGTTTTTCTCTTTTGTTTCTTTGTATTTTTCTTTTATTTTGAATTTTGAATTTCTAGGGTTTATATGTTTGAATTAATTTAGGGGTTTTGATGTTTGTGGGCAATAGAAGCTAATTGGATGTTAAATCTTTCATCTTGTTCACCCATTATTGATTTTAATTTTGAAATTAGGGTTTTGGAAAAATTGGGGATTTGTTATGAACAAGTGTGGGGGATGTATATGTTGGTTATTGTAGTTTTGAATACCGGGTGGAGATTATTGTTTCATTATTCCCTGAATTTGTTTGTTTGATTTACCCCCTTTTTTGTGCCAAGTCGTTAAGAACCCTAACTTGTTGCCCAGATTTTTACCTCACTACGCCGCAGTGAGGGGGTTCAGTGCCTCACTGCGCCGCAGTGAGGATCCTCTGCCCAACTTGTCGTTTTACCCCACTGCGCCGCAGTGAGGGTTGTTCATGCCCACTGCACCGCAGTAGGAGACATTCCTGCCAAAATTTTTCGTTTGTTTAAATATGGTTCCAACTTTGCATTCCTATTACTCACGTTTATTCGCTTTAATGTTTGTGAATGCAGAATCCATCTTCTAAGCGAAAGGAGGGCGAGGGGCAATCTAGTGAAGCCGCTGATGTTCCTACTAAAACCCCTAGGCAACAGGCGGACGTGCCGCTTATTTTTTTTGAAGGTCAACTGAATGAGAGACATGCTTGGCTATCATTTGAGGGAATTAGGCAGCCCCATAAGAACATTTACAGAAATCAGTTGTTTAAGCTTGCTAAGCATGTCATTTGTCCAGCAAGGTATTTACCTCCTGTACAAGCTCAATTATATGGGGTCCAGGAGGACATTCGTAAATGGTTTTCCATGAGTATGCAAGTTGGAGCTAGGGATGTGAACTGTGATATTTGGAATCGGGTATTTCATAACCGTGAGCCAGCTTATCGTGAGTTATGTTTGGAATTTTACTCGACTTTGAAACTGAAGAAGGAACTGGGGAAGGTTAAAGACATTTTTGAGGATAGAATTGTCTGGTTTTATTGTGGGGGACAGCAGAGGAAGCTGTCAATTGCTGAGTTTGGTCATTATGTTGGGATGTATTCGAGGGAAGAATTGCAGAGCCCGGCTCTGAGGGCTATTCTAAAAAAGGGGTATTTTACAAAAGCTGACCTGGGGGATGGAGAGTCAATTGAAGCCTATTACACAAGGGTCACGGGAGGAGAGACGTGGAGCTCCTCTGGTTCAGTTAGTGTGTCGAAGATTAAGAATGTCAGATTGAGGTTACTCCACCGTATGCTCGTGACTTTCTTGGTTCAGCGGTCTACTCATTGGGAGAAGGCGTACCAGAATGATCTATGGTTACTTAAGTTATTTTCTGAGGGCTCTCCTAGAAAGTTTGCTTTGCCGCCTCTTGTGCTTTTGGACCGTATGTGCAACCATTCTGATGCACAATTGGTTTTTGGTCATTTCATTACTACTATTTACAAGAGAATGGGAGTGTTTGATTCGGATGAGTGCCAAACTTATCTTTCCTTGCCCGTATATCAAGAGACTTTCTCTTATAATGAGTTGATGAGGGCGAAGATAGTGAAGAAGAAGAAGGGGAATGAGCCGGAAAGGTTGTTAGATGATGAGGGAGAGGTTGAGGGACCACCTCCGGATCTGGAGGAGGCTGATGTTGAGATGGCTGATGCTCCACAGGAGCCACCGAGGAGGACTGGTCGTAGCATTCCCGTCCCTCGCTCGTTTGACCTTACACTCTTGGGGAACACTATTCAGAATATTTATGAGTCTCAGCAGAACAGTCAGCGAGAGTTTGATGCTTACCAGCGGAGGGTGGACCAGGATTTCACCTGGGTTGGATCACAGCAGGCCCACACTAACTATAGCCTTGATTATTATCAGCCGATGTGGGATGCTCAGTATCACGGCCGGAGTTTGTTCGACCTGACCCGATTCCTCAGTTCTCCCCACCGCCTATTTATGTCCCCGATTATCGTCAGGGGGGTCAGTCCTTTTTCTCTCATACGACTACCCCGGGGAACATGTCACCACCACCCCATGATTTAGGAGGTTCTCCTCGAGGTCCAGTGCAGTTTGGGGTCTTTCAGGGTGGCCATGTTGGCGGCGCTTCTTCATCTTTTGGAGGTTTTGATGCAGGTGCTCATTCAGGATTTGATGCTGGTCATTCGGGAGGAGATGCAGGTGGTTCGGATGCAGCTCAGGAGGAGGCATCCGATTGGGTGTCGAGTATTTTTGGAACACCTGGACTACGTTATGGCTACCATGGACAGCAGCAGTAGTGGAGATGATTTCCATCCGGTACCGTGGGATGGAATCACATGATGTTTGGTTATGTTGGTATTCTCATGTCATTACTTTAGTTATCATTGTCTGGTATCCACCCTACGGAGTGATGAAACACTTGTACTTTCCTTTGTTTCTTTTATTTTCTGCATGATACTCTTTTAGTTTGCATTTTGTATGGATATTTGGGAATGTGTTCATGTGATGTGTAATTGAGCTGGTTTGATCCGAATTGATGGAAATACTTAGTGGAACCCAAGTGTGGGGGAGGACCCGTTGGATTCTCATTCTCACCTACATTCTGTGGCATTGATTTGTTTGATTGTGTGATCGTGTTAGTAGCTCACTATGATGTCATGTGCATATGCTGGCAGTAAGTTCAGCGCAACATTTTTAATTGGCATCTTTACTGACATTGTTTCGCACACAGCTCTCTCACATTCTATTTTAGACTAGTTTGTTTCTCCCGTCAAGCAAATTGGACTTCCTTTTTAGGAAGAGCAATTTGTGGTACGGGGTCGACTTACTAGTTTTGAACCGGAATGTGTCCGTAATCCGGTATGTGTTTTCATTCTTTCTGTCTATTTTCCTTACCCCTATTTACCTTTGTTTTGACCGAATGTTGGACATTGAGGGCATTGTCCATTTAAGTGGGGGGGTGGAAAATAGGTTTAAGCAACCGGATATATCTCTTTTGTTGTTTTGCCATTGAGATTTGACCGTTCTTGTGAATGTGTCCCTCTCATAGACTATTGGATTTATCCAGGAGTAAGGGTTCTATCTTGAACTCTGAACTATGATGTGCATGTTTGAGAATGGTTTTTTCGATTTGGTAGGATGATGGAAGATGATATGATTTGAAACTTGTGTTGAGCTTGTCCTTGTGGTAAATTGCTTTTGTCACTTAATTCATAATAACTTAATGAGCAATTTTACTACAAAATTTTTTCCTTGGTACAAATTTAATCGGCAAAATGTGTTCTGAACGGTTATTGGGCTAATCCTTGTGGATTGATAACATTACTTGCATACTCAAATATCCCAAACACCTAAAAGTTGTGAGATTCATCATTCATTTATAGATGTGCTAGGTGTTTACGGTTTTGGTTTGATTGCCTTGTAATTCTGTCCCTCTCTTAGGCTCTTGGATTTATTCGGGAGTAAGGGTTCCATCTCGAACTCTGCACTAAGATGTGCAAATTTGAGGTTAATTTATTCCATTTCCGGGTTACTTTCTTTGATATGAGTGTGCCGGTGATGTGTTGAGCTAGAACTTGGCCTGGAGATCGTTACGAGACCGCAGTGAGATCACTTTTGTGATATAAGTACATTGGATGACGAATTGGCATACTAGGTTTGACCCGTATTTTCTTTCTATTCACCCTTGCTTATGTATATTTTTACCTTTAGTATACATACTTTTATACATGTACATACATGTTTTGTGTAGCTGGCAACTCTGGTCAGTGATTTTCCTTTCTTTGTAAACCTTTGTTGCACTCATCTTTAGTGTAAGATACATTTAGACACCCTTTTTGAACCTAGCCTTTTCCTTTGTATAAATCCACTTAAATATGTAAACTTTACCTCGCCATACCGATAGTCTAATTTTGGGGGGCCATTGATTGTCATTGGTTTGTTTGGGCGGTTTGGGAAAGCTTCAGTGGGTTATCAGTTGGAATATTCTTGGTCTATGGGAATACGTCGATTGGTCAAGTTATTGGGGAATGTCTTGGATGGTTCAAAGGAAGTATATTGTTATAGACATTGTTCATCATTGTAAGAGGGTGCCTACTAGTAGAGTAAAAATGTTTCAAAATATAAAAAGAAAAAAAAAAGAAAGAAAAGAACTTGGGCTACTAGTGGGTACTTCTCATTTTTATATGTCAAAAGAATTGTTGTATCATTTGGTTCGTGAATAGAATGGAAGATTTGGTTGTTACTAAGTTGTTTGAAGTTGATACACCACAATGGTGTCGGGTTTTTCTTGTTACTTTTTGAGGTGTGTTCGTGGGATAGCATCTTATGGGTTGGTGGCAATCAATGGTAAGGGTTTGATTAGACTATTTTGTACATAACTTATACTTTTGTTATTTCCTGTTAACACTGACCTAAATTTCCCAAATCCCATTGTAAATACCCTTAGCCTTACATTACAACCGATTTATATGCCATATTTTGATGATGTACTTGGTGCTCACGCCATGTCGGTGAAGCTATGATCCTTGTTCAAGCCTATGGTAAGATATGCATCACGACCGAGCAATGAGTGATTATTCATATATATTCAACCCCAATAGTAAGTTCGTTGGAGTAGGATGATTTTGATAGGCTCATTTGTTTCACGTTTGCTTAGTCGTGTTATTGAGGCTTGTGGATTGTTCAGATATTGTCAAACATTTCGGGTTTTCATTTAAGATTAAAACTGCTTCACCAAAGTCTTTGTCATCGACATACTTGGTTTGCCTTCTCTTTGATAATCGTAATGTGTTGATATAGCTTCGTGCCAAGGAATGCTTTTGCTTAATTTCCAGATTTGCTTGAGGAGAGGAGGGTGGGGTGACGGGGGGGGGGGGGGGGGGCTTAGGGGCTAGGCCTTGGCGAAAGGTTGAGAGGGGGGTTTGTGCTGGGAGGTGTGGGGGGGGGGGAGGTGGGGTAGTGTGTTTTTTTGCTTAATTTCCAGATTTGCTTGAGGACAAGCAACGCTCAAGTGTGGGGGGATTTGATGTGACCAATTTGTATAGATCGCCCACATCATTATTGGCCTTTTTCGTATGTGTTTTGAGTCAATTTTGAATGCATTTGGCGCGTTTATGGTGTTTGTTAGTGCTTTCAGGTTCTTAGCAGGTTGTGCGTCCATTTGGTGCATTTTCTAACGATTTTAGGCCAAGATGTTGATCCGAGTGTTCGAGAGCTGTTAATAAAGAAGAACCAAAAATTTCAGCAAGTTTACACTGCGCCGCAGTGGGAGGGATGTTGCCCCACTGCGCCGCAGCCACTGGTGAAGAAGCCACATGAATTCCAGCAAGTTTGAGCTGCGCCGCAGTGGGAGTATTCACACCCCACTGCGCCGCAGTCATCGGGTGCCAAAAAGAAATAATTTCCAGTGGATTTTCACTGCGCCGCAGTGGGAGGGATGTTGCCCCACTGCGCCGCAGTCGCATGTTGATTAAGGACAAAACATTTTCCAGGGATATCCCACTGCGCCGCAGTGGGAGTGCGCTAACCTCACTGCGGCGCAGTCAGCCGTACGGGGAACCTAATGGTTCAGCTTTTTGCATCAGATTTTGGGGAGGTATAAATAGAAAAATAAACCGTATTTCCCAAATGATCAAGTTTTCTTTCTAGGAGATGTTCTACCATGAATTCTTTCAAGGATCATCTCAAGATTTCATCATTGGATTCATTGAAGATTCAAGAACACCCATCTAGATCGTATCTAATTTTCCGTCTTTGCAATTTTAATTTCAGCAATCATTGGTACAATATGTTCTCTTTCAATTTCTTTTATGAATTTCAATTTAGCATGAGTGGCTAGATTTCTAATCATCCACTTTGATGAAACTTGACGAATGATATGATTGCAATATTTTAATTCAAGAGTTGATTCAATTATCGTTGTGTTGTGATCTTTATCAATTAATTCCTTGTGATTTATTCTTTTGATGTTGATGGTTTATGTGTTCATCGTTAGTGGTACTAGGTGAATATGTCTATCATTTCAATTCGGTTGTCTATGGTCGGTTGTCACCGGTTCATGGTATGACGGTGGATGTCAAATATATAATAGGAATTAATCGGTAAACGTGTTTAGAAACGATTGGTGGTACCACGTTTTCATTCACATAGGCATAATTGGTAATTGGATAATCAAGCAAACTAATTGTTGGGGAGATTTTCTAGGCATTGGTGGTACCGGCTTGGGTAATTAAACCAGCAACTTAGGTGTTTGGGTGATTTGCGAGCGGTTGGTGGTACCACGCGCGCATTTTTATCCTTTCACGATTATCTTGTCAACTCTAAATAATTTGATCTTTAACGTGTGCAATCATAGCTGAAGTCAAGTGGATTCGAAGTGGATGATCTTTATTTATATTGTCTGAACTTTCTTTACTTTTAATTGTCTTGTGATTTCAATTTCTTTAATTTCAAATTGTCAAGTTAGGTAGCAATTCGGCTACGGTTCCATCCTGTTTCTAAAACCGCTTTAGCGAACAATTATTTCAAAACCAATCCCTGCGAACGATCTCGGACTTACTAGTTACTATGCTATATGCGATCAGGTCCACTACCTGAAAGTGTGTAGTAGTCGGTTTTTAGTGGGTACTTGTTTATAAATTTCACAAACTCGATTTTACACATCAATCAACTTTGATCTTAGACCCCCAAAGACGGGAATCCATAATTACTCTACAAAATACAAACCATCATCATCCTTCCGATCAAATTGTTCTTCTAGCCCATGAAGTGCTTCATTAATGAAGTTTTCCGGTAGGGTAGCCATTCTTTGAGCTTCAATTATGGTGTCTTGAACACTTCTTGGTGCGGTGAGGCTCATGGCTCTAATTCGTCTTGGTTTCACACGTTCTTTTCGGCTTAAAGCATCGGCTACAACATTGGCTTTACCCGGGTGACACCGGATAACACAATCATAATCACTGAAAAGTGCTAGCCACCTCCGTTGCCTCATATTCAATTCTCTTTGATCAAAGATGTGTTTTAGGATTTTGTGATCGGTATAGATCACACTTTTGGTGGCATACAAGTAATGCCTCCAACACTTCAAAGCAAACACGACCGCTCCTAACTCCAAGTCATGTGTCGGGTAATTCTTTTCATGCACCTTCAATTGTCTAGATGCATAAGCAATCACCTTGCCCCGTTGCATCAAAACACACCCTAAGCCTTGCCGGATGCATCACAATACACAACGAAGTCATCGGCTCCATCGGGCAAACTTAAGATTGGTGCATCACATAACTTGTCTTTAAGCAATTGGAAGGCTCGTTCTTGTTTCTCACCCCAATCAAACCTTCTTTCCCATTGTGTCAACAAGGTCAAAGATTGGGCGATTTTTGAGAAGCCCTCGATAAATCTTCTATAATAACCCGCCAAACCAAGAAATTGACGAATCTCGGTTGGCATCTCGGGTCGTCTCCAATTCTTCACCGCCTCGATTATACTAGGGTCCACATGAATTCCCTCCTTGCTCACCACGTGACCAAGGAAATGAACCTCTTCTAACCAAAATTCGCATTTAGGGAACTTATCATACAATTTCTCTCCCCGAAGTAACTCCAACACTTTTTTCAAATGCTCGACATGATCTTCTTTCGTTTTAGAATAAATAAGTATGTCATCAATAAAGACGATGACAAATTGATCTAAGTAGGGCCGACATACCCGGTTCATCAAGTCCATGAACACCGTCGGTGAGTTGGTCAACCCAAAAGGCATCACCGTGAATTTAAAATGCCCATATCTTGTCCGGAAAGCGGTTTTTGGAATGTCGTCTTCATGGACCCTCAATTGATGGTAACCCGACCTCAAATCAATCTTATAGAAATATTGAGCACCTTGAAGTTGATCAAATAAATCGTCGATCCTAGGAAGAGGATAACGATTCTTCACCGTTAGCTTATTCAATTCTCTATAATCAATACACATTCAAAACGATCTATCTTTCTTTTTGACAAATAAGACCGGTGCGCCCCAAGGTGATTGACTAGGGCGGATGAAACCCTTTTCTTGAGTTCTTTGAGTTGGGCGGCCAACTCTTGCATTTCGGTCATAGCTAAGCGATAGGGCGCTTTCGCCACGGGAGTAGCATTAGGGATGAGGTCAATACGGAAATCTAGTTCACGAGATGGAGGCAAACCCGGTAGGTCATCCGGGAATACATCCGCGAAACCATTAACTATAGGCACGGTTTTTAATTCAACTTTGGCAACGTTTACATTATACACTTTCCCTTCACATGGCTCGGTTGTCTCCCCTTGGACCACTAATTCTTCCCTGTTTTCTAGAGGTATCCTCACCACCCTACTACCACAATCGATCACCGCATTCATAGCCGACAACCAATCCATACCCACGATCACATCAAAACTACCGATGTCAAAAGGCATTAAGTCTATGTAAAATGGGTGGTCACACAACTCTAACGTACAATCACGAATAATTTGACTAATCCTAGTTAATCCACCATTTACCATTTCAAGTTCAAAACAATATGACAATGGGCTAGGACTAGCATCGATCAATTGAATAAAATCATTGGAAATGAGGCTATAATCGGCCCCGGAATCAAATAACATGGTAGTAAATTGGTGATTGAGAAGAAAAATACCCGCTACAACATTTGGGTCCACACGAGCCTCGACCGCATTCACGGGAGCTAGTTGTTGTTGAGGGGCTTGTTGTTGTTGGCCTTGTTGTCCCCAGTTTTGATTGGGACCGGCAATTTGCAATTGATTCGACTTCACGGTCACTTGAACTTGTTGGCCAATGAGATTAGGGCACCTATTCCGATAGTGGTCTTGGCCACCACACTCGTAACAAGTACCCCGGGCCATTGGGGGATATCGAACATTGAGGGGCATAACATTCAAAGGAACGACACGAGGATTGGTAAGACACATTCTTGATATATAACCCACTTGATTACAATGAAAACAAGCATCACATCGAGTGTGAGACATATGATGACGATTACACCGAGAGCATAAAGGAATAACCCCGGTGTTAACCTCCTTTGCCGGCACAACCGCCGCAAACACCTTCCCACCTCTAGTTGGCTTCTTATGATGATGCCTCTCGTCTTTCTTGGTACCACTAGACTCAGCCACATCCTTCTTCTTACCATCATTCTTACCTAGTTCTCCACCCTTCACAAGCTCCATGGTGACACTAGCGGTTCGGTTAATGGCTTCATTAATAGTCAATGGCATGGTAGGATGAGAAACAAGTACTCTCACCTTACGAGGCAAACCGACAACATATTTCTCCACCTTCCGATCTTCGGGTCTCACTAGATGAGGGATGAGTCTAGAAAGTTGATTGAACCAACGAGTATACCCCACATGGTCGGATCCTTCCATGGAGAGGCTAGTAAATTGATCTTGTAGATTCCTCATTTCATGCGGCGGGAAATACTTAGCGATAATCATTTGTTTGAAGTTTTCCCAAGGTATGGAGTTAGCAAGATCAATCCCCAAAGCATCCACTTCCACATTCCACCATTCTAGAGCATCACCCCCTAACATGCCGGTGGCGTGAGAAACTCTTTGATCATGAGTACACTCACTTCTAGCAACAACGGCTTCAATCTTCTCTAGCCACTCCAAACAACTGGTGGTCCACCTTCTCCCTTCCACTCCGGAGCTCCACAAGGCTTAAAGTCTTTGAATATGCAACCTTGTCGGTAAGTAATGTTGATTCTTGGACCAACAAATTCTCCTCTCCCGTTCTCACCTCCATTCACATTCACATTCTCCTCCTCCTCATCCTCCACATGAACCGCTTCAACCTCCGGTTCCTCTTGTTCACCCCTATTTTCCATGGCCGCCGAGATTCGGGCCACAAGATCTGGCATAAGTTCATTAAATGCTTAGGTGATAACCTCGGTCATTACCGGGGGATTTGCACCACCCCGGCCACATCGGCCACCACGACCACCGCGACCTCCTCGATTGCCCCTACCTCCTTTACCACCTCTACCGCCACGATTTCCACCTTGATTTTCTTCAACAACCTCCTCTACTAATTCTGTTATAATGGGTTTCTTCTTTGGTAGGATGAGAGGAAGAAGTGTAAAATGTATCGTTTTTTGGATGAAGAACTTCCAAGTGAATACTACAAAGAATTGGTATTTGATTTGCATAATGAGATAGAGGGATTGAAATCTACTGGCATCTCTGAAGAAATTAAGGATTCAAGGGTTGAAACATTGAATTTGAAACAAGATAACCAAGTGGTCGTCGCCAAATTGCAGATTTATGAAAGGTTTTTAGCCTTCATGTTACTAGTTGTAGTTTTATTGTGTATTTTGTTGGGTATATTGGCCTTACATTGATGTCAGTGTTGGGTATATTGTGTAATTTGACATGCAATGGAAATGCAAACACTTTTCTAGTCTATATTGTTTCATCTGCAAATGACATATTATATATTGTTTCATCTGCAAAACAATTAACATGAAAATTGTACCCAATACACGGTTAAGTAAGCCCTAACAAGATTCATCCTTTGCATTTCACCAAAAATTGGGCATAAGTTCTACATACCAAGCAGTTTCATAACCTACATATTACAGTCAACCTAGCAGTTTCATAACCTAGATATTACATACTAAAGTATCAAGTTCATAGCAAAAGACATTAAACAAAAGCCTAGTTGATTTGACAGACTGCTATCCAAGATTACTCCACTCCATTGCATTCTGCTTTGATTCCCCTGGGCCAGGAACAGACATTGCCAACTTCTTCTTCAGGATCCTCTCACTTGGGTTCCTCTTATTTATCAATCTTGGACTCTTTCTTTGGGGCATCACATTAGTTGTTTCTGCTTGAGCATTGGTTGTCTTTTTAGGTGTTGACTGCTCTACTACAATTTCCTTTTCCTTTCCCCTTTCAGCTTGTTTCTGCTTGAGCATTTCAGCTTGTTCCCGCTTGAGCATTTCAGAAGCACTTGGTATTGGCACATTGGGTGGCCAAACAGGGACTGGCACTCCATCACTCCCACCTAAAAATGTTTTCCCAGTCTTTGGATCAACACAAACTCCAGCTCCCCACCAACTTGGTAGTTTTCTTGGACCTGTCATGCCATGAACAAACAACTTGACTTGTCTTACTGACATAATAACTTGTAAACACAGTTTTATGAAATTAAAATGGACAAAAAACATACCTTTCACTCCAAATAATTTGGGACTGCTAAAGCCAGTACTGGATACCCCTAAGGCCACACCAGATTTTGTTGTAGCAGTACAAGAACCTAGAACAAAGTTACCTTCCAAACCACTTGATTCACATGCTTTCTTCTTTGGACTCAAAACCTTGTCCACATAAATGGATTTCCTTGTCCAACCTCTTCCAGAACTTGAAGCAGCTGGTCCGGACTGGTTTTGGCTTGAAAAGCCACCCACATTAGGGTTTTGGGCATTTACTGCTTTCACCCACATTAGGGTTTTGACTTGCATTAGGGTTTTGACCTGCATTCTGACTGTTTTGTCCAGCATTAAGGTTTTGACCTGCATTATGACTGTTTTGTCCAGCATTCTTTGGTGGTCTGCCAAGCTTCTTGTAAACCTTCTCTTTTGGCTTTTCTACTGGCTCATTTTTACAACTTTTCTTGTTGCATCCTGTCTGTATGCATCTTTGACAAGTCATTTGCACCCCATGTCTTGTCACCCTCTTCCTATTGCCAGAACTTGCTACATGACTCTCATGACTTGCCCTTATTCTTTGCTTTTTGGGTCTGCCTGCATGACCCTAGGTTTTGGTGGCAGAGGCTTGTTACCCATATGTTCCTCCCAAGTAGTCATTCCACCAACTGCATGTATGTGAAAACCATATGTTTCATTGTACAAACTCTTCTTGAACCAGTTGGGAACATAATCTTCCACATTCTTAGCCTTCTAGTTTCATTAACTTTGAACCCTTCATTCCCCTACCTCACTTCCCATTCATCTAGACCACAGTGAAATGGTTTCCAATAACTGTATGATTGACAAAGTATAAAGTTAATAAAAGCATAAAGAAAGTTCAAACAATGGTCATATATCAGTTGGTTTTTACCTTTGTTGATCCTTGCACCACTCAATTCTTTTAATAATTGATGGGCATATATCAGTTGGCCACTTCTCTGCCATTCTTCTTAATGTATTCATTCTTTCCAAAACAATTGTCCTAATTGCTTCCAACATTTTTATTATGGGCTTGTTCCTTACAAGTAAGATAACAAAGTTGAAGCATTCTGAGAAACCATTTTCCACATTCTCACAACCTCTATGAAGTTCAAAAAAGGCTCATGACCAGGTTCTAGGGTTCTTCAAACAGCCCAAAAGATGCTTTTGGACCATGATCCAAACCTGAAATTCCTCACACAATTGTGCACATCATTCAAAGAGACAATCTGCATTGAGTTCTCATTATCCATTTTCTTAGCATAACACCTCCAGGGACATTTTGGTTCCTCTCCTCTTTCAGTTGCAGGATACCTTTGCTATTTTTTTTGTTTCCCCAACTCAGGATTTTCAAGTCTTGGAGCTCTCTAACCACACCTTGCAACACACTTAAGTTGTGTTGATTTCTCAAACCAGAGTGAGAAACCATTTGCAACAGCAAAGTAAGTCAACATGTCCCTGAATTGATGATGGTCAACAAACCTCTCACCTACATTTGGATGTTTCATCCTCCAATGTATATTGGCATTGTGAACTGGCCACTTCTCAATATTCTGTATTGCTTTAAATGGATCCTCATCTACTAATTCAGGTGATTTCAACTTCTCACATAACTCCTTCATGAATTCTTCATGTTCAGCCACTACATCATTGAGATCAGGGTTGGAAACATTTACCCTAGGAACTAGATCACCTAGTTTTGGTTGTGCTTTGGCCTTTGGCTTATTCTTACTAGCTTGTTTCATCAACCTAAATTCCCTTAACTCATCTTCTCCTTCAGAGAGATAGTCAACTGAATGGGTCTCACTCTCAGTATCACTTTCAGAAGGTTCATAGTCACTATCATCACTAGAATGCATGTGATCTTCCCCTACTACATTTTCTTTAAGTGGTTCATTTTGGTTAACTAGTTCATTATCAGCTACATTTTCTTTAAGTGGTTCATTGTGGTTAACTGGTTCATTATCAACTACATTTTGAGTACTTGGGGGCACTTGACTCTGAACACCTAAACTAGCAGCAGGTTGGCTTTGACTTATGAGATACTCATCTACATTAAAACCATCAGTCTCTTGCTCATCTAATATATCTCCATCATTAGGTTTTGCAGGTATCACTAGAAATTCACTTAGGTCATCCATGAAATGATCAAGATATATGTGCACTCTACCATAGCTATGTGAAAGTTCAAACAACATATCTACCTCCCTTTGGCTTTCAATTTTTACCAAACCATTATGAAGTCCCTTTTCAGGAAGTACAAAGTACATAAAATTGAAAGACGCTTGAATTAACTCTTCTAAATACTTAACAATTCCCTTATGATCTAGAGCACTTATGCAAATAGGCATAACAATGTCATGTTCATACCTAATAGGAGGCCAGGCAAACGCACCATCAAAGTGCACATCAAACTCGAAGAACCGTTCCCGCATTCTGAATATAAAATTAATAAAATTTATTAAAATATATTTATATACTCATAATATTAATTAAATATAACATCGATTTCCAAAAAAAACCATGCAACCAGAATGATAAAACCCTAATTATGCAAAGACTATAGAAGAAGGAAAATTAATATAATAAACATACCTTACACAACGATTAGCATGCAACGATCGAAAATTATTACAAAAAATGATTGATTTCGAATATGGATTGAAGGTTTTTGGTCGAATACGTTCTAGGGTTTACAGAAAGACAAAGGGGAGACAAAAAGGGGGTGTGGGGTTGGGATGTTTGATCGATAGAAACGTTTGTTATATAATGTTAAAGATAATGGAAATCTGATGTGGAAATTGAAAAGGGGTATTTGATGACATGGATTATCCATGTATGAAATTCACTGATATAAAATAAACGAAAATTATTTAAAAAAGCCATTTTAACCGGCTACTTACACGAGGCCCCACAACAGTAATATTAACCGTTTCAATGCCCTTTAAAAGAAATTTTTTTTGTACGAGCCTCACAATAACAAAAGTGTCAAAGTACAGGTACTTCCCATGCAATTAGCATAGTTATAGAGGGAGGGATTATTGAAATCTAATTAATTTCGATGATAGGTGCTGAAACGACAACTCTTACCATATAGGTCAGCGGCATCAGCAGTTGAAGAAGTTGACGGCCGGCAAAAAATGGGATAACCTGAGAATGAGAGGTCTCCTTTCTATATGAAAGACGAGATCTGGCTTTGAAGCCTCCTTAAGTCCGGCTTGAGGCTGTTTTCTCATTATTTTGAAAATTAACCATCTTTTGTTTGCAGTAATCTATTAGTGACGTTTGTTTATCTTAATGTTATGTGGTTGAATTGACATAAGAATTTGATCAAATTAATGCTTTATATAAGACTTATATTAGGGATATACAGTTAATCCTAACATAGAAATGTTTAATCTCGACTAGAAATGTTTTCAAAGGCTTTACAAAGATTCATTGTTTAATCTCGATGCTAAACCAATTGTTCCCATTTTAGTAATAAGAGATCAAACATTGTTTGTAGCTTGAAAAAAGTGTTACTTTACATTTTTGCGGTGGTTGTAACTTGAAAAAAGGTGATGTTTATCAAACATTTCGAGTTCAAGGTAATCAAGCTCAAAATAGGACAGTCAATCAACGCTCTTTGTTTCCTTTTATTTTCTTTCACTAGTGAAAATGGTAACTTTTACATCTATGTATTGTAGTTTAGGATCAAGGTAATCAAGCTGCAAAAGTACTTTTAGAGGCTCCCAAATACATAGACTCATCCTCAGAAGGACTAGTCTCAGTCAGCGCCACCTCAGCAAAAACCAACCCAAGGACTAATCCCCCCAAAACATACCTAATGCAAAAGACTAGTCTTGGACCCACCAATTATTTAATTCTACCCTCTTATCTAAACTTTACACTTTTAACTCTCTAAAATTATAACAAAATCTATATAAAACACATACTTCATTAATAACAAAATCTAATAAAACACATACTTCATTTTATTTTACAAACTAAAACATACATAATAAAACATTAATACAGACTAAAAAACATACATAATAATTATAAAACACATAATACTACAACATTACATAATACTAACACTCGGAATAGTCCGAGTCCACAGTATTGTCGCCGTCATTGCGATGAATGTATCGATAGGGTTCAGGAGACCCGGCAGTGTCGTCGGGTTGATGAGATGCGCACTCCTCTCCAAGGTCAGTCTGGTAATCTACGGGGCGACCACCACCGACATTGTCTTGCCAGAATTCCGCGTAGTCTAGCGTGGCTGTTGAAGTGGAAGAGGCAGCGGTAGGCTGAAAATAATTTGATTCAGCCAATCGATCTTTTGTCGAAGATAAATAGCATACCCATCTTCGACGGCGTTACGAATCCGGCCTACAGCTTCAAGTCGTCCAATTTCGGCTACGTAAGCCGCCTTGTTGGAAGTTACGCTCTGAATCACATTGTTTACTTCAGATCTGTGTCTGTCATCGTTAAGCATGTGATTCTACATCGCCATCTTTGCATCAAAGACGGTCATATTTGGTCTATTTTTTGCCATCGAAAATGTGTGTGTGTATAGAAGTATAGCTGAATATATGAATATATGAAAGAGTAGTATGAATTTTAATGAAATGGATGTGTATATATAGGATTTTAGAAAAACTAGCCATTAGGGACTAAATCTGCCAAAATCTGAAAGTTGTTTGAACTGATTTTGGTCAAAAGATCCGTTAGAGGGACCTGTTTTGCCAAAACTTAAAACTTGCGTTTTGTCTTCTTTTTCCTTAAATCTAGCCGTTAATATTCAAAACAAAAAAAACAACACAAAGGCTCGTCCCTCGGCGAAAGAATGGCAAGAATGAATGGCAAGAACGAGTGGGGGACGAGTCCCACCCAATGGTGTGGACTCGTCTGTCCCTCTGGAACGAGGGGGAACGAACCCATTGGTTACCCTTTTACATCTTGTTTTTCCAACTGAAAGTAGTAACTTTTTAGTTGTTTGAAAGATCTTTATATGTAACAACCTTCTGACTTTGTATTTTTTGTGCAAGTAAATATAGGTATTGTGGTTAAAACTTTTAAACGTAATGTCCGTGGTTAATTAGTTCTACAACAAGTGAAGTGACTCTTGGAGAATTGAAACCATATACAGATGCTATCAATAATGAGCGAGTTCCTTATCTTCTTGCTCTTTATTTTGGTTGTTAACTTTACCAAAAAGTAGTATATGCATGAGAAAGTAATTTTTTTTAGCAGTAAATCAAACAACTTTTATTCCATCAACATGACACTCCTTAGCAAGATGCTAAAAAAGTGGCCACCAATACAAAACTCCAAAAAAGAACAGATTACCTCTACAATTACAACAAACAAATTACATCAAATATTTATATTAAAATAGTACCAATTCTCCAATGTGATACTATTATACTTTGACCTTTTAGTCACCCACCAAAATGAAGCTTCCTTGATATTCTCCACCAGTTTTGCTACTGTTCCTCTGACTCCTTCAAACACCTTCTCATTTCTGAAATTCCAAATCTTCCAGATTGTAGTAAGATAAATAGCATACACCATTTGCTTTCTGGCTTGGGAACCACCTGATGCTTAATGAGCGAGTCAATTCTGATTGGTGGAGAAAGTAGAGTTGACAAGACTGAAAGCGAAAAATATCTCATATGGTATCTTTATCATGTCGGGTAGTTATATTTGCACCTAGATGATCGAAGGCACTCCCACAATAGTTTTAAATACATATTGGTATCTCATGCGAATGATTAAATTGGTCGATTTAGTTTGTTTCCTCTTTTTTTTCTTTAACGGGTCAAATATGTGAAATAAAAAAATCAGGTTAGAGAGTTACAGGGAGGTGTTAATTCCAATGGGTCATATGCATTCTGTTTAGGTAATGGGTCAAGACAAACTTGATCAAGGTCTAAACAAGCATACTTTTTATATGATATTAAATGGGCCTGGTGTGGTAATGCTAGTCCATCAACTTTTTTTGCGGTGTCTAATTAATTTTGATTCTTGGTGTATGATATAAGATTACAAACTAAATTTGTTAGTAAGAGTTAATAATTATATATTCCATGAAGCTTTTATGAACTGAAAGGTGCCAGGGATGAATAAAGGCTCTATTGTGGCATAAGTGGCATGCATTGTGATCTTTTGTGGGTGTAGACCACGTTATTATGCTTTAAACAAAGAAGGGTTTGGTATGAAAGCTCTATGCATGGTAAGAGAGAACACTTTTAACTCATTTACTTATAAATGGGTCGATTTATGGTTCCGTTTCATTTTAAGGATTTATCATTTTCTTTAGATAAAACACATTATTATTTTCTTTTCCATGTGGACCAGAAATAGAAAAATTAAATAATTTTACTAAACTTTTAAATACGTGGTATAATGTAAGGCTAGTAGTTTTTTGATAAATAAATTTGCTAACATAAATGAACATTTCTAACCTACCCACTTACCCCATCTCTCTCACCCACATACAATAATTTCAAATTTCCAACCATCCTCTAACAAAATGATTGATCAAATAATCGCATTATGGATAAACCGAAGGTGTAAGTGGGGTTTTAGGTGTTTTGTTGGCGATTCCGTTCCGGTCACAGGGTCGTAGGCCGCTTTATGCCTGTTGTTGTTATTCTAAGCCAATCGGTCGGGCTTAGGGATTCGGATATCGAATATGTTGGTGATTTAGGTTTTGATGTGTTGACTATGATCAGGGTTTAATATGTCGAATGTGATGATGATCTGCCGTATGGCACATCCTCTATTTATATAGAGGGTAAAGCCTTGGAGAGGAAGATAGAAATTAGGGTAAATCCCTTCCTCCTTTCGTGATATCTTCTAAGTATGGAAGATATGTTTAGGACTCTTAGAACCGTGTCCTAGTTTATAGGAGTGTTTGATATCATTCCCTTATTGGGAGGTCGGATAAACATGGAAAGGATTTATGTGTATCCGTTTGTTATTATCTTTGAGAGCTCCGGGGTTACGGAGGTATACATCGTAGCTTTGGCTACGGATGCGCCTGATTGGTGCAATGTATTAAGACTTTCGCTGTTACGAAGGGTCCTTCGTATTCGTTCCTTTATACGGAGGTAAAGCTCCGTATATGGTATATCATCAAGCCCCCCAGTCTGATGGGAGAGTCTATCTGTAGAGTATCGCATTAGACTTCAAAAATAATCCAAAAAATAAATATAAATAAAGGCGTACCTGTATAACCGGAGCTTGAAAGAGCTTTGGTTATGTTTGCTCCGTTGTTTTTCCGTAACTCGTTTTAAGGGTAATATTGACATTTCACTGTGCCGCGTATATATCCCATCAACAATTAATTTGGGCGCGCTTATCCCTTGGAGAAAACTAATCGACGGTTTGGGTCGGTTATGCGCCGGTTTTTCAAACCATCCGTTTTGTCTCTTATTTAATCCGTGACGGCTCCGAAGATCTTCTCTTCTTTTTTTTGTTTTTGATCTTCCCTCTTTACTCTATTTTCTTCTTTATCGAAAACATTCACTCCCCCTGTTCGATCTTCTCCGTACTATGGATCGTAATCATTTTCGTATTATTAGTACCACGTATTCCGAGATGACCGAGGACGATGTTGCGTGGTTTCGTCAGTGCTTCTGCTGCCCTACCGATCCTGAGATTAGGGTTCCGGGCCGATCGAAATCAATTCTTGATGTGCCTCCTGGGTTCATAGGTATGTACACCGCTCCTTTTTCCGGTGGTAATCTTAGGTTTCCTTTGTCCCCTTGATTATTAGGGTTGCTTGATTACCACAACTTGTATCTATCTGTGGTGCACCCTTTAGCGATTACTATGATAATGTCGTTTATCGTTGTTTGTCGTGCATATGAGATAGAAGCCCAGGATAAGTGTTTTTCGATATTTTTTCAAGTTTGGTGTTCGTGATGGTTGGGTTATAGTGGAGGAGAGGCCTGGTAGGTTATTTTTTGATGTAGGCGATTCTGATATGTTGAACTGGAGGCCTGGGTTTTTGTTTTTCAGTCAAGAATATATTCATCCGATGTTTATGGGTATGTTGGATACGAGTAGGTTGGTGTCGGGGATGTCGTTTGAGGATAATGTGCATGAATGGGTTACTCTTGATAATGCGTTGGTCCGTCAGGTGCATAGGTCTCCATTTGAGTTGATCGCTTATCCCTCTGTGATTCTGTATCTTTGTGGAATCACCATGTCATGGAAGGGTTCTCCTGATCAGCCGGTTTTGATATGGTGTTGTGAAGGTACCATTCTTTGTTATTTCGTCTTTTTACTATTGATTGTACTTTTTCCTGACGTCTTCATATTGTGTTTGCAGAGTTAACACTTAGAGAGGCTGTGACCATGAATCCTCGCGGGATGGTCGTTGGTAGAAGGCCCCTGTCTCTTTCTGATGATGGGGAAGGTCCCCTTTTTGCTGGTGTTTCTGTTCTTGAGCCACCTCCGAAGAGGCAGAGGGTGATTGGTCGCCCTTCTGGTGAGACGGACTGTAACATCCCAAACTTTTTAATTAACGGTTGACTTGAGTCGTTAAGTCAACATAACGTGTCCGTTAAGTCTATGGTAGATTTAATGCTTAGACGTGGTTAATGTGTCATATGTGTGAGGCTTGAATGCCTTAATGATTGATGTAGTAATATGTTTAAGGTGTAGTTATATGCCTTTTGAGGTGCTTGAAGTGTTTAATAAGTTGTATGTAGTCCCTATAGGTGTTTTGGGCTAATAATGTGACGTTTGGAAGCCTAGGGACTAGTTTTGACGTAGGGTGAATCTTAAAAACGGGATTAGGAGTTTAATTAGACCCTAATCACTATCACAATCAGTTTCTTCTCCCTTGTATCAAGCCCTAACCGCCCCCCTTGATCCCCATCAATTTCCTAAGCTAAAATCCATCAAAACGTGTGATTCAAGTGTGTTTGATCAAGTCTTTTGCATCCTCGTTGTGATCTACAGGTAGTAAAGGTATATTAACGTTGATGTTATATCTTTTCAATCATATAAGTCATTTGAAATTAGATCTAGGTCATTAGAGGATCAATTGATGTCAAAAAACAATTGTTTTTATGATGCAAATCATGTATGGATTAATCAAAGATTTTATTGCATCATTATGGTCTTAATATGGTGGATTTTATGGTTCAAAGGTTGTTCATAAGGTTTGGGGTCGTTTGGGTTGAGTTTGGTTAAGTTTTGGAGGTTAAAAGATGATTGTTGTGCTGATTCGTAGCCAGTTGCGGCGCAACTACATAGTTGCGGCGCAATTGGAGATCAGAGAGATAAGTTGCGGCTCAATAAGTCATTGCGGCGCAACAGCGACTGAATTTTCAAATGGCCATAACTTTTGAACCGTAACTCCGTTTTTGACAAATAAGCTATCTACGGAATCGTGAGAGAGTCTATTTTCTAATGGTAATGCTTTTAAAAGATGATCTTGATGTCAAGTTTCCAGAAAGGTTGAATTAGTGAGTGAAGGTCGAGTTTCGTCGGATTCTATAAGTCCTAATGTATTAATCAAACCTCCAATGCATAAAGCATTGTCATGGGTCATGTTTATAGGTGTTTAGGTCTGAGTTATGACTTTAATGATGTGAGTATTAGCTTGTCTAATGATCGTTTAATGATTATAGGAGGTCAGGAATACTTGCTTTGCACGGTAACGTAGTTATCATTTGTCGTGCGCTTCTTTAAGGTAAGATACACTACTTTGAGACGCTGAGGGATTCAACAAAAGCATGGTTTTTAGAATATAACTTATCTAATCTTATCTTGTATACTTAAGGGTATTCGGGTATGGGAGGTTATATGGGATATGTATTTGACTTATGAGACCTGAAATGCATTCCCCTTTATATGCAATGCAAATTTATGTTATGAAATGATATGCAATGTAATGAAATGTGATGCAAGTATATGTTGATTATGACGTGCATGTATGTGTGGCTTGGTCATCTAGTTCACTAGACTTTATAGGTTGCCATGACACGTGCACGTTTAAGGGCCCAAACGTAAAAGATGATTATATGTTATGTTTAGGTAACTTTGTCACCTAAACTATATGTGATGAAATCGAGCTCGTATATATGATGAAGTGTTAAGCTTAACCCGTATTCACCTTAGCCGGGTGGGTGCGTATATGTTGTTGCTTGGGTGGCTCCTTGCAACGTAATTACGTGGTTAGAGTATCTCCGGGTGGAGTGATTACCCACCAATGTCTTGAACATACGGACTACTACTGGAGTGGCTTGCCATTCCTTAACGACACTTGATGGACCGCCGTATGGCTCATCCATCTAGTCGGGTGTGAGGTTCCCGTTAGGTCTTATGACCGCCTACACACAAACTTACACCTTATATGATATGCGTGACTTATGTCACACCTAATGTGATGATATGTGATGATGAAATGATGATAGGCACATTTAGGATGGTTAATCCTACCATGAAAGATGTTGATGCTGTGATATGTATGTGATGATATGCGAAATGTGTTTTTAATATGAAAAGCTGCTTTACCAAGTTTTAATTGGACAAACGTTTTATTAACTTAGTGTTATCTTACTTAGCTAATTCGTTAGCTAACACTTGTTTCTTGAAATGTGTTGTCCCCTCAGGTTTAGCAAGCTAGAAGTGTGTTGATGGATAATGAGCGAGGCATGGGTAGAATACTTGAAGATGCTATTAGTTACCCATAGTTGCTGCTCCTTTTAGATATTTGATTTCGTTATGACTATTATGTTTTGATATGACTTGTATACGGTGTGTTATGTTGGGCAACCGTAGGATTTCCATTTATACTATTTTGATGATGTGACGAGTAACACCTTCTATTTTATGAACAGACCAAACTAGATTTTATGGTTTGGACTTTTGAAATGATATTCCGCATTCTTTAACACCGTTAGGTGAAAAGTTTTTGGAAATCCGTATTTTTAAATGTTGGGTGTTACAAGTTGGTATCAGAGAAATGGTTTAAGTGAACCAATGACTATAGGTATGCCATAGGAATTGGACTTAAACCGATAGAGATCAGGTTAGGCTTAAGTAGGTATGCTTAGCCTTTGAGATGAAATGCCTTAGGACGGGTTGGGATGAGTGAGAGCGTAGGAATAAGGCTATATGATGATTGTTTATTGATATGTGAATATGTGTTTTAGCCTTTATTCTTCCGTTTCTCGCTTCTCCGTCGCTAAGTTATTCTATTGTTACGATAGACGGTCCTCGAGGTGATCTTCTATTCCTCCAACTGAATTTGATAAACTTTTGCCTTATATTATGTGAGAAGTTGTTGAGATGGACAAAAGTTGGAGGATTAGATGAATGGAATTGGTGAAAAGAAGGTGATACACAATGGTGGTAACGAACACGCATGTGAAAGGATACAACTACAATTATGGTCCGGAACATAATTGCAAGTGTATCACGACGCGAGCGTGTTTGTATGGCCATGCTTGTGTTGACCGGTGTACAAAGTAATGAAGTTGGAGAGATTTTTATGTAGTGAATCTTTATGTGTCGAGAGTAAACACCTTGTTACAATTATAATGATGTTGATGCCTCAAGTGTGTTGAAATGTGAGAAGATCGATGGAAAGTGATAGCCATATTAAATGTTTATGAGGATTATGTTGTACATGAAGTTAAATGAAGTTTTGAGATAAGTGAGGAGTGAAATGATTAGTAGTCAATGTTGTTAAGTCTACTAGTTTAAAGGACATGGACTTGAAGTTGATGAGTGGAGTTGATGCTGGATTTTTGAAGGTTATAAGTAGGTGACGCATAGAAGGGTTACCGGGCACATGTATGGAAGGATACAGTTACAATTCCAGTCGCGAACGTAATTGTAAATGTATCGCGACATGTGTGTGTTTGTGAGACTGTGTCTGTGCTGATCTGAATGGAGTAAAGATGGGAATGATGGAATCACTGGTTAGTGGCATAATTAACCACGTGAAGAGTAGACGTGTATCTATGGGTTAAAGAATGATGAAGCTGAAGCAAGTAAAGAAGATAACGCTATGGATGAATGAACCTTTTAACCATGAAGCTCTTCCATTCTCTGAACACCATGTTATGATGTGAGATTTTCTTCGAGCTAGGAAGTCTTAAAGTTGTGCTTGGGTGTAAGGAAGACGCTTAGATTTTGTTTGAAATTATCTTTCCTGGTCATAGATGGTATGTGGCGCATATTCTGAGTTTTAAGTTTATGCGGGGCATGTGCAAACACATGGAAGTTACTGATCAGAAATGCTCGATTTAGGAGGCGCATGCACCATCCATGCGGCGCATATTTTGGTCTGTTTTGGATTTATGACTCGTTTATGTTTAGGTTTCGTTACGGGATGTTAGATGACGATTGGAACGAGTATCTACAGGTGGAGATCCTTCCTTATATTGCATGAAGGTATAGAGAACTAACATATGAACCTTTCTAGCAGTTCTATCATATATTGCCTTCGCCGGTGTGACATGAAGGTGATGTTGATATCCTATATGAGTACAAAATCTTATGTCTGACTGCTTCTCAAGATAAAGAGTTTTCCCTTATGAAAGGTTAAGAGGTTGGATGACGGAGTTAACTATGGATACTTAAATCACAGGAAGTAGAAGTTTTCAAGAGCATTCGGTTCCGAATTGATCATGTTTCTCGCCTATGTGATCTACTTATGTAAGGCAAAGATTATACTTCAAAAGTCGAGGCCACCCATAGTTTCGAGATGTTCTATTAATGTTCTCGGTTTCGTTGCGATCGTGAGGTCGAACCTTCTATTGACGTGTGACGAGTGCTACTTTTATTCAAAGATACCTTTCGTTTTGTTCTCACTTATAGGAAGAAGTCAATGTTTTCGATTGTGGGATGTACTTCTTTCTATAAGATAGATTTACGAATTGTACTACCATATGATGAAGTTGATGATCAAAGTCCTGTTTAGGTTAATCATACGCTCGTTATGACCCTATTGAGTTTCTTGAAGTACCTGCATGGTAACGAATGGTCCTTACCATGTCGGGAACTTAAGGGATAAAGTTTAAAGTTTCTCTAGACCGTTCAGTCATTACGTTCGGTGATGACATTATTATCTATTCTAAGTATAATGAAGAACATCATGCTGTGTAAGGAACGTTACTATGATTTTCTACAAGTAGAGGCCTAATTCTAAATTCGCCCAAAGTGAGTAAAAGTTAAAGTAGAAGCTGACGCGTAGAATTGAAAGGAACAAGGTTCCATTTAATGTTTAATTCCATGACTATAAGTGTAACACCCGGCTCGGGGTGTTACAGAATGGTGGCCCATGCGTGGTCGTAGAGAATTAGGTGGTTTGACCTAGACTACGGCTTAAGTTAAAACTCTTCATATAGCATGCATGGTTAGGAATTTTGTGTGCAACGTGAATTATGTGAAACCCTGAAGGTGTACATTGTGAGTTCGTAGGCAAGACCATTTATGTGATGACTTGAGAACAATGTGATGAACGGATGATGAGTACAATGTGGTTAATGTGTACATTGATTGAACTTGATTATGATTGAGATGGATTATTGTTATTAATTGATAATGGTTTGATGATTTAGGGCAAAATGAAGTTATGGTGTTAACTTGATATAATATTGTGGCAACCCTAAAAGAGCCCGATCAACTATTTTATGGTTACCCGGTATTATAACAAGTTAATGACATCACGGATTGCACACGCTTGGTTTAAAGTATAATAAGGAACTGATATGCTTAATGGAAGTTGATTAGGTGGAGGGTTAGCCGCTGGTACACCCTGTATACAAACCCGGTCAATAACTAGAGAGCATATCGAATTCGGATTATACTTTGAACCACTTGTGATAGTTGCTTAATTGTGTAATATGTTGAACCTGAGTACTTGTATTGATGATAAATTATTGAAGTGAACTTGACATGATGACATGATAAGTAATAATCCCCCTTAGAACTCTAGCACTTTGCCATAGCATAATGATATGAATTATGTATGTTGTATCGATATGAGAGCATTGACTACTTGTGTGACTAACATGTGAGCATTTTGAGACTAACTATCGGGTCAACGTGTTACTTGTTTTATAGAAATGATGAGACCAAGGAGAACCGGAACAAACTATGGGGTTAACTCTAATGAGCCTCAACCGGAAGCTCAACCGGAAGTCCAACCGGAAGCACAAGGTGGTCGTGGGGGTGGCCGTGGTGGTAGAGGTGGTAGAGGTCGCGGTAGGGGTCGAGGTGGAGGCCAAGGAAGAGGTGGAGGTAATAATGAAGTACATGCACCGGACTTGGCAGAGGTGATCGCTCAAACGGTCACTAATATCATGCCAACTATTATTGCCCATGTCACGGCAACCCTTGGTGAAAACAATGGGGCACAACCCAATGAGCCTCAAAACAATGAAGCCCCGGCTAATGTGAATAATGAGGGCGCTTGACCTCATGTTGTGGCGATGAAGAAGAAGAACCAATTGAAGTTGATAACTATAGGCCCATGTTTAATCAACATGGAATGCACCGCCAAGGTTGTCAATTCAAAGACTTCAAGAATTGTGGGGCACCAGATTTTGATGGTAAGGGTGGTCCCGTGGACTGTATAAGATGGTTCGAGAAGATTGAAGCGGTGATTGAAAGAAGTCATTGCACACATGATGACCAGATTCCTTATGCAACAGGTATGTTTAAAGATGATGCTTTAAGTTGGTGGAACAAAGAAAAGAGCTTGGGCGGACCCATAATTTGTTATGGACTGATTTTAAGAACATGGTGAAGGAGAAATTTTGCCCTCCTTATGAACTCCAAAATTTAACCATTGAATTTGTCCATCTTAAAATGGACGGGCAGATTACAAGGGCTATCTTAGACGATTCCAAGATTTGTCTACCCTTGTTCCTCATCTAGTGAATATCGAGTCTCAAGCCATCGCAAAATTTGAGTTAGGCTTGACTCCAGAAGTCCGATCTCTGATAAACTCAGTCATGCCTACTTCTATGGCCGAGGCTATTAACCGTGCCGGTAGTGTTACCGAGGATCTTTTAAGGAGGGGAGTATTGAGCAAGTCATCATCATCAAAAAGAAAAGAAGTGGCGGAGTCTAGTGGGGAAAAGAAGAAGGGAAGGTTTGATCCCAAGAAGGCAAATCGGGGAAGAATTATGGCAGCGGTGGAGTCGGTGAGGAAACCTTATCAAGGACCTCATCCTTTTTGTAATAAATGTAACAAGCACCACCCTACTAACATTCCATGTGGGGCTTGTTTTAATTGCAAGCGACTCGGTCATATGGCAAAGGAATGTAGGGCTCCCAGAGCGGCCCCAATAAATGTGGCTCCTCTTCAAGCTGTTCCTCCACGCGGAAATTTCGCAAAGGGTACTTGTTATGAATGTGGAAGCCCTAATCACTACCGCAACAATTGTCCTCAATGGGTTGGACAACAAGTTCAAGTGGCTGTTCACCCCAATCAACTTCAAATTGCCGGGACTAACCAAAACTGAGGACAACAAGGTCACCAAGTACAACCTCGTGGTCGAGCCTTTGCGGTCAATGTCAATGAAGTCCGCAATGATCCAAACGTGGTGGCAGGTACCTTTCTTCTTAATGGTCACTATGCAGCCGTTTTGTTTGATTCTGGAGCCGATTTTAGTTTTGTTTCCTCTAGTTTTGTTCCTTTGATTGAAGTTCATCCGTGTGCTCTGAATTATGTGCTTGATATTGAAATGGTAAATGGGTCACTAGCTAAACTCAGTCAAATACTTCGTGATTGTATTTTGACTTTAAACGACGTTGAATTTTTCATCGATCTTATGCCCTTTGATATTGGGAGCTTTGATGTGATTGTGGGTATGGATTGGATGTCGGCAGTTAACGCGGTTATTGATTTTGGTGAGAGAGCTGTTAAGATACCTTTGTCTAATGGTAGAATTCTTAGGATTCAAGGCAAAATCTCCGATCCTTCTAACACTAAAGTTTTTAGTGCTACCGTCTTAAAGGTAGAATTGAAAACCGTTCCTAATGTGTGTGAGTTTCCCGATGTTTTTCCGGATGACTTACCGGGATTACCTCCATCTCGTGAACTTGATTTCCGTATCAATCTAATCCCTGGAGCAGCACCCGTAGCTAAAGCTCCTTACAGACTGGCTCTATCTGAAATGCAAGAGTTGGCAACTCAACTTAAAGAACTCCAAGAAAAAGGTTTCATTCGTCCTAGTCAATCTCCTTGGGGTGCTCCTATTCTCTTTGTCAAGAAGAAAGATGGGTCCTTTAGAATGTGTATTGATTACCGGGAGTTGAATAAGCTCACGGTAAAGAACCGGTATCCACTTCCTCGAATTGATGATCTATTTGATCAACTTCAAGGTGCCAAGCACTTTTCAAAAATCGATCTTCGCTCGGGTTATCATCAACTCCGAGTACATGAAGATGACATTCCTAAAACGGCTTTTCGTACAAGGTATGGCCATTTTGAATTCACTGTTATGCCTTTCGGGTTGACTAATGCACCGGCGGTGTTCATGGACTTGATGAACCGGGTGTGTAGTCCCTATTTGGACTAGTTTGTCATTGTCTTCATTGATGACATACTTGTTTACTCGAAGACGAAGGAAGAACATGTTGAACACTTGCGCAAAGTGCTTGAATTGTTAAGAAAGGAGAAGTTGTACGCCAAATTCTCTAAGTGCGAGTTTTGGTTGGAGAAGGTTCATTTTCTTGGTCACGTGGTAAGCAAGGATGGTATTCACGTGGACCCAAGCAAGATTGAAGCGGTCAAGAATTGGAGAAGACCCGAAACACCATCCGAGATCCGTCAATTCCTTGGATTGGCGGGTTATTATCGAAGATTCATTGAAAATTTCTCTCGTATTACACAACCACTCACTCTCTTAACACAAAAAGAGAGAAAATTCGAATGGGGTGAAAGACAAGAAAATGCATTCCAAACTCTTAAAGATATGTTGTGTGATGCACCTATCTTGACACTTCCGGATGGAGTTGAAGACTTTGTAGTTTATTGTGATGCTTCGGGACAAGGTTTGGGTTGTGTTCTTATGCAGAGGGGCAAAGTCATTGCTTATGCCTCTCGTCAATTGAAAGTGCATGAGAAGAACTACCCGACACATGATTTGGAATTGGGGGCGGTTGTATTTGCTTTGAAATGTTGGAGACACTACCTATATGGCACCAAATGTGTGATTTATACCGATCACAAAAGCCTCCAACACATCTTTAATCAAAGTGAATTGAACATGAGACAAAGACGTTGGCTTGAACTCTTTAGTGACTATGATTGTGATATCCGTTATCATCCGGGCAAGGCCAACGTTGTGGCCGATGCCTTGAGTCGAAAAGAGAGGGTTAAGCCAAGACGAGCTAGAATTATGAGCCTCACGGTAGGGCCAAGTATTCGTGATCGAATCATTGAAGCTCAAATGCAAGCAACCCTACCGGAGAACTTTGGGAATGAAAATTTGGATCGCATGGAGCAACAATTTGATAGAAAAAGTGACAACGGGCTATATTTAGTTGAAAGGCTTTGGGTTCCCATTTTCGGTAATCTAAGAACATTTCTCATGGATGAAGCCCATCGATCGCCTTATTCGGTTCATCCCGGATCGGATAAGATGTATTTTGATTTAAGAGATTTTTATTGGTGGCCGGGCATGAAGCGTGATGTGGCTAGATACGTGAGTGAGTGCCTTACTTGCCTACAAGTGAAAGCAGATCACAAGAAGCCACCCGAATTGTTGGTGCAACCGGTGACACCCGAGTGGAAATGGGAACATATTGCAATGGACTTCATTACGAAGTTACCGAAGACAATAAGTGGTCGTAATACGATTTGGGTGATAGTGGATCGGTTAACGAAGTCCATTCGTGAAACCGATAAGTTTGACACCTTAGCACGATTGTACATTAAAGAGGTGGTGTCTAAACATGGAGTTCCGGTTTCTATCCTCTCTGATAGAGATACCCGGTATAACTCAAGTTTTTGTAGAGCCTTTCAATAAGCAATGGGTTCTCAACTTAATATGAGCACGGCATTTCATCCTCAAACGGATGGACAAAGTGAAAGAACCATACAAACGTTAGAAGATATGTTGAGGGCTTGTGCTATTGACTTCGGTGGTAGTTGGGAAGATCACTTGCCATTAGTTGAATTTTCGTATAATAATAGCTACCACGCAAGCATACAAATGGCACCATTTAGGGCACTTTATGGTAGGAAGTGTCCTTCTCCCCTAGCTTGGACGGAGATTGGTGAAAGCCAACTTATAGGGCCGGAGATTGTAGTTGAGACAACCAAGGTAATTTCTCAAATCAAGGAGAGATTGCAATTGGCCCGTGAACGACAGAAGAAGTATGTCGATGTGAGGCGGAGACCATTAGAGTTTGAAGTTGGTGATTATGTACTTTTGAAGGTATCACCTTGGAAAGGTGTTATACGATTTGTGAAACGAGGTAAACTCGGACCAAGATATATTGGTCCTTTTAAAATTCTTGAACGGGTTGGCAAGGTTGCCTATCGACTAGAACTTCCTCAAGAACTTAGTGGTGTGCATGATGTATTCCACATTTGTAATCTACGCAAGTGTCTAGCGGATCCTACTCATCATGTACCCATGAATGAGATACGAGTTGATGAGAATTTTAATTTTGTTGAAGAACCGGTGGAGATCTTAGACCGCCAAACCAAGAAGCTCAAGAACAAACGCTACACAATAGTTAAAGTTAGATGGAATGCTAGACGTGGAGCCGAGTTCACTTGGGAACGAGAGGACCATATGAGGTCTAAGTACCCACATTTGTTTGGTAATTAGTGTTTTGTTGAATTTCGGGACGAAATTCCTTTAACGGGGGAAGAATGTAACATCCGTAATTTTGACCCGTTTGACCGTGTATGTATTTTGACTAACTATTTCAATAAACGAAAACTTTGGACATAATTGTGTACATTTATCTGTAAATTGGGCCAACTATAAGGTTATATTTGGACTCCTAGAATTAAGCCCATGTTCCAAGACCATGATATTGGCCCATACATGTTATGGAAATTAGATTATAAACGATAATTGAGTAACTGTAGTAACAGGGAAAAATGTATATATGAAACCTTAAGTATAATGTACGGTTTCAATAGTGTCGGTGGCTATCTAATAATTCCATTAATGGGACAAAGACCGACATAACTTTATGTAAAGAAAGAATATGCGTAATATCTCTTGTTGTTTATTGATCATGAACCTAATCCCTTAGCTGGATAACTACCTCTATATATATATATATCTACCTATTATATTATATCACTCAATATGTCCAAAACTAAATATAACTTTAAATGTGCTAAAAATAATAAATTAACGTTGCTGTAATGTTTTGACTATAACTTCTTCGTCCGATATCCGTTTTTGACGAGTAAGCTGTCTACGGAAAGAGGAGAGAAATATCTACAACTATAAATATGAATTTAATCATCAATCCTACTCATAGTGGCCAGCTAAACCACGAATTTTAGTGGGAGACAAGTACCTAACACACTAATTGAACTAAACAACTCACAAATTGTCTTTTAGTATCTAATTAAATCTATCTTTTAATTATTCATTCAATCAATATGTAATTAACTTTCAAAAAGCCTTTAAGTACTGGAAAGTATAAGCTTCCAAACACCTAAATTGATTAGAAAACAAACATGGGAGCCTACCTAGCAATTAACTAATGAAAAACTAAATAATACATGCATGCATATAATGCATATCCTTCATTCTATTTTACCTATAAATACTAAGCTTAAGTCTTCACAAATACTTACACCTCCCATCTCTTTCTCCCTCAATTTGGCATTCCACAACTCTATAATCATTCCCCCTCCCTTTTAATAATAAATCTCAAGAACTACTCAAAGTTCTAAATAAAGCAAGGTTACTTTGCAAGAAAAATTGTCAAGTGAAGTTGTTATTGAGAATTCCCTCAAAGATCTTCAAAAGTCTAGTTATAATGACCACATGAAAGTTGGTCTATAACATCATTTTCTCAAGATTCAAGACCAACTCTTAGTCGATCTCATTAAATCTTCTTCGGTGTTCATTCATATATCGTTACTTTGATCCTAGAATTTATAATTCTCCAAGCTGGTAAGTGTTTCTATGAAACCTTACTATACTTTGCTTTATGATTATATAACTATATGTTATGTATTGAAATGCTTGTCAACTTACTTTTATACTCAATTGATACATACTTACATTTAAATACAGTAAATATCCTATTAACAGTATTCACCATCTATGAATTATTTCGTATTCTCGAGATTCTTGGTTTTGGATAGAATATATCCTTAATACACTTTTAACCGTATTATATTTCTAAACGTGATTGCCATTGACCTTGGGCATCTCTGGGGTATACCAGCGGAGCGGATTGTAGTTCACAAACGGTTTGCGATTCGCATTCTAAACGCAACTTGGTTCACCGTCTGGATACTACATGACCCACGTCAACCCTAACACAACTTGAAATAAAATACTGGTTTTTCCTGCCATTTAAGGTATCTCTTCATTATATAATTAATACATTCCTTTCGTATTGATTATAATACATACTATTTAAGGTATCTCTTCATTATATAATTAATACATTCCTTTCGTATTGATTATAATACATACTATTTAAAGTATCTCTTCGTTACTAAATTAATACATTCTTTGTATTAATCTTACTATTTAAAGTTACATTTTTACCCTACAGTTTCAAAGTTTTCATTTTAGTCCCTCAAGTTTCAAAAATGACAAATTAGTCCTTTAAATTTTTATAACATAAATGAGGTTTCATTTACAAAATACTTTAAAGGATTCTTAAAGATAAATTCAAATACCTATAAAAGCTCACAAAGTAAATACGTTGACAAGCGTATTAATAAGATATCCTTATAGTTGTATATCTATATTTGGAATTTAGCATGAATATAAATCAATTCACATTGAAATTAGGGAATACGTAACGTGGCCAGTTGACTCGCGCGTCATCGTTAACTACATCAATCTCTTCTATTTTGCTGTTGAACTATCAAGAATAAGGTGAGTTTCGTAGCTCCCTACTCAATTGAGATTCGGGCTGAAAAGTGTACATATACGTGCTTGTTTAATTGTTTGATTGACTTATTGATGGATAGTTTTGAGTTAGTGTTTTATGGTTTATGCATGTGATTGTGATATTGTAATAGATGTACATACATGGAAGTCGGTTATGCCTTTAAAGGGTTTTAGATGTGGTGGGAAGGCTGCGGGTGACCCTATATATAAGCATCTAGGACTCGTTGAAAGTAGAATCCTCCTAAGTGTATGTGCGTATAGTTTTGTTTGGTTGTTGAACCTATGAATATGTTTATTAATGATTATGCTTATTGAGACGTACATGTTGTGTGCATTGAAAACTTACATCAAGGTAAGTTGTTTAACTGTAAGGCCACCAAGGCAAGTTGTTGAACTGTAAGGCTACATTTCGAGTACTTTAAGTACTATATGTACATCCGAGTACTTTCCAGTACTTGATGCCAAGTATTGGCCATACTTGATGATTTGATATGATTTTGAAGTACATTGATACGCATATGATGCACGTATTGACATTCATACGCATTTGATACATTGCATGACATTGATACACATACGATGTATTTCTTAGTAATGATAGTAATTGTAGTTGATTGTATCCGAACTATCTTGTATCATTTGTTGTTCGGTTATTTAAGTGACAAGGTTGAACGATATGTTAACCTCAATTGTTTAACAGGTGACGTACATGGGTTTGTTGTAAGTACATTGTTGGATGTTGTTATTACATATGATATTGTCATTGATGATGGTTCCTTGTGAACCATTACTACGAACTCACCAACCTAGTGTTGACCTTGTTTAGTACACTTTTCAGGAAACCAGGTGAACCAGGGATGTGATGCTTGAATTGTATTGCTTTTGAACCAGGGCATGGACTTAGATGGATCAAGGATTCATTTGCCCAACTATTGCATCATGTTTAGAATCGTTTGCCATCGTTTGGGTTGACTTGTAAACTTTTGGTGACTAATTGCTCCTTATGTATTTTGTGCTTGTATTTGACATTACTCATCGAATTCACTGAATTCATGTATTTTCATTTAGTTGCCTACGATAATTCCACTGTGTGCTATATAATTTCCGTAATACTTCGGGCCTAGCTCGGGGTGTTACAATAAGGTTATGGTAAGCACTTGTCTACAATGAGCCAGTGAAAGGTGATGTTTCTAGAGACGAAGATGTTGGTATTATGTGAGTGGATTCTGAAAATTCATAAATAACCAGCGTAGAACTATAAGTCTAAAAGTAAGATTTCGGTATCCGAGAACGACATGACCAAAAGTTGTACTTGAGGAAGTTTATGAACCGTGGTGACATGCTCATTTGGATGCCGCCTGAAGTGTGATACGACCTATTATGATGCGAGGTGTAGTAAATTTTATATGTTGACGTGTGATTGGGTTAAAAGCCAAGGCTAGACACCGAAAGTTTGGTGGCAATACAAAGAGTTTAATGGTCCTCTGACGGAAGTGAGTGGTCACATCTCCTTGGAATAAGAGACAAAGTTGCGTGGGAAGTTAAAGGTAATGATATGACATGAGCAATTAATAGGCAAGTTGTCCAAAAATGCTTATTTCATGGTGAACTATTGCACCGTTTCCTTGGACATAAAAGAAAAGATGTATGATCAAGAAGTGCTCTTAAAGTGTGAACGTAAATGGTTGAATGTTTTGAATGGAGACGGTCGTTATGTGAAATTTTTTAAAGATGTTTGACAAAGTATGAGGAAAATGGTGAACTCAAGTGATGCCTATCACTCTTAGACTAATGGGAAAGAGAATGAATGAGTTAGAAACTTGGTAAAACCATATGATTGTGTGTTGGTGCCTCGAGATTTATTGTTGTGTTCATAGGCAACAATGATTATGCCATAGGTGTTGGATGTCATTTCATGATACGACAAGTTATTGAAGGGAAAGTGCAGAGCCAAAGATCATAAAGACAATAGTTCATAAAGTTGGAATTGTTAAAGAAGTGTTTTGATTAGCTCAAAATTGTCTAAAGTTTTTGTGGTGAACAAAGGAAGCCTATTATGAGCAAAGTGGGTAATATGGTCTAACCATAAGCCTCTATGGAGGGATGTGTTATGCATCGAAAGTATGGCGAGTCGACCCTTTGTTCAAATGAAATATGTGAGTTGTGACAGGAAGTTAGTAAGGATACGTGCTTGGAAGGCTTAACCGCCAAATAAATAGTATTCGCTGAATGTATTATGGGAATATATGTATGTTGAAATGACTTATGTTGATATGATGATGTTTAAAGTAGAAGTATATATGTGTTGTTGATAATGTCGATGTTATGGCTTAATGTTGTTATGTGATGACTTATATGTGGCACTTAAGTACGGTATATCTAGTTCACTAGATACACGTATGAATCACTATGAGTTGTGCACGTTAGTGGGATTAAACGTTAAAGTAGATGTGGATTAATTAGGTAATGAATGTACCTAATGTTAAAGCAATATGTGATGTGGGAAATCGTGCTAGATGTAATGCTAGTGCGTAAGATGTGGGATTACGATATGACGTGAGATCTAAGTAGGATATGTAGATATGTGTGATATAATCGTTGATAGGCACAATTAGGAGTAAATACTCTACATGCGCTAATATGAATACGTGTGACAAGTTTATGTGTGATATGCCAAGATATGTTATGAAGCTACGTTTAAGTGGTAAGTCTATGTTGATGTGATATAAGACATGGATTAAGATGTGAGTATACGATGATATGATGTGTATGTTGATATGAAACCAATGGGTATCCGTGGAGAGATATGAGTATTGATGTCAAGGAGTGTTTATAGTTGGCCCGGTTGAGATCCTTGGCCAAAGGTAAAAGAAGCTTCATAGGAAGTTAATTGAGCTTGTGCAAGTGGGATGGAATCATATTTATGGTGAAAGTAGATTCGGAAATTATCCTCACCTATTTTTATGCTGAAATGATTCCGAGGACGGAATCCTCTTAAGGGGGAGGTAATTGTAACATCCCAAACTTTTTAATTAACGGTTGACTTGAGTCGTTAAGTCAACATAACATGTCCGTTAAGTCTATGGTAGATTTAATGCTTAGACGTGGTTAATGTGTCATATGTGTGAGGCTTGAATGCCTTAATGATTGATGTATTAATGTGTTTAAGGTGTAGTTATATGCCTTTTGAGGTGCTTGAAGTGTTTAATAAGTTGTATGTAGTCCCTATAGGTGTTTTGGGCTAATAATGTGACGTTTGGAAGCCTAGGGACTAGTTTTGACGTAGGGTGAATCTTAAAAACGGGATTAGGAGTTTAATTAGACCCTAATCACTATCACAATCAGTTTCTTCTCCCTTGTATCAAGCCCTAACCGCCCCCCTTGATCCCCATCAATTTCCTAAGCTAAAATCCATCAAAACGTGTGATTCAAGTGTGTTTGATCAAGTCTTTTGCATCCTCGTTGTGATCTACAGGTAGTAAAGGTATATTAACGTTGATGTTATATCTTTTCAATCATATAAGTCATTTGAAATTAGATCTAGGTCATTAGAGGATCAATTGATGTCAAAAAACAATTGTTTTTATGATGCAAATCATGTATGGATTAATCAAAGATTTTATTGCATCATTATGGTCTTAATATGGTGGATTTTAAGGTTCAAAGGTTGTTCATAAGGTTTGGAGTCGTTTGGGTTGAGTTTGGTTAAGTTTTGGAGGTTAAAAGATGATTGTTGTGCTGATTCGTAGCCAGTTGCGGTGCAATTGGAGATCAGGGAGATAAGTTGCGGCTCAATGAGTCATTGCGGCGCAACAGCGACTGAATTTTCAAATGGCCGTAACTTTTGAACCGTAACTCCGTTTTTGACAAATAAGCTATCCACGGAATCGTGAGAGAGTCTATTTTCTAATGGTAATTCTTTTAAAAGATTATCTTGATGTCAAGTTTCCTGAAAGGTTGAATTAGTGAGTGAAGGACGAGTTTCGTCGGATTCTATGAGTCCTAATGTATTAATCAAACCTCCAATGCATAAAGCATTGTCATAGGTCATGTTTATAGGTGTTTAGGTCTGAGTTATGACCTTAATGATGTGAGTATTAGCTTTTTTAATGATCGCTTAATGATTATAGGAGGTCAGGAATACTTGCTTTGCACGGTAATGTAGTTATCATTTGTCGTGCACTTCTTTGAGGTAAGATACACTACTTTGACACGCTGAGGGATTCAACAAAAGCATGGTTTTTAGAATATAACTTCTCTAATCTTATCTTGTATACTTAAGGGTATTCGGGTTGTATGGGAGGTTATATGGGATATGTATTTGACTTATGAGACCTGAAATGCATTCCCCTTTATATGCAATGCAAAGTTATGTTATGAAATGATATGCAATGTAATGAAATGTGATGCAAGTATATGTTGATTATGACGTGCATGTATGTGTGGCTTGGTCATCTAGTTCACTAGACTTTATAGGTTTCCATGTCACGTGCACGTTTAAGGGCCCAAACGTAAAAGTTGATTATATGTTATGTTTAGGTAACTTTGTCACCTAAACTATATGTGATGAAATCGAGCTCGTATATATGATGAAGTGTTAAGCTTAACCCGTATTCACCTTAGCCGGGTGGGTGCGTATATGTTGTTGCTTGGGTGGCTCCTTGCAACGTAATTACGTGGTTAGAGTATCTCCGGGTGGAGTGATTACCCACCAATGTCTCGAACATACGGACTACTCCTGGAATGGCTTGTCATTCCTTAACGACACTTGATGGACCGCCGTATGGCTCATCCATCTAGTCGGGTGTGAGGTTCCCGTTAGGTCTTATGACCGCCTACACACAAACTTACACCTTATATGATATGCGTGACTTATGTCACACCTAATGTGATGATATATGATGATGAAATGATGATTAGGCACATTTAGGATGGTTAATCCTACCATGAAAGATGTTTATGCTATGATATGTATGTGATGATATGCGAAATGTGTCTTTAATATGAAAAGCTGCTTTACCAAGTTTTAATTGGACAAACGTTTTAATAACTTAGTGTTATCTTACTTAGCTAATTCGTTAGCTAACACTTGTTTCTTGAAATGTGTTATCCCCTCAGGTTTAGCAAGCTAGAAGTGTGTTGATGGATAATGAGCGAGGCATGGGTAGAATACTTGAAGATGCTATTAGTTACCCATAGTTGCTGCTCCTTTTAGACATTTGATTTCGGTATGACTATTATGTTTTGATATGACTTGTATACGGTTGTGTTATGTTGGGCAACCGTAGGATTTCCATTTATACTATTTTGATGATGTGACGAGTAACACCTTCTATTTTATGAACAGACCAAACTGGATTTTATGGTTTGGACTTTTGAAATGATATTCCGCATTCTTTAACACCGTTAGGTGAAAAGTTTTGGAAATCCGTTTTTTTAAATGTTGGGTGTTACACGGACCCTGTGGCTGTAGATCCTTCTGTCATTATCCTTGATTCTTCTCCAGTAAGAGATGAAACTGCTACTACTACTGCTGTTCCAGTTTCTAATGCTAATCGAGGTACGTATTTGTTTCTGACTTTTGGTTTTTGTGTCTATTTTGATCTGATATGTATGCGTTTTCTTCTTTTAGCTGAGACTTCTGATCACGGATGTAGGCCTGGGAAAGAGCCAGCTGATGAAACTGGAGCTACCACAACTGGTAAGTAGCTGCAAGTTATGTGGATATTTCAATCACTGTCTCCCCTTTCATATTACTTCTTTATACTTTTTAGGGATTCCTCTTCAGAGTGAATTGCCTGATCCGTAGCTTTGCCGAATGAGTCTAGATATGATGGTTCCTGGTCATCTTAGGACCATACTGGATGCCATGCCTGCTCAAAGGCTTGCTGAGATGACTAACCAGGCTTTGTTTGCCGCTGGTATGATTGGTTCAGCTAGTAGTGCCAGAGTGCACTATCTGGAGGAGAATTTGCAGAGGCACAGGGCAAAGTTAGCTTCTCTGAGGGCTGTCCGTCTACCGGTGGTGATTCTTCTTTGGTTGATTCTTTACGGAGGGAGCTTGTTGATTCTCAGGAGGCGTTGTCCCTTACTACGCAAAGTTTGGATGCTGCCCACGAGCGGATTTCTACTATTACCTTTGTCAGGCCTGCTGCGGTGATCAGCAGTTTGGAGTTGGAGCTGGAGAACATAAGAAACTCCATGCGTCATGTTATTTCTGGCGTCATACCTCATGTCTTCCGTATGGTGATGGCGAGTCCTGAGTTTGATCAGAGCCTTGATGAGCTGATCGAGGCTAACCGGGCTGATTCGAGAGCCTTGTTGCTTTTTCGTATGGAGAGTCGCGGGAAGGTTGTGTTGGGTGGGAATAGGGAGAGGCTTCTTGGTACCGAGGAGAGGATTGTTGTTGCTGAATAAGCCTTACGGAATGTTTCCTTTCCCTATATCCAGCAAGTGTCTTCGAATCCCGATGCTTCAGTAGCTGATCTTTATAATATTAGGCCACGAGGAATGTAACCTGCTACTCCTTTGTACATATATTTTTTTGAAGCCTTGGCTACGTATAGGTTTTTGACTTGCTTTTATATTTGCTGCTTGCCTTTTCCTCCTTGTCTTTGTTTCTGCCTTGGTGGTCTTCGTTGTTCTTCAGAACTTTCTTATATGTATACTTTTGTTATGCTCATACACTCTTAAGAGAATGTCTTATGCATTTATGCTTATGCACTACAATTATAAGGAAGGAGTGACTTATGCATTTTATTCATAGGTTATTACCTCATGATTTGTGTTGAAAAGCCTTATAGGCTTCCCTTAACAATTCAAGATAGAAAATTTTAATGCGCATTTAGGAAGTTATTACGATCGTTTTATAATTTTGTGGGAGCTTATAAGTACATGGCAGGAGGAAGTTACAATATTTGTATTGTTCCTAGCTGCTACTTTTGTGCTCCGTTAATTTGGCCTATCCCGGGGAAAATTGTGCTCCAACCGGTCTTAATGCCTGTCGGAGTCTTTGGTGCTTGAATTTCTGCATCCTCTGCTGGTCCGAAGTTGTCTGTCCTTTCTTTTTCGAAGGACCCTTCATCCATAATTACCAACTGTCCTCTGGGTCCTTTTTGAATTTTTCTTCTGTTGCGTTTGTGCCGCGGAACGGAGCTCTTTTCTTTCGTATCTTCGATAAACGAAGAGAGTATTGTTTGCATTCTCCCGTGAGATTTGTACTGTACGCAACCATGTATTGTTGACGCTATCATGTGGAATTTCCTCATTCCTTCTCTGCCCAGGAGCATGTCATAAGGCGAGTTTGCCTTTATCACGACTGCCAAAATTCTTGCAGTTCTTCGCCAGGGCGGATGCGTTCACTGGCGAATCCTACCACTTCCGTGTCCAATGGTGTGATTAAGTGGCGTCCAGCCATATTTCTCCCAATGGGCGGATGCGTTCACTGGCGAATCCTACCACTTCCGTGTCCAATGGCGTGATTGTCTCCCGCAGTTTTTTAGGCAGTCGGAGGAAACTTTTCTCATAGATTATGTCTCGTCCGCTTCCTGTATCTACCTGCGTATTTTTCAGGCACACGCTGCCTATGTTTACTTTTATTAGCACTGGGTCTATCGATGCCTTGTCATCCAATTCACCGAAGTGATAGTGTTGTGGTCCTTTTTGGATCAAGGTATTTGATAGTATTCTCCTCCGGTGCTCTTCTAGTTCTGCTTCT
Source organism: Erigeron breviscapus (assembly GCA_034093135.1). NCBI lineage: Eukaryota > Viridiplantae > Streptophyta > Magnoliopsida > Asterales > Asteraceae > Erigeron > Erigeron breviscapus. The sequence continues at coordinate 117,922,455 of CM067170.1, forward strand.
TCGAAGTTTGGTCTGCTCCTTTTCACCAGGTGTGTTAGCTTGTTTTCTCTTGCTGCGTTGTCTATCTGCCTTAGCAACTCTCTGCAGTAATCCGTACTATGCCCATATCCGTTGTGGAAGCAACAGAATTTGTCTAGGTTTCTGGTTCCTCTTCCGGATAGTGGCAGTGGCGTGACAAATGTTTTTGCTATCTCCTCTGATGACAGGATTTCTGATGGGGTCTTTTGGAGGTTAGCAATTGTTCTTTTGTAGCTATTGGTCCTGCTGTATGCAGGGGAGGACTCCTCAGCTGCTACGTCCTCCGTTACTTCAGTTTGCTTCCCGTTCTTTTATTCATGGTTTTCCATTTAGCCATGGCTTTTTCCGCTATTTCTTCTGCACTCATCCACTCGTGGAATTTCTCCATCAATTCTAGGTAGCTTTTTGGCTTACCGAGGCATAAGTGTCGTATCAATTCTTTTGACCGGAGGCCATGTATGGCTCCGGATATCCTTTCTTCCTCTGATATGCGTACTAGGTTCTGAGTGCTGTCTTCGTATCGCTTCAGAAAGTCTTCTGCTCCCTCATCTTCCTCCTGTTTTATATCGTGTGCCTACAGGTGGGAGCCGAATTTCTCTCTTAACTTGATTTTGAAATCTTTGATATCATGTATAATTTCTTCGGGTAAGCTTTCAAGCCATCCCCTTGCCTTTCCATGTACAAGGTAGAGGATGACGTGGCAGGTTGTCGGACCGCTCCATTCTTCTGCTTCGTCGATTTTCCCGAGGAACTCGTCAACATCGAAGGTTCCGTCATACCAGGGTAATTCTTGGAGGTCCAGTATTTTTGCCGGAGGTACATGTTGGCGCAAATCTTTTGCGAATTGTGTGCATGACCCCTTGTATCTAGGCTCTGGCCCCTTATGTTCAACCTTGTCTTTTTCGACTCCGGTTATTGGGCTTGCCTTAAAATACTGTGGGGTTACAATTCCGTATGGATAGTACCATGACGCCTGTGCGTCTCCCGGGTAACTCTCACCACAGGGTGGTGTTCCCATGTACTGGGTCTGTGGCGCTCCGTACGGATAAAAGTATCCTCCGTAATAATACGGCGGATATGATGACGGGTACGTCCCTAGCCCGGATGTTGCCTGTATGACATCTGTTGCGGCTATTCCTACCGGAGTCCCTTGATAGATCGGGTACGGTGGGCATACTAGCATCGGGCTTTTTAGCGTACTGGAGTTGCCTTTATGTTTGCTTTTCGCCTCTTCCTTCTTCCCCAGATCCTTCGTAGCTGGCTGCTGGCCGGTTTTATCCGTTGTTGTGGGATTGCTTTCTGTATTTTGGATCTGGCTTTTGTTTTCTTTCCTGCACTCTTGTGCCGTTGGCGACGGGCTATCCTGTGCTGCATGTTTGGAGTGTTGCACAACGCTTTCTTATGGTCCAGGGGCCGCATCTTTCTTGACGCCACTTTCCCTTATGTCGGGACGTGGCGTCTGTTGCCCTGCTTAATGCCATTATCTGGCAGGTTGGTCGATCTGCTGCCTGGCCGTCTGGACATTGTGATCCTCTCTGTTCCCCTGCTTATCCGGGGAGCTGGGCCTCCCGACCGGGAGAATCCTGTCATTATCTTTATCTTGACTACAGGCAATATTTGGCCCGTGTTGCCCTGGAAGGGGATCGAGGTTCGACATAATGCTTTTTTTTTATCGTGGCTGAGTTCGAACTTGAGAGCAAATGTCCCACGGATGGCGCCAATTTGATTGATCAAATAATCGCACTATGGCTCAACCGAAGGTGTGAGTGGGGTTTTAGGTGTTTTGTTGGCGATTCCCTTCCGGTCAGAGGGTCGTAGGCCGCTTTACGCCTGTTGTTGTTGTTCTAAGCCGATCGGTCAGGCTTAGGGATTCGGATATCGAATATGTTGGTGATTGAGGTTTTGATGTGTTGAGTATGATCAGGGTTTAATATGTCGAATGTGTTGATGATCTGCCGTATGGCACATCCTCTATTTATATAGAGGGTAAATCCTTGGAGAGGAAGATAGGAATTAGGGTAAATCCCTTCCTCCTTTCGTGATATCTTCTAAGTATGGAAGATATGTTTAGGACTCTTAGAACCGTGTCCTAGTTTATAGGAGTGTTTGATATCATTCCCTTATTGGGAGGTCGGATAAACATGGAAAGGATTTATGTGTATCCGTTTGTTATTATCTTTGAGAGCTCCGGAATTACGGAGGTATACATCGTAGCTTTGGCTACGGATGCGCCTGATTGGTGCAATGTATTAAGACTTTCGCTGTTACGAAGGGTCCTTCGTATTCGTTCCTTTATACGGAGGTAAAGCTCCGTATATGGTATATCATGACAAAACACACACATGCATGAACATCAAAGAGAAAAGAAAAAAAAACACCCTCATACAACTACCACCACCATAGATCAAAAAATACGAAACAAACCCAAGCAAAAGTAACCCATTGTTTTTGTCACTATCTTGTCATGTCTCTATCATTCTTTATGCTACTAATTTAAAAGACCAAACACTAACACACATATGTTCGACAAATCACTACCACCGTCGCCTTCTTCACTTAGGCCGGTCACTAAGCTTTCGTCGACCACTTCGTCGACGCCTCATCCATGTGGACACCATAGGGAGCAATTCGTCGACCGGCTCTTCCATCCTCTCATTTCGTTGCATCGATGAGCATAGACGAGGTGGAGCGGGGGATAACGCCAAAACAAAAAAACAAAAAAAAACAAATTTTTTTCAAAATTTTAAAAACTAACCAGTTTTTTTGTTTTTTGTTTTCAATCCTTCTTCTATATACACTATCCTTCTATATATACTATCTTTCACAATCCTTTATTTATTTTCAATCTTTTTTTAAACTCAAACCATTCCATACATCATTCATCAAACCATTCCTCAAACCATTCCATAACCATTCCATTTCAAAATGCCGAGACAAATGTGGACTGAATCCGAAAATCGTTTGTTGTCGATGTGTTGGATACGGAAGTGTGAAGTTAAATGTCCGCAACACGACTACTGGTGGCTCAACGAAAAAGCTTACCGTGGCTTAGGAAGTATGTCAATCAAAGATGACGAAGAGTAATCGTAGCATTATTATCTATTTCGTGTTTTAATCATGTACTGTCTTTTTTAATTATGTATTGTAATGTTTAATTTTAAATAAATGTTGAATTATTTATTTTTTGTGTAAATATAAAATAAAATAAATAAAAGGTGTGGAAGAGGGTTATAGGGAGTGAGTGTGGAAGAGGTGGATGAAGAGAGAGAAAAACTGATGTGGCAGTGTGGAAGAGGTGTTGATGAGGATAGCTTAGTGAGAGGCCTTACCGCTAATCTTAGATGAACCCCATTTCCCGTAAAATATGAGCAAAAATATGGAAGTTTGCTTTCAGTTAAAATACGGAATGAGTTAAAATATGAAAGTTGGGGTCAAGGTATTTATTTTCCTTGTAAATCTTCTTCTATGCTTTCTCATAAGGTTCATAGTTTTTTTCTTTTGTTAAATTTTTTTGTTACTGCCGATGAATGAAAAAATGAAGTTGTACCAGTTGCTTAAAAATAAGAGAGATAGTTAGCACCGTCCATGGTTATTCCGGTGAGTTTTACAAGGGTTGTTGTCGGAAGTGGTTAAAGATATATATGTTGTACATATATGTTTTAAGGGCTTAGCATAACTGCTGTTGACTGCAGCATTTTTGGCTGCAGCAAGTTAAAAATCAGGGGGACATTGTATATATTTAAACAGTAAAAGGGTTAATTTGTAAAATAAAATTAAAAATTTCTTCCTTGCTGTATAAATGATGGCTGCAGTCTGCGACACATTTTATTTTCCCCTGTTTTAATGGTGCGGAAGTGGACTTTTTGTTTTAGAAATCCTAAAGGAGTGTTAAAGACGTGTATAAATGTGTGTACCTTATGCAGATCAATTTGTACTATTTAGCCAACCAAGCTAGTTACCGTAACCAAGCCTGCTACTGCACCAGCTGAGACGGGTACTATATTTAGTCTTTTTATAAATATTACAAACTAGTTATATTTTAAATGTAAACTAGCACGGTACTCGCGCAATACGACAGTAGTCGTGGCGGTGACAGTGTGGTGGCGGGGGCGACTGTTGGTGGTGGAGGCGGCGTTGAGTGGTGTAGATAATTGATGTAAAAATAATTGATATAAATGGTTAATAGAGATATTTTAAAAGATAAAGGGTTGAAAGTGGGATTTAATCATTAATGTTAAGAGCGTAGTGTATAGTGAAAATATTTTAAGGGTGCTAAGTGAAAATATTACATATTTTTCAACACTTTCATTAATAAAGTGTTGTTTTCTTTTATAATATAGTATAGATAAATATTAATGAAAACCTTTTATAATGAATTATTAATTATAATAATAATAATAAAAATGGGTTGGGCATTCAAATAAATAAAACTAGTTAATGAGTTTCAGTGTTTGTGCCCTAAATATCCTTTTGGCCTTTTTCTATCCCTTCATTCCCTTCTCCCTTCCTTGCTGCTCCTTTCCTATCTCTCTCTTTCATCCTTTCTCTCTTCCTTCCCTTTTCATTAAACTGCTGGAATTTTAGCCAGATTTATAAGGTTTAACATTTAACCTACCACTATCAACCCCTAAGAATGACAAGTTAAAGATGAGCCTACTGCATACTTTTTAATTAAATTAACAATAAGGAGATAGGTTATCTAAACATCAAACTTCATATAAATGAAGCACCAAAAACTGTTGCGAATTTCCTAGACATTCGTAAAGGCGAACTTGGGTATCCTCATGCGTAC